>CM063602.1:11354635-11954635 GCA_032356905.1 Salix exigua | reverse complement strand
CAGCCAGTGTAACACAACAAGGGATGAGAAAGATTGAACAAAGCATCATAAAAAGAACTTAAACTTAACATCCCATAAACAACATCCATCAACTTTTATTAATACCTTTAATTTTTAGCACTTCTGGCTACAACACCAAAGTTATTTAACTTATAAGCACAACAAGGCCAAATAGAGCTGTGGTTTTCTTTACAAGTGGAGTAATATTTTTGTGCGGTGAATTGTCCTTTTAACAACAATTGTAACCAAATATCCATCAACTTTATGAATACAACTTTAATTTTTAGCACTTCTGCCTACAACACCAAAGTTATTTAACCTACAAGCACAACAAGGCCAAATAGAGCTGTGGTTTTCTTTACAAGTGGAGTAATATGTTTTTTGTGGTGAATTGCCCTTATAATATTTATTTTTCTCGTTTTAATTGAACTCTGCTTCTCATTGATTAGCTTGATTCTGACACTTGCTCGCCTGAACTGTTTTTGTTGGTCAGAACTGGCTTCGAGGAGGACAAGAACTTCCATGTTGTTTTGAATTCTGTAATTGCTGGTCGTTATCATGTTACTGAGTATCTTGGCTCAGCTGCTTTTAGTAAAGCTATACAAGCACATGATCTGCACACAGGCATGGATGTTTGTGTGAAAATAATAAAAAACAATAAGGACTTCTTTGATCAAAGTCTTGATGAGATAAAGCTTTTAAAGTACATCAACAAGCATGATCATGCTGACAAGTACCACATTCTCAGATTGTATGATTACTTCTACTACCGAGTAAGTGGATATGATTGTATTTCTTGATTTAGCCCCCCCTCCCTCAATATTTAATATTTTATCACAATGAATGGTTCTCTGGCACAGCTCTCAGTATCCTACCCTACTTGTAACCTTATGTAAGTTAGTTTTAGTTGCATACAAAATTATATCAGGTCACAGACTTCTCTGCACTGTTTCAATGTAATGCAATATTTATTAATATATGTAGTAAAAGTTTAGAGCATCATACTGCTTGTTAAGTTTTGACCATCTGACCTTTTTCCTTAGTTTCCTTCAAAAACATTATTTGGCACCTGAATAAATACAGGTATAATTTTTTTGGCCATTCTGAAATAATAGATAGAGTTATAAGCCATTGTTTTTCTTGTAAAGAGACCTTGTATTTGAGTGTTTATAACAAGCACAACTGATGCAGGGTCTTTAATTCACAGCACCTAACTCAACAAAGATTACAAGCTCTAGCAGATTTGGTGGGGGTAAACTTGGGGAATAGGTTATTGGTTGCGATTGGGATGTGTTTAAGGGTATGGTAATCAAAATAGGCAGGAGTAAAGGATATGGGCTTAATGAATTGAAATGGAAATGAATAAGTAGGATTTCTAGGAATCCCATCTAGAAGATGGAAAATCTAAGCATCACATTTAAGATAGATTGAACCACACAACCTTGAATTATATTGCTGAAGTTTTCATTCATTCATTGTCTTTAAATGCGAGGTTGCAACTTTTATTAGGTAAGAAAGGAGGTGTTTGTTTGGTGGAGCTAGCTTTCCATTCAGCTAGTTAATAGTGAAGCAGTTGACTTGTCAAGTCTTACAAAATTAATCCAACGTAAGATAAAAATTGCAAAACTACCTTCTAGTTTAGACCTGAAAATCCTACATGATTTGCTAGCCAAACATCATCTTTAAACAATTCTAGCTGGGATCAAGCCAAATAGACATTTAGCTCTTATCTTCAAAGATCACATAAAAATATATGAATTCTAATTGTTTCAGTTTTTGCATCGGCAACCTTTGAAGTTCTTATATGGTTTAGTACACCTGTTTAGTACATTCAAGTCCATCATATTATGGATAGAACATTGTGCATGCCAAAAAACTTAATAGTGGGAGATGGCTCACTGTTCCTAGATAGGTAGTCTGAGTTGAGTTAGGATTTTTTGTATTTACTAGTACTGTAGCAGGTTTTGGGAGAGGAAATGATTGGTTTTTTTATTTAAATTATGCTAGTGATATGGTTTCATTAGAAAGCTGAATTCTTGAAATCTCATGCAGAAAATCCCAATTCAAGCCACGATTCTGGGTTAGAAAAGTCTTTTTTGTTCCTTTATTTCTTGATGCTATTAGTTTTTGCCCCATGTTTCCTCTCTTCGTAGAAATTTACATTTTAATTTTTAAATTTACAAAATAGTTATGCAGACATGCGTAGAATGATCTCATTTTTTAGCAGCAATTTTTTGTATCTTGTTGTCACTAGTTCTTGAACCTTGGTCGCATGATTGGACCACTTACTCCAAACCACTATACATAGGAGCATTGTTTTGCGACATAATTTTAAAATGAGCTGAGAATCATTAAAAGAATAGTCATATATGCTAGTGAATGCATCTTCAATTGCACCACAAGAATCTACAAATGAAGCTTTGATTTGATTTGATTTGATTTCTTGAGGAAGAAGTTCATGATAATTCATCAATGCAAGTTATAAATAATTTACTTTGTAACTTGTCTTTGTCTTTCAGGAGCATTTGTTAATTGTATGTGAGCTTCTCAAGGCAAACCTATACGAGTTCCATAAGTTCAATAGAGAATCAGGAGGGGAGGTTTACTTCACGATGCCCAGATTGCAGGTTTGTTGTGTGCCATTTTTTTCCTAAGAGTTCTATCCTCTTGACATTCCAAGAGTTATATATTCTTTACATGGAATGTGTAGCTCCCCATATTGCCTTTTCAAATTTCATTTCCTCACTGAAAAAGAAAGGAGAATACATCATTTTTTTCATGTGTGATGGTCTATAAACCTTTTCCCAAATTCTCTATGCAGTCAATTACCACTCAATGTTTGGAGGCACTTCAATTTTTGCATGGCCTTGGTCTTATACACTGTGATTTAAAACCGGAGAATATTTTGGTGAAAAGCTATAGTAGATGTGAGGTGAAAGTCATTGATCTCGGGAGTAGCTGTTTTGAGACAGATCATTTGTGCTCCTACGTTCAATCCAGGTCATATCGAGCACCAGAAGTTATTCTAGGACATCCGTATGATAAGAAGATTGATGTTTGGTCACTTGGCTGCATTTTGGCAGAACTTTGCACTGGAAATGTAAGTCTTACCTATTACTTATTTACCCATTTAGTAAGTTTCCCTGGAGGAAATTGTAAGAATGGCAGGGTGTATTCATTGTCTATGCATCTGTTTCACCCATTGTTTTTGGACAACACTTGTAGTCTTTTCTACCTCTGCTCTTCTTTCCATTTATTTTCTTTTCAAATTAAGACAAGATGTTTAATATGCAAGGATAGTTAGAGTCCTATTTAATTTCTCAATCAGTGAGGGGTGCACAAATTAGTTCGAGTAAGAAAGAGATTACTTCCTGCATGAACAATGATTTGAACAGAAAATTACTGATTTATCATATAAACATGTGGGAAAATTATCCATGAGGAACTATGCCAAAAGCCACCATACATGGAGAGTTAAGAGTTTTATTTTAGTTTCCCAACTGATGAAGAATGCATAAATTAATTCTCGTAAGAAAGATAACTTGATGAAGAATGATATCACATGTTTGATGAGTTGAGAAGGTTTTTTGTGAAGATGATTTGACGAGCTTAGTGTATGAGGTGAGAACCTTGTAGGGATTTTAGGGAGTGGAACATTGCAATGTGAAGTTGGAGAAGATTGTGTTTAAACCATTAGTTTTTGAAGATTTTGGAAGTTAGAATGTATATTGCCAGGGTAAAAGGTTGGGATATGAGAACATGATTCTGGAATGCAGAAGATAGGAAAGAAGAATGGACTTGATGCAAGTGCAGCTGAGGTGCTTTAAATACATAGAGGTGAGAGTAGAGAGAGAGAGAGCTGAATTTCTTTTTTCCTAGGCTGCATTTGTATTTATTTTACTCTTATCAATTGAATATCACCTCCCATATTTATGTTGTAATGCATTTATTTATTCTGTCTCCGAGGGGTACATCTTTATATCTGGGGCTAGTGACCTCTGATCTATTGAAGTTCAAAATATATTTCTCTTGGAGATATTACTTCGAGTAATTTCTGCAAGGACTAATCAATATGCAGTTCTTTCCCTTTGCTTGAACAATTTCCTCACATCATTTAAAAGTATGGATGCATTGGACCTTCCGCAGTTTGGTTACCAACTGTGACCCTGGTACCAATTGGCTAAAATGAAACTTCTCAGGTCCTGTTCCAAAACGATTCACCAGCAACGTTACTGGCACGAGTTATTGGAATTATAGGCCCCATTGATCAAAGCATGCTAGCTAAAGGACGAGATACATACAAGTATTTTACCAAGAATCACATGCTTTATGAGCGGAATCAGGTAAAACTTCCTTTTGTTTTGCTACTGTTCTATTGCTCATATGAAATTAACTAGCCAGCTTCTCAAATACTGTCACCACTAATTGTTCTTATTTTACCCCTTATTTTGTCCGGTGATGTTGTTTGTAGTTTTTTAGTACAAAATTAGGATGATTCAAACTTTGGATCAAAATGGACAGTAATTTATATTGCAAGCTTCAAGTATATGATGGAGATAGGGTGTGCATTAATGCAAGAATGCTTGTGTATACCTGTTGTGGTTCTGATCGTTGCATGGACAGTAATTTCTTTCAGAGGATTCCAAACAATTTTCATTCATGACCTTGGATGTGTTGATTTGAAACTTCTTCTGCCACACTGCCAAGTTAAACTTCAATACTGTATACAATATGTTAGGCCTGTGCTATTATGTTAATTATTTACTATATTCCTCAGGATACTAGCAGACTGGAATACCTGATTCCAAAAAAGACATCCTTGAGGCACCGATTGCCAATGGGGGACCAAGGCTTCGTTGACTTTGTTTCTCATTTGCTTGAAGTAAACCCAAAGAAACGCCCTGCTGCATCCGAGGCTCTGAAGCACCCTTGGCTATCACACCCTTATGAACCCATATCAGCTTGAACTGACCGGAGATTTTTCATGGGGTGACAACATGCTGCAGGTTTTTTCATGATCGAGTTATGCCTCTTCATGGAGGGAAGGAGCAACTGATATTGGTTACCTATTAAACAACTGATATTGGTAATATATTTAAACTGATCTGGAAAGTTGGCATGCCACATCGCATAGCTGTATGCATTGAAAGGTGTGTTTAGTTTTCCCTTGGCAAGTTGTATTTTATTTTCACCATAATTGTAATTCTTCAAGCAGTGTATTCTTGGGGATTTTCTTTGTCCACTTTGTTTTGATCTGGTGGAAGGGGAATCTTAAAAATCTTGTTGTACATGATGGTGACAATTTTCTTAGGTTATTAGTAACAGCTTGTGAAAAAATAGCTGCGTATCCAATTTTGATTGGCTTGCTCAAGACAAGAAGCTCACCTGCAGCATCCCATTTGAGTTTGATGGAAGCCCAGTGAGAGTATTTTAAGAGATTTTTAGTTTGCTAATGTTTGATACTTAGGTTATATGATCTAGCGAGAATGTTTCAGTGGTTTCATGCAAGCACTGCTGGCTGCTGGGATGCATCTTTTTTGATAGGTAGGTCTGTAATTTTTCGGGTTGGCAGCATCAATGAAAATGTCTTCATTGAACTGGTTTCTTTGGTTTTGTTGGTTCGGAGGTCAACGATTGACTTAAATAAAAAGGTAAACATTAACCAAGTACTACTAATTATTCAATATAAAATATAGTTTAGAGTAAATAAAGTAACTAATTATTCAATACTATATATAATGTCTATTTATTTTGTATTGATTAATTAGTACTTGGATAATAGATGTGTGTATGAAATAAAAATAAAGTGAATGTCTTTATATTCTATTTGATTGATGGGGGACATGAAAACAAAATCTCGTTTATCCCTGATTTGTAATCACATCAAACTTGCAATGTTTGGAATAATAAATAATAAGTATTCATCATTTTAATTTATAATAAAAATTATTAAAAAAGATAGCATGTAATAGTGATTTCTCTCAACTTATAAAAGTAATATAAAAAAAATTATCATAAAAATTACAATCATTCATTAAACCATTCCTTCAAATATATTTAATAATAAAGTAAACAATTAAAGGTCGCTATATGTCAATTAAAGTATTTGTACAAACTCCTCCTCCTCCTCCTATTATTATTATTATTATTATTATTATTATTATTATTATTGTTTTCATGATGTTAAAAAAACAATCATTCATAAAGAAATTATGTACTCTAGTTCATTATTATTTTTAATTGCTACAAATTATTACATTTTATAACATAACTTATTGTTTATTTTGAGGAATTTATATTTTCATATTAATTTATATAAAAAAATCATAATTAAAATTAAAAATATAGTTTTTCCTAGAATTGACACCAAGTTGTGCAATCAATATGGTTGGGCTTAGGAATGATAATAAATATATATAAGTATTATTCTGGATATCCATACTCAAACCCAATAACTACAAGAACTTGAATGAATGAATGAGTTTTTTATATCTAAACTTGATTTGATTAGGTTTCAGAAACTGATTAAGTATCCATAATCCAAACCAAAAACGTGAACTCAAATGCTATAATTTACAATTATATTATACATAATTAGTTTGTTATATAAGTAATTTTTTCAAACTTTAATGTTATTTATTTATTTATTTCAGATTGGGTTTCAGTATACCAATATTCATATCTAATCAACCTAACTTCTTGCCTTTGGTTTTACCTGAACTCGACCTAAAACCCTATAGGGTCTAAAAGTCTCATATCTATTCGGATAAGTTTTCATGAGGTTTAGATAAAATTGTTATCCTTGTTTTAGCCTATCATAACCTAAACAAGTAAATGATTTAGACACTCATCAACCCTACAAAATCATTAGCACGTAAAACAATGTTTACGTGTGTTACAATTATTCTTATGAGAAATCATTATGGTGTCATCTAAGTACTTGTTTTATAAGCCATTAAAGACTATAAGATCTTCATATGTTATCTCATGTAATCAGTTCTCATCTTGATTTCTTTTATGAGAATGCAGGTTTATTACCTTACTCCTCACTATATAAAACCACATGATCTAGATGACCAAGGGTATATAAATACATACCAACACAAGAAACGCAACCCAATCAATACATATACAAAAACTCATTATTTACTACTTGTTACTCCCTTTCAATTTACTATTTTCTCTCTCTTGTTCTTACTAACTTAAATATTTAAGGGTCATTTTTTATCCATAATAACCAAGCCTAGACACTAAACCTATCGTAAAATTATGAAAAATCCAAATTTATTTGAAGTCTTAACATTTTTGTTACTTAAAAAGGATTAATTTTAAATTAGGATATAGATATATGTTATGGATGATTGATAATGCACAAGTACAAAGCTTATATATGTAAAAGAATTAGATCAGACAAAGAAAAGAAAAATTAAAAAAAATGTGTTAAAACATTGTTGTTTTATTACAAAGACAAAACATTGTATTTAACTTGTTCATAAAATAAGTTCTTTTGCATAGTATTATTATGCTTTTACATAATAAAATTATGAAAACATATTCTCCCTCGTATGATATAATAACAATAAAGTCATAAAAAACCTCAGACTGAGTTAGCCTTTCCACATTTGTGATCTTAGGCCAAAACAACAACTAAGCTAGAGCTTTTCTACAAAAACAAGCTTTAAATAGAAACAATGGACACTCTGTTACAATTCACGGATTAAGGCAACAATACAATAAATAATGCAATCTTAAAATTAATTACTTTAAAGTAAAGAAATAAGAGAGAGATTGCTAACTCGGTTTTTAACATGGTTCGGCAAGCCTACATCCACGACTCAAGTACCAACCCGTACTTGAGTATTGTACTCTCTTACTAATCCAAGTAACAAGATTACAAATCCCGCTTGATGAATCCACACCAAGACTTTTACACCACTTGAAGATATGCCCTCTTCAAGATTTTCTTTTTCCCACTTGAAGATGTACCCTCTTCAAGATTTTTCCTTGGTGATGTTCCCTCACCAATACCAAGAGTTTTATACTCAACTCTCAAGAGTTTCACAATGGTTGTTTTTGTAAAACAACAATACACTCTTAATAGTGTAGATATTACAAATGAAGATCTATGATCTCTTTATCTCACTTAATAACACTTAGAATGTTTGAAGGTGTTTAAGTGTGGTGAGAATGAGAAATACTCTTTGTGTTAGGATATGAAGATTTAAACACAAATATGAGTATTAATGAGGATTGATGATATGAAGGTGTTTATGCACTACTAATTGCCTCACTATAAGATATAGAAGTTGTGTGTTCTTAGTTTTGCAATTAAGAGATCTATTTATAAGTTTCTAAAAGAAACTAGCCGTTTATAGCCGTTTGAAACTAGCCATTTGAATGCAACTGTCATATCAAGCGGTAGACCGGTTCACAACGGATAACCCAAGCGATCGACCGATTCACAACGGATAACCCAAGCGGTCGACCGGTTCAGCTCGAAAAGCAATTTGTCTTCCAAGCGGTCGACCGATTCACTTGGTAACGCAAGCGGTTGACCGGTTCATGCAGAAACTATATCTTGACAAATTATTTTTTCTTAATTTCTTGAACCGATTGATTATGACTTAAACCTATAATCATCAACCCCTTTTAATGCATGCAATGTGAAGTGTGGGAGTTCATTTTAATTTGTGCTATCAAGTTAGAAATTGAGATTTACATAAAGCACTAAAATGAACACTTATTCCAAGTCTTCGCTTGCTTGCATCTTGGACTTCCTGGAGTGATTTCTTCGTGTACTCCCTTATGCTTGATGTATTCTATGTATAATACCTGCTTATAGCTTAATCTCATCCAAGCATATTATTAGTCCATTTTCTTTTATTGTTATCATCAAAATATATAAAACATATAAGTGTGACATTATATGTCAACAGCTTTGTCACCATCACATGCTAACTAATTAGGTTTTTGAATAACAATAAGTTCAAATAGATTTCCAAATTTGATATTTTTTATTTAATCACTCGAGTAGTTGGTAGAACCAAACAACTAAAAAACATGTTTTCCCCTTACATAAAATACTTTATTGTTTTAGTTCATCTAACTTATGTAATTCAAGGATTAAGGCAACTATGCACCTAAGGGGGGGATTAGGTGTAAATACAATAAATAATGCAATTTTAAAATTAATTACTTTAAAGTAAAGAGATAAGAGAGAGATTGCTAACTCGGTTTTTAACGTGGTTCAGCAAGCTTACATATTGTACTCTCTTACTAATCCAACTAACAAGATTACAATTCCTGCTTGATGAATCCACACCAAGACTTTTACACCACTTGAAGATATGCTCTCCTCAAGATTTTCCTTTTTCCCACTTGAAGATGTACCCTCTTCAAGATTTTTCCTCGGTGATGTTCCTCACCAATATCAAGAGTTTTATACTCAACTCTCAAGAGTTTTACAAGGATTGTTTTGTAAAACAACAATATACTTTCAATAGTGTGGATATTACAAATAAAGATTTATGATCTCTCTATCTCACTTAATAACGCTTAGAATATTTGAAGGTGTTTAAGTGTTGTGAGAATGAGAAATACTCTTTATGTTAGGATATGAAGATTTAAACACAAATATGAGTATTAATGAGGATTGATGATATGAAGGTGTTTATGCACTACTAATTGCCTCACTATCAGATATAAACAATGTGTCATCTTAATTTTGCAATTAAGAGGCCTATTTATAAGTTTCAAAGAGAAACTAGCCGTTTATAGCCGTTTTAATGCAACTGTCATCTCAAACGGTCGACCGGTTCACAATGAGATAAATAAAGCGGTCGCCTGGTTCGATTCGAAAGGTAATTTGTCTTCCAAGCGGTCGACCGGTTCATGCATACATCTCAAACGATCGACCGATTCAAAACGGATAACTCAAGCTGGTCGACCGGTTCATGCAGAAACTCTATTTTGACAAATTATTTTTTCCGAATTTCTTGAACCGATTGATTATGACTTAACCCTATAATCATCAACCCCTTTTAATGCATGCAATGTGAAGTGTGTGAGTTCATTTTAATTTGTGCTACCAAGTTAGAAATTGAGATTTACATAACGCACTAAAATGAAGACTTATTCTAAGTCTTGCATCTTGCATCGTGTACTCCATTATGCTTGTTGATGTATTCTTTGTATAATACCTGTTTATAACTTAATCTCATCCAAGCATATTATTAGTTAATTTTCTTTTATTGTTATCATCAAAATATATAAAGCATACAAGTATGACATTATATGTCAACAACTTAAACCTCATAAAATCAAAATTTCTTGTTACTGCATCCTCTAAAAAGGTTATAAGGGAAATCGGTCTCCAAAGATCTTTAAGGGTGAAAGATGAACTTTAAGCTTCTCAAAGGCCTATTGATGATATGTAATTTACTCAAAATTAGATGTCTCTTAAAGTTTTGAGAAAAGATAGTGTGCTCCCTTGGACAAGCAATGAATTTATAAGGGTAGTTAGTCTCCCTATGAGGAGGTAAACTTATTTTAAAGGGTTAAGTGTAAATCCCTTATTGCTTACCGAGAAACCTAATAACTTTTCTCTATTGATGGTGATAACACATTTGAAATGTTTAAATTTCATTTGATGATGGTTAAGTATAAAGAATACTGCTTTGAATTATAAGAGATGTTCAAAGGTTATGTTCTTTACAAGTATGTCATTAATATATTCTTTTATAATCCTTCTGAGCTGATTTTAAATATTTTTTTTCAATATTTGTCAGTAAATAGCTCTAATATTTGTCAACCCAAAAGGCATGCATCTATAATAAGATATTCCTTTATCAACTATGAAATTTGTTTTTCTATCATCATTCAGGTGTATAAGGATATGATGATATCTAGAATTTACATTAAGTACTCAAAATTTGCAATGGAGTCAACTAATTGGAAAATCTGGAGGAGGGGATAAATATCTTTTAGGCAATCTTTAGACAATGAACTCTCTAATCATATTCTTTTAAATTTTCCTCGAGTTGTCATCCCTCTTAGAAGAATGATCTCACTTGGGAGAACTCTCAATCAAATTCTCTTTGGAGAGACAAAGAAGATTATGACACAACTCCCTTGCCTTCTTTATTTGAATATAGTTCTCTATGACATGTTTACTTTTAACAAAGTTTTATTTAGTAAGACACACAATTGTTTCTATTAAGCTTTTCCTTTTATTTTACCTATCAAGGTTTTAGAGACTACAAACTCTATCAATCCCTCAGCTTTAAGCATTTCCTTATTGACCTTTTTAGACATGTTCATGTAAAGTATTAATCTAATTGAGTGACTCAAAAGAATTTATATAACTCTTTTTGTTGAGATGCTAATGCTAAAATGGGCTATTAACTTAGCACAAAAGTTGCCAAAACAATAAAGCCTAACTTCAAGTTATTATACCATGCACTTACTGATTCGTTATTAGTGCCAACTTATAATGTCTTAAAAACCCAATATGTCCAAGAAATAGGTTGTTTGGTATTGGATTATGGTCCAATCAAATTTTTATATCCTTATTTCCTTCTTTTTCGCCCAAGAAATGCAAAAATTAATGATATCAGTCTTGGTACCTATAAAAATAGTTCATATCGGTTGAATTTAAAGGCCATTTGATGATAAATGTCACTAACCTAAAATTTAAATGATGATAAATGAAAGAAAGAGCTTTAAATTGTTGACATATAATGTCATACTTTGTATGCTTTATATATTTTGATGATAACAATAAAAAGAAAATGGGCTAATAATATGCTTGGATGAGATTAAGCTATAAACAGGTTTTATACAAAGAATACATCAACAAGCATAACGGAGTACACAAAGAAATCACTCCAAGAAGTCCAAGATGCAAGCAAGTGAAGACTTAGAATAAGTGTTCATTTTAGTGCTTTATGTAAATCTCAATTTCTATCTTGATAGCACAAATTAAAATGAGCTCACACACTTCACATTGCATGCATTAAAAGGATTTGATGATTAAAAGGTTTAAGTCATAATCAATCGGTTCAAGAAATTCAGAAAAGATAATTTGTCAAAATAGATTTCTGCATGAACCGGTCGACCGCTTGAGGTATCCGTTGTGAACCGGTCGACCGCTTGGAAGACAAATTATTTTATCCGTTGTGAACCGGTCGACCGCTTGGTTTTGTCCGTTGTGAACCGGTCGACCGCTTGATATGACAGTTGCACTCAAACAGCTATAAACGGCTAGTTTCAAACGGCCATAAACGGCTAGTTTCCAACGGCTATAAACGGCTAGTTTCTAACGGCTATAAACGGCTAGTTTCAAACGGCTATAAACGGCTAGTTTCTAACGGCTAGTTTCTAACGGCTATAAACGGCTAGTTTCTAACGGCTATAAACGGCTAGTTTCTCTTTGAAACTTATAAATAGGCCTCTTAATTGCAAAACGATTTAGACAGAACTTTCATATCTTATATTGAGGCAATTAGAAGTGCATAAACACCTTCATATCATCAATCCTCATTAATACTCATATTTGTGTTTAAATCTTCATATCCTAACACAAAGAGTATTTCTCATTCTCACTACACTTAAACACCTTCAAATATCCTAAGTGCTATTAAGTGAGAGAAAGAGATCATAGATCTTCATTTGTAATATCCACACTTCATTTGTAATAACCATTGTGAAACTCTTGAGAGTTGAGTATAAAACTCTTGGTATTGGTGAGGAACATCACTAAGGAAAAATCTTGAAGAGGGACATCTTCAAGTGGAAAAGGAAAATCTTGAAGAGGGCATATCTTCAAGTGGTGTAAAGTCTTGGTGTGGATTCATCAAGCGGAAATTGTAATCTTGTTACTTGGTTTAGTAAGAGAATACAATACTCA
The DNA here is from genome assembly GCA_032356905.1 of Salix exigua. Classification (NCBI taxonomy): domain Eukaryota; kingdom Viridiplantae; phylum Streptophyta; class Magnoliopsida; order Malpighiales; family Salicaceae; genus Salix; species Salix exigua. The sequence goes on along the minus strand of CM063602.1, from coordinate 11,941,728 downwards.
AGTACGGGTTGGTACTTGAGTCGTGGACGTAGGCTTGCCGAACCACGTTAAAAACCCGAGTTAGCAATCTCTCTCCCTTATCTCTTTACTTTAAAGTAATTGATTTTAAGATTGCATTATTTATTGTATTTGCACCAATTCCGTCTTTAGGTGCATAGTTGCTTTAATCCGTGAATTTCAACACAAATGTCCCTAACCTAAAATTTAAATGATGATATTTTATGATTAATGCTCTGAAATATTAAAGCTTTTAGAGTAGAAAAGAGTGAACTTTGTACTTGGGGTGGTGTAGAAGGTATTTATAATACCTAAACCTTATTGTCTTTGGGAAAAAAGAAATATTAGAAAGTTCTTTTTTTATGTTATTAATAAGGTATAAACACATAATTAATGAGATTAAAAATATGAGAGACATATTGATAGACCTTTATGCATCTATAAATGTAACAAAACATGAACAATTCATATAAATAAATTCAAGATAGAACCCTATGGTCCTAATATGGATCCTTAAGTCCAACTAGCATGTAGCCAAACAAAAAAGGAATGGGTATAACAACTCATCAGATCTTTGATGTCTCGGGTTCAACGCTCGTCTGAATCTAAACATAATAGGCCCGACAACTTGCCAAACCAATTGTGACTTGGGCTTAACTATAGATGAATCCAAATATATTGGGCCTGACATCTTGCCTAACCTACGATGGCTTGGACTTTGAGGTTCATGACTGAACCCAAGTATATTAGGTCTTGAATCATGATTAATCCACAATGACTCAAGCTCAATTGTCGGACCCACAATGACTTGAATTCAGCTTATAGATGAACCCAAATATATTAAGTTTGACATCTTATCATACCCTTGTGTTTACCTAGTGCTTAGTTCATGTCTGTATCAAAGTATATTAGGTCTGACATCTTGTCAGACCCAAAGTGACTTGAGCTCAATTTATGGTTGACCCTAAGCATATTAGACCTTTCATTTTGTCAAATTCATGGTAACTTGGGTTCAACTCATAGCTGAACCTAAATAGATTAGGTTCACCCTCTTACTGGAGCCACAATGTCTTGGGTTCAACTCACGATTTGACCGAAGGATAAACCAACATTTGATTAGGCTAACATCCTATTTATGGATTTGGACTCATTCAAAGAACATAAAATATTGATTCATCATTGATGATGATGATGACAAAGCTCATATTCTTAATTTAAGGTGAGTTGAACATCAAATAAAATTGCACATGCTAAAATTTATAAGCAATAGAGTTCACAATACTCGTTAGACAAACTTATTTTGGCTAAATAGTACCATAATGTTTGCTTTTCTTAGATAAAAAATCTAAAACAAACCAATTTTTTCAAAATAAATAAAAACAAAAAATCATAAAAAATCTAAAAAAAAACTATTTCCACCACCTCTCTAATGAAATTAATGTCAAGTAGTATGATTGGTGAGGGATGAAGTGTTTATTTCAGAGTGTTGTTGATTTTGCTTTTAAAAGTACTTTTCGTTTAAAAATGCATCAAAATATTTTTTTTTTAAAATTACTTTTAACTTAAACACATCAAAATGATCTAAAAACATTAGATTTTTAAATTTAAAATATTTTTTTTTTCAAAAACACTTTTAAATGTAGTATTAAACAGGGACTAAATAGAAGAAGGGGTTTAAGTTACTTATAGAGATTGATTTGATAAAATATTATAAATTGAGGGACCACACTTGATCTTTAATCATCGTTAAAATTTGCTTCAAAATTTCAGCAGGCTAATCTGTAGTAGCAGAGGAGGCAGCAGTGTTTGCAAAAATGGAAAGAGAAGAAAAAGAAGCAGCAAAGACGTCCCCCTCCCCTTCTTTATTCCCTCTCTTTGAAGCAGCAAAGACGGCGTCCTCCCCTTCTTTATTTCCTCTCTTTGAAGCAGCTTCATCATCAATAACTCAACAACATACTAACGCACCTACAAATGATACCGTTCCGCCCCCGGCATGGCTTTACAACACCAGCTTTACTACCGATCTCTCCATCGTAAATGACGCCGTTTCATCTCTCCTCCAGCCGCTCCACTCAGATTCAGACCTCGAAGAACAAGAAGAAGATAAAGAAGACCGCGTTTCCAATCAAGGAAAAGACCGGTCTTACCAATTACTACAAGAACCAGAAGAAGAAAAGAAAGGAGAAGCTAAATATTCTCGTTCTGATTCGGATCATTCGGATTCGGGTAGAGAGAGAAAGAAGACGAAGAAAAGACGACATAGCAAGAATAAGAAGAGAGATAGATCGAGAGATGAGGACGCTAGGGATTTTGGTTCGAGGAAGTCAAATGTTAGGGTTTGGGCGGGTTCTGATACGAAAACTACCAAAGATTATTATTTTGATACTCATGGTGATCGCGATAATTTGGTCTATGGCACTCCTTACAGGTATTTCTCTCTCTACGCCTCCGCAAACGCTAGTATTATTGAAAATATGGATGGAGTTAAGTGTTCTTGTTCTCCAACTGAGCAATTTTTTTTTATTTAATTCTAGAAATGTTACTAAAACTTGATAGAATTTTGAAGGCATTGAGTTATGATTGATTAAAAGGTATAGAGATGATTTTCTTGTGTGAATAAAATCAATGGAATTAAGTAATTTTATGTTGAAGTTTTGGTTTTGGGAATAGTGAAAGTGAAATGCATAATTTTTTGTCCTTTAATTGTTTTATCCTTTTTAAAGAAAATAAATTATTTGGTGAAGCTTGATTTTACAGGGTTTTTTGTTTCTATTGGAATTTGTAATGTGGATTCAAATTAATGTGCAGAATGGATGTTCCAAGGTACAAACCTTATAATTCAAAAAAACTTGATTTTCAAGGGCTTTATCTGCTGAATAAGAGGGGTCGTGGATTTGATAGAGATGGTGATATTGATGCCTTGGATACTCAATTGAAGTCTGGTGGTCGTTATTGGTCCTCCAAGTATGCTGCAGTGGAACGACATAAGAATTTAAAGCGTCTTCAAGTTCTTGCACGAAAGAAGCCTAGGGTTGTAGTTTCAGATGAATTTATTCCTTTGTCAGATATGGATATGTCTCATGATGGTGGTGATCATCCTGGTTCAAATTTGAAGGATTGTTTAGTTGTTGAAGAGTCCTGGGAAGATGAGGTGTTGCGCAAGACTCGGGAGTTTAATAAGTTAACGAGGGAGCACCCTCATGATGAGAAAATATGGTTGGATTTTGCAGAGTTCCAAGACAAGGTTTCAAGTATGCAGCCTCAGAAAGGTGCCCGTTTGCAGATGCTTGAGAAAAAAATTAGTGTACTGGAAAAGGCCACAGAGCTCAACCCTGACAACGAGGAACTGTTGCTCTGTCTTATGAAGGCTTATCAGAGTAGAGACAGTTCAGATATGCTAATCGGTAGATGGGAGAAGGTACTCATGCATCATTCAGGGAATCACAAGTTGTGGAAAGAGTACTTGCGTGTTGTTCAAGGGGAGTTCTCCAGATTTAAGGTTTCAGATATGCGAAAAATGTATGCACATGCAATCCAAGCTGTATCTTCTGCATGCAGCAGGCAGTTTAGGCAGGTTCTTATCCAATTTTATCTTTTTATTGGACACTGATGGCTTCTTGATTTGAATCTAATTGGGTTTCATATCTGTATTATTATGGTCTTGTGAATTAATGGTAACAGTATATTATTAATGTTATGTTAGTTCATTTTACATAAGTTGTCAATATGCAAGTGGGTGAATTCTTTTTTTTATTTTACTTCTTTTGTGAGACAACTGAAGTTATCTTTAAGATCCAGTCACCAAGTTTCCGTGTCAGTTGGTAGTACAAAATCTCAAAAGTATTTAAGCCTTTTCTAGCATCTGGTAGTAATGTTTTTGACTTTATTTTATAAGTTATTGGGAGTGCATGGTTGCCTCTTTTCCTTTTTCGATTTTGTCCAGACAATCTAATATCAACCAACATTTCTCCTCTCTCTCTCTCTCTCTCTCTCCAAATAAAGTGCTAAGTCTCCTTATTTGTTTGATGCAGGTTTACCAAAATGAGAAGCCTTCATCTTTGGATCCTACCATAGTACAACAGGAGATTGGTCTGGTTGATATATTTCTTAGTCTTTGCAGGCTCGAGTGGCAGGCTGGGTATCAAGAGTTGGCTACTGCTTTATTTCAGGCTGAAATTGAATTTACAGTGTTTTGTCCTTCGTTACTTTTAACTGAACATAGCAAACTCAGGCTGTTTGAGCACTTCTGGAATAGTGATGGTCCAAGAGTTGGAGAAGAAGGGGCTGTCGGGTGGTCCACTTGGTTGGAGAAAGAGGAGGAAAATAGGCAAAGGATTTTGAAAGAGGAGGCTTCACATGATGAAGATCGAGGTGGTTGGACTGGCTGGTCAGAACTGCTATCCAAACACGAGGAAACTGCTAAGGACCAAGAAAATGTAGTCCATAACGAAGTGACTGCTGATGAGTTTCTAGAGGAATCTGAGAATGAGGATATCAAGCAGGAAGATGATGCTGAAGCATTGCTAAAACAGTTGGGCATTGATGTGGATGCTGAGCCTAGTAGTGAGGTTAAAGACAGCTCGACTTGGGCTAGGTGGTCTAAAGAAGAGTCCTTGAGAGATTGTAATCAATGGATGCCTGTTCATGGCAAGTTTGGTGCTCTCTCACTCTCCCTCACTCCTCCCTCCCAATTTGTGTTTGTTGATTTGTTCAATTTATGTTCAAGTAGCACAACATCAATTTACTAAGATGTAATAATAAACATGGAAGTATCTGTTCTTACAAATATATGCTTGGGCACTCACTAAATCATAATTGCTATGATATAGGCAGGATCTCTCCCAGTAGTGGGACCCCTGATGGAGAAGCTGATGAACATCTCCTAAGAGCTGTATTATTTGAAGATGTCAGTGAATACCTATTCTCTTTAAACTCTCAAGAGGCCCGCTTGTCTCTAGTATCTCAATTTATTGAATTCTTTGGTGGGGACCTGTCGCAATGGTAAGTTTATTTAGTACTTTTCTATCCACTTTCATGAGTTTGTGGCTTCATTTTACTTAATTAATCTCCTTTTGGATTTTTTTTTGCCTAGTCAGCGATGACAGCCTCTTCCTCTTTGTTTGTGCATGCATGTAAAGAGAAAACTGATACACCTATAGGAAACTTGATCTGTTTGGATGAAGTCCATGCCACTAAGATCATGATTTGAGGACTTTCATAGTTTAAGTTCAAATGAGCAGGAGTTTAACTTTTAAGAAACTAGCTGCAAGTAAATTAGGATTTGAATGCAAAATAAGAAACAAAAGGAGAAGGGAAAATAGATAACCTATATCACACCATTATCCTTGGAACGTTCCTAGAAATTCTAGTGAAACCTGATAGGTTCACATCAAAAACAAAAACATTGTGATCTTATATATGTTGGCCATGTGTGCATCAATTGTCCCGTGGCGGAGGCCGGGTGGGCCAAGTCACAATCGAATGTCGTGGGCGCTTGCATGCTGAATGCGGTATAAGGCTAGGGTATGCGCCTCTTCTATCACCATGTGTGCATCAATTGTCCAGTGCAGGCCAGTGGCCAAGTCACATCGAATGTCGTGGCGCTGCATGCCGAATGCAGTATAAGGCTGGGTAGCGCTCTTCTATCACCATGTGGCATCAATTGTCCATGCGAGGCGTGGGCCAAGTCACAATCGAATGTCGTAGTGCAGATTGACGGTATAAGGCTAGGTAGCTCTCTATCACCAATGGTGATAAGAGACGATACGCTAGCTTATACCGCATTCAGATGGTGATAGAATGGTGATAGAGAGCATACCTAGCCTTATCGATTCAGATGTAGCGACATTGATGCGACACATTGCGCCACGATCTCATGCACACATGAGCAATATTGCTCACCATTGCTCGGAATCGAACTCGTGACCTTGGCTCTGATACCAATTGTAATTCAAGGATTAAGGCAACTATGCACCTAAGGGGGGGAATTAGGTGTAAATACAATAAATAATACAATTTTAAAATTAATTACTTTAAAGTAAAGAGATAAGAGAGAGAGATTGCTAACTCGGTTCTTAACGTTGTTCGGCAAGCCTACGTCCACGACTCAAGTACCAACCCGTACTTGAATATTGTATTCTTTTACTAATCCAAGTAACAAGATTACAAATCCCGCTTGATGAATCCACACCAAGACTTTTACACCACTTGAAGATATGTCCTCTTCAAGATTTTCCTTCTTCCCACTTGAAGATGTACTCTCTTCAAGATTTTTCCTTGATGATATTCCCTCACCAATATCAAGAGTTTTACAATGATTGTTTTTGCAAAACAACAATACTCTTAAAAGTGTGGATATTACAAATGAAGATCTATGATCTCTTTATCTCACTTAATAGCACTTAGAATATTTGAAGATGTTTAAGTGTAGTGAGAATGAGATTTAATACTCTTTGTGTTAGGATATGAAGATTTAAACACAAATATGAGTATTAATGAGGATTGATGATTTGAAGGTGTTTATGCACTACTAATTGCCTCAATATCAGATATGAAAGTTGTGTGTTATTAGTTTTGCAATTAAGAGGCCTATTTATAAGTTTCTAAAAGAAACTAGCCGTTTTAGTGCAACTGTCATATCAAGCGGTCGACCGGTTCACAACGGACAAATCAAGTGGTCGACCGGTTCAGTTCAAAAGACAATTTGTCTTCATGCGGTCGACCGGTTCACAACGGATAGCCCAAGCGGTCGACCGGTTCAGCTCGAAAGACAATTTGTTTTCAAGCGGTCGACCGGTTCACAACGGATAACCTAAGCGGTCGACCGGTTCAGCTCGAAAGTTAATTTGTCTTCAAGCGGTCGACCAGTTCACTTGGTATCCCAAGCGGTCGACCGGTTCATGCAGAAAGACAATTTTGACAAATTATCTTTTCTGAATTTCTTGAACCGATTGATTATGACTTAATCCTATAATCATCAAATCCTTTTAATGCATGCAATGTGAAGTGTGTGAGTTCATTTTAATTTGTGCTATCAAGTTAGAAATTGAGATTTACATAATTAAAGCACTAAAATGAAAACTTCTTTTATGTCTTCACTTGCTTGCATCTTGGAATTCTTGGAATGATTTCTTCGTGTACTCCATTATGCTTGTTGATGTATTCTTTGTATAATACCTGTTTATAGCTTAATCTCATCCAAACATATTATTAGTCCATTTTTTTTTTATTGTTATCATCAAAATATATAAAGCATATAAGTGTGACATTATATGTCAACAATCTCCGCCTTTTTTATGATGACAATAAACAAAAAAACTTAGATAAAAAATTGAGTCTCCCCCTATATTTTGTAATGCAATATATAAGAGACATTGAACATTTTTAGCAATTTAATCTATGTAAAAATATCATATGCAATTTCAAGAAAAATTCATTTTTCTCCCCCTAAATATATGCATATGAATTTTTCTCCCCCATTATTGATGCATTTGATATTTTCATATTCTCTCCCCCTTTGGCATCAACAAAAAGAAAATAATCATTGTGGATAAATAAGAACACAATATTCAATATAATTGTACATATATCCAAAATAAAAAGTATAAATACAATATCTCTAAGGATAAATAACAGCACAAGTAAAATGAGATGATACAAAATCACTAAGGAGATGAGTTTCGTGAGATAAGTGAAGCCATCATCTCCTGTATATCATCCCGCATCTCTATCTGAGAGTCTCTCATGGATCGTATATCTGTCTCCATGAGCGTGAGACGACTCTCTAACCTATGTGACCAGCCACTCGCAGATGGCTCATCTGGGGAGGAAGTCGAAGGTGGTGACTCAAATAAATTTGTGAACTCATCTTCACCCTGATCCTCAGCCACATTCTCCTCCTCTTCCTCAGCATGTGCACCTTCTTGGTGCCCTTGAATCCACTCACCATGCTCATTAAGCACATATTTCATTCTAGTGAGAGTGATGTTATTTATCTCCTTCTTATCTGAGTACGGTTTCTTATCCGTACCCGTCAATAGGATCTCAAAATGCTCAAAAATAGTGGTAAACACTTGACCATATGGTAGAGCCTTTTGTTTTTGATCGTATGCTAAGATCATATTCCTAATCAAGATGTATGGAAGGTTTATTGGCCTTCTCTGAATCATACAATCAATTAAGCATAACTCCATAAATGTAACTTCATCATAATGCCCTTTTTTGGGCAAGATGTGAGCAATAATCCTATGGAGTAGTTTAGGTCTCAACAGAAGATCCTGACTCTTTATTTTGGCACCTGGAGCAAATCCAGTATTTCCAGTGTGCAATGCAACAACATAATCATAGTTAAACCCCTCAATGGTCGGAATTACTTTAATATCGAAAACTCTTGGACCATCATTAGATATACCCAATATATCGGCTAATTCAGCACAATCAAATTCAATGGGATTTCCTTGAAGAGTACTCATAATTCTTGGTTCTACATTAACCCTCATGTTAGCAAAGAACATCCTCATCAACTTAGGGTATGTAGGTTTCCTATATTCATACAATGAGTACCAACCCATTTCAGCAAATAGAGTATCTATACCTAAAGCAGACAAATCATTGCCTAAACCTCTTTCTACACTAATAGCTCTATTTGAGAAATTACTCAAAAATCTTTGAACATTATCACCTGATGAGGAAGCTGGATCATTGACTCGTTTGCTCCTGATTCAGTCCTCCTTAAGCGTTTCTGGGGTGCCATTGACTTTAATTATGCTTTGGGTTTTTTGATTTGGTGTGGTTCTTGAGAGGATTTGGTGTTAGTGTTTTCGGAGTTCTGAATTTTTTCTGTTTAGTGTGTTCTGAAACCCTAGATAATATTTATACTGCGGACAACTGAAGCAGAATATATTGCGGCAGGTAGTTGTTGTGCACAAGTATTATGGATGAAACAAACTTTGGAGGATTATAGACTTAGGTTTGAGAATACTCCGATTAAATGTGGTAATAGAAGTGCTATTTGCCTATCTAAAATCCTATTCAACACTCTCGTACAAAACACATAGAAGTAAGACATCACTTCTTAAGGGATCACATTGCAAAAGGAGATATTATACTTGAGTTTATAGGTACAGAACATCAACTTGCAGATATTTTTACAAAACCCTTAGCCAAAGATTGTTTTTGCGAAATAAAAAGGAACCTAGAGTTTATCCATGCAAATGATGTTTGAATTATGTATACATCAATGGTTATAAGTTGGATTTATTTGATGTTAAAATGTATACACTTGGAGCATAAGAAATTTGTTCAAAACAAATTTTGGGGAATTTAGAAATTCTGGGATGAACCGGTCGACCGGTTCATCAAGAGCAAGTCCAACCGGTTGACCTGTTGAGGCAGAAAAACAGAGGATGGCTACTGGATTTTTTTAAATTTTGGAGGAAAATGTTTCTGAACATAATTTTTGGACATAAAGGGTATTTTGAAGATTAAATCAAAATTCAGAAAAAATTGATGCCGAAAAAATATTATCTAGGGTTTCAGAACACACTAAACAGAAAAAATTCAGAACTCCGAAAACACTAACCCCAAATCCTCTAAAAAACCACACCAAATCAAAACATCCAAAGCGTAATTAAAGTCAATGGCACCCCAGAAACGCTTAAGGAGGACTGAATCAGGAGCAAACGAGTCAATGATCCAGCTTCCTCATTAGGTGATAATGTTCAAAGATTTTTGAGTAATTTCTCAAATAGAGCTATTAGTGTAGAAAGAGGTTTAGGCAATGATTTGTCTGCTTTAGGTATAGATATTCTATTTGCTGAAATGGGTTGGTACTCATTGTATGAATATAGGAAATCTACATACCCTAAGTTGATGAGGATGTTCTTTGCTAACATGAGGATTAATGTAGAACCAAGAATTATGAGTACTCTTCAAGGAAATTGCATTGAATTTGATTGTGCTGAATTAGCCGATATATTGGATATATCTAATGATGGTCAAAGAGTTTTCGATATTAAAGTAATTCCGACCATTGAGGGATTTGACTATGATTATGTTGCATTGAACACTAGAAATACTGGATTTGCTCCAGGTGCCCAAATAAAGAGTCAGGATCTTCTGTTGAGACCTAGACTACTCCATAGGATTATTGCTCACATCTTGCCCAAAAAGGGGCATTATGATGAAGTTATATTTATGGAGTTATGCTTAATTCATTGTATGATTCAGAGAAGGCCAATAAACCTTCCATACATCTTGATTAGGAATATGATCTTAGCATACGATAAAAAACAAAAGGCTCTACCATATGGTCAAGTGTTAACCACTATTTTTGAGCATTTTGAGATCCTGCTGACGGGTACGGATAAGAAACCGTACTCAGATAAGACGGAGATAAATAACACCACTCTCACTAGAATGAAATATGTGCTTAATGAGCATGGTGAGTGGATTCAAGGGCACCAAGAAGGTGCACATGCTGAGGAAGAGGAGGAGAATGTGGCTGAGGATCAGGGTGAAGATGAGTTCACAAATTTATTTGAGTCACCACCTTCGACTTCCTCCCCAGATGAGCCATCTGCGAGTGGCTGGTCACATAGGATAGAGAGTCGTCTCACGCTCATGGAGACAGATATACGATCCATGAGAGACTCTCAGATAGAGATGCGGGCTGATATACAAGAGATGATGGCTTCACTTATCTCACGAAACCCACCTCCTTAGTGATTTTGTATCATGCATCTCATTTTACTTATGTTGTTATTTATCCTTAGAGATATTGTATTTATGCTTTTCATTTTGGATATATGTACAATTATATTGAATATTGTGTTCTTATTTATCCACAATGATTAATTTTCTTTTTGGTGATGCCAAAGGGGGAGAAAATATCAAATGCATCAATAATGGGGGAGAAAAATTCATATGCATATATTTAGGGGGAGAAAAATGAATTTTTCTTGAAATTGCATATGATATTTTTACATAGATTAAATTGCTAAAAATGTTCAATGTCTCTTATATATTGCATTACAAAATATAGGGGGAGACTCAATTTTTTATCTAAGTTTTTTTGTTTATTGTCATCATAAAAAAGGCGGAGATTGTTGACATATAATGTCACACTTATATGCTTTATATATTTTGATGATAACAATAAAAAAAAAATGGACTAATAATATGTTTGGATGAGATTAAGCTATAAACAGGTATTATACAAAGAATACATCAACAAGCATAATGGAGTACACGAAGAAATCATTCCAAGAATTCCAAGATGCAAGCAAGTGAAGACATAAAAGAAGTTTTCATTTTAGTGCTTTAATTATGTAAATCTCAATTTCTAACTTGATAGCACAAATTAAAATGAACTCACACACTTCACATTGCATGCATTAAAAGGATTTGATGATTATAGGATTAAGTCATAATCAATCGGTTCAAGAAATTCAGAAAAGATAATTTGTCAAAATTGTCTTTCTGCATGAACCGGTCGACCGCTTGAAGACAAATTAACTTTCGAGCTGAACCGGTCGACCGCTTAGGTTATCCGTTGTGAACCGGTCGACCGCTTGAAAACAAATTGTCTTTCGAGCTGAAGCGGTCGACCGTTTGGGCTATCCGTTGTGAACCGGTCGACCGCATGAAGACAAATTGTCTTTTGAAGTGAACCGGTCGACCACTTGATATGACAGTTGCACTAAAACGGCTAGTTTCTTTTAGAAACTTATAAATCAGCCTCTTAATTGCAAAACTAATAACACACAACTTTCATATCTGATATTAAGGCAATTAGTAGTGCATAAACACCTTCAAATCATCAATCCTCATTAATACTCATATTTGTGTTTAAATCTTCATATCCTAACACAAAGAGTATTAAATCTCATTCTCACTATACTTAAACACCTTCAAATATTCTAAGTGCTATTAAGTGAGATAAAGAGATCATAGATCTTCATTTGTATTATTCACACTTTTAAGAGTGTATTGTTATTTTGCAAAAACAATCATTGTAAAACTCTTGATATTGGTGAGGGAATATCACCAAGGAAAAATCTTGAAGAGAGTACATCTTCAAGTGGGAAGAAGGAAAATCTTGAAGATGACATATCTTCAAGTGGTGTAAAAGTCTTGGTGTGAATTCATCAAGTGGGATTTGTAATCTTGTTACTTGGATTAGTAAAAGAATACAATACTCAAGTACGGGTTGATACTTGAGTCGTGGACGTAGGCTTGCCGAACCACGTTAAAAACCGAGTTAGCAATCTCTCTCTTATCTCTTTACTTTAAAGTAATTAATTTTAAAATTGTATTATTTATTGTATTTACACCTAATTCCCCCCCTAGGTGCATAGTTGCCTTAATCCTTGAATTACAATTGGTATCAGAGCCAAGGTCACGAGTTCGATTCCCAGCGGGAGCAATTGCTGAGGGGGAGATTGTGGCCATGTGTGCATCAATTGTCCCGTGGCGGAGGCCGGGTGGGCCAAGTCACAATCGAATGTCGTGAGCGCTTGCATGCGGTATAAGGCTAGGGTATGCGCCTCTTCTATCACCAATTGGTTTTAGAAGAGTTGGTAGCGCCTGAGGTCCTACAATATAGAGCTTCTGCAGAGAGGTTCCCTTGAAGAGATGACTTGAGAAGGGGTGCTTGAGAAAGTAGCTACATGCTTCTAAGCAACTGCAGTACCAGGTCTTCTGCTCACCAAAAGGTTATTTGGTCGAGACCTTGAGTATTTATCACCTCTTGTCATGAAGGTCTAGTCCCATCCATCAGGGGTCTTACTTCTTGATTACAGGAGGACATCCATGAACCTTAAATCAAAAGGAACTTTTTTTAAGGGCTGACTAACTTTGTAGTTCTACAGAACCAGACAACTCCTTTCCTGCTTAGTATAGAGATTGAAAGACCTTCCTTATCTTGTAAAAAGTAGAGTTTATTAAGCCACTATATCAGTTCAACACAAGTTACCAACTGTATATCTTATATTTTCTTAAACTGCTGCACTTTATCCAGAATCTTTTGAGTTTAACTGTTTGATACCACTACAAGAGTAGCCTATTTGAAATTGAAACTTAAAAAATACTCTGTAAGCTATTGTTTTGTTTCTTATTGAATGATCTATAATCTAATTATATACATTTTTTTTTAACAAAGAATGATAAATATGCGTTGTTCTCATTTTGTATGTTACTCATGAAATAAAACAATTGTGGATTCTTGCTTTTCTTTCCAGGATTTGCACAAACAGTTCAAGTTGGAAGGACAAACTCCTGAGCATTGAGGTGTTGCCAGATCCTATATCAAAGAACTTGAGAAGCATTCATAATATTTTGGACATATCAGAAGGCAGTTCAAGCTCTAACATTTTTGAGTTACTATTGGGCAACACCAGCAACAGCTCTAAGAGGACTGATGCAATGAAATTTCTTCGAAATGCTGTATTACTTTGCTTAACAGCTTTTCCACGTAATCACATATTAGAAGAAGCTGCTCTTGTTGCTGAAGAGTTTTCTGTTACAAAATTGGATTCGACTACCCCATGTCGTGTGCTGGCAAAGTCCCTGTTAAAGAATGATCGACAGGTATTTCTTGTTCATTTTACTGGCAAGTCACATGGATCATCTTCATAAGTAATGACGTCACATAATTTGTTTTCTTTCCATCACAATGCATGTTATGCTTCCATGTGCCTGAAAAAATGAAGCCACAGAAGTATCAAAATGTAAATTGTGTTTTGCTTGTTTTCATTAATTTTCACTCATTGAAACATTCTAGAGTCCTAGACAACAATGTTGCAAAAATGTGGGTTCTGGAGCCTCTTGCTTGTTTGAGTATAACAGGAAATTGGAAGAAATGTTTTAAAAGGATGGATGTAAGTTTTCTATGGTGTTTCACATTAATGTTAAATGTTAGTAAGAGTCCAAATGTTCCTCCAGTCCTTTCAAGGACAAGTTATGTCATTTTCTCTTAAGCCAGTTGATTGCATGTGGTTCGTTGTTGTAGTACTGTGGAAGATGTATGCTGGGAGCACTGGCAACTTTTTTTAAATAGGCTATTTGATTCCTGCATTTGCCATTTGGAGATTTTTTTGTAGCCTTTTATCTACAAAAAAAGTATCTTCAATTTTAATCTGATATGGTGCATTTTTATTCTAGGATGTTTTGCTATGTGGAGTATATGCACGGAGAGAAGCTGTTTTTGGTAATATTGTTCATGCAAGAAGAGTCTTTGACTTGGCATTGACATCTGTTGAAGGGCTTCCGCATGTAATAACTCTTCTCTTTCTGAACATTTGGTTTCCAGCTGATAAAATTTATATCTGAACTTTGATAACGATCAAGGATATCTATTTATGGTTGTATAATTGTTTTGTTATTCAGTTGCTGGTCATGGATACATACCTACTTGTATACTGAACTGCTGCATATATCTGAAGAATGTCCAGCTAGTTGTATGCAATTGCTTCTGAGTATGCTTTGTAGCAATGTTAAATGAATATTTTTGTATGTTGTAAGAATATTGTTAGTCTTACTTGTGAGGTTACCATTAGATGTTTAACAAGTTCGAGTTCTGAATACTGGATTATTCCTAATACTGACTAAACTTTTTGTTCTGTCTTTGTTTTTTGGGTCGGTAATGTTGGACAAGGTGAGAAATGTCAGTGTCTCATTTGTTTGTTTGTTTCCTAATAATAAGTATAAGCCACAGCCACAGCCACTATAATCTGGTGTTTTTGAAACTCAAGTTGATTACATGGTGTAAAACATAGAAAGAGTGCTAGGGGTTGAGACATGTACATGTTTCCTATTTTTTTCCAAGTTTATATTTCTGTATATCTGCAGTTCTTGCTATGTTATAACTGCATAGTAATGATCTCTACTTATCATGACTTTCATCAGTATCATCATCTTTTAATTGTTTTGTTTCTTGTAACAATGGATAGACTGGTACTCCAAGGTACTGAGTTTTACCTCATACATTTCTGAAGCATGTGGGTGCTTGTTCATTAAAATAGTACTAAGTTTTTTTCTTTTGCAGGATTTACGATCTAATGCTCCACTTTTATATTTTTGGTATGCTGAGACAGAACTTGCCAATAGTTCTGGAAATAATCAAGAATCACCTTCTCGTGCATTGCATATTTTATCCTGCTTAGGAAATGGATTAACGTACAAACCATTTGAATCTAAACCTTCTAGCCTGCAATTATTGAGAGCACACCAGGGGTTTAAAGACAGGTTGAATATAGTACGATCGGCATGGGTGCGCGGTGTTGTAGATGATCAATCTCTTGCTCTAACTTGCTCAGCAGCTTTATTTGAGGAGTTGACGACTGGATGGGCTGCAGGTATTACAGTTTTAGATGAGGCATTCACAATGGTGCTTCCAGGTTAGTAGACCATGCTCGCTTTCTCTTCATTTCATTATAGTAATTGTTGAGCCTGATACACCCCATCAAATTAATTAAGGGATGATGATTTTTTGTGCGTGGTTGTTAGAATTGTAAGATTAGGATTCAAGTTGATTCACCCAGAAAATGATTTATATTGGGTATGTCAATTGGAAATATACAAAAATTGCATGATTTGATTTGAATCATCCTCTATCATTTGTTTCTTACAATTTATTGAGTTGCCAAAAAAAACAAAACAGATCTAGAAGAACGAAATTCCAAGGAAAAATAAAGATGTGAAGGAATTGTAACTTTGATGGAGATGAGCTTTCCAATTCATGAATCGAATCTCAATTTGACAACCATGATCTTGTGAACTGGAAAGCAGGATGTTCCTGCTTGTCATGTGATTTTTTGACTTTAAGTTGAACATGTCCAGTGTTAACTTAGATCCAAATAGATACTCCAACTTAGAATTCCAAATTTGAACTCACTATGCTCTCAAATACGTTAACAACCTGAATGACAATGTGGGCGCTGATGTCCTTGATGAAATTTCTTTTGTACTTTCAGTTTCAGAATGATCATTGCTTTCAGTTTCATCAGAAATGTTTCATGTGATTTCTAGCACATGATTTCTGTTTAAGTATAATGCTTGACATGGAATGGACAAGCTGACACAGTCAACAGATTGAGGACAATTACAAAGACATGATATGACACCTACAAATTTTAAAATCTAAGCCACAGGATTTTGTTTGCTGCTTCAGAGTAAAGAGAATGTTGACATCATTAAAGAGCATATAAATTGGGCTGTGATAAAGTTATCAGGGAATACAAAGAACATTGAAAAAGTTAGCATACTTGTTGAATGGTCTGAAAAGTAAAAACCTGGTTATAAAGAAGATAAAATGATTGCGAGAATTGCCTCCGTCTCTTTATTTGGAGGCCAAGTTCCTAAGAAGTGTAGACGTGTAATTAACCCCCCCTCCCCCCATCCCCCCCCCAAAAAAAAAAATACCTCATGGTTTATAATTGGAGGGGTTGGCTTGGGGGCAGTGACCACTGGACAGTAGATAGGGTTTAATATTTGCCATTGAATTGTCTGTATTCTTTTCTTGTGAGTTACTCATTTTTTTCTAACTTGCAGATAGAAGATGCCACAGTTACCAACTCGAGTTCCTGTTCAACTATTCTGTAAGGATGCTTTTAAGATATCATAAGCAATCAAGTTTATCAAAAGTCTGGGACTGCATCTTGAAGGGGCTGGAAATTTATCCCTCCAGCCCTGAACTATTTAAGGCCTTATTGGAGATCAGCCATCTTTATACAACACCCAATAAAGTGCGCTGGATGTTTGATGACTACTTCCACAAGTAGGATGGTTGCCTCAACTCTTTGCTTTCTCTCTAGTTTTAATCTTCAATTTTCAATGATACACTAGTAGTTTATCTTCCATTATCTGTGTGTGTGTGTGAGATAGGGAGAGAGAGAGAGAGAGAGTAGGTGGATGCAAAGGATTCCCCTTTTTTTGCATGATTTTGTTCATCGCATAACGAAATCCTAAGGCTGCCATCTATGCTGCTTTGTGTAAAGTTTTCCACGAGTGAATTATTGTAATATGCAAGCTATGATGCTTAGCATGGTGGAATGGCACAGAAGAAGGTGCCTGCGTTCTAGGACAGGCTCATGTGGTTTGCATTGCTATGATACCTGTAGAAACTTCCCTGCCATGGGTATAACTCAATGTGAACCTCCCGTGTTTGTAAAATAAGCAAGGAATTCCAATCTGCTTGAAGAATGATAGATGTGAAGATAATTAATGAATTGTTGCTTCAGGATGCTGTTACATCTTCAAAATTTATCAAATCTGCTTTTAGCATGGCATGACATGCATCTATTCATAAGACGCCTTGCAATATCTTTGTTATGGTTACATATGCCTCTTTTTTTAAAAAAAATATTCTTATCGTGGCTCTATTCTCATGATTTTCTCAGGAAACCATCTGTAATTCTTTGGCTTTTCACACTATCATTTGAGATGAGTCGGGGAAGCTCCCAGCATAGAATCCATGGGTTATTTGAAAGAGCATTAGAAAATGAGAGATTGAGCAGCTCAGTTATACTCTGGCGTTTGTACATTGCTTATGAAATTGACATTGCGTGCAATCCTTCAGCAGCCAAGCGCGTTTTCTTTCGAGCTATTCATGCCTGTCCATGGTAAGTGCTTGCTTTCTTGACGAGGTCACTATTATGGATACTTCTATCCATAAAATAGAATTCTGTCCAAATATATACGCAACAACTCAGGACTATAATTGTGTAAATTATGGACTATATATCAGTGCATATAATTGACTGCTAGAGAACATATTAACACGAAATTGTTGAAAAGAAAATGGTATTGCATGCTTCTATAAAAAACGGTGCCCTCCTGAGGATTGCAATAATTTGACTATTGCTATCAGAAAATCATAGGCTTCCCCTATTAATGCATAGACTGTATTGGAATCTTCATCCTGTCTATTATTGAAGCAGAATCCAATCGTAAATAATTAGTCAGTGACATCCCATACTACCTCCTCAATGCGAGTTTCGCTTTATTGTTTCCTCAGGTCAAAAAAACTATGGCTTGATGGATTTCTCAAGTTGAACTCCATCCTAACTGTGAAAGAGTTGTCAGATCTCCAAGACGTAATGCGGGATAAGGAGTTGAATCTTAGAACTGATATTTACGAGATTCTTTTGCAAGATGAATTTGTATCGTGATAACTGCTGTCAAATTTAGCAGAAACCCAATTTCAGATGTTGCATTTAATTTAGTTGTGAATACGTTTTGCATGGATCCTTCAGGAGATTTGCTTTTATATATATATATATATAATTTTCTGTCACCAAGACAACTGGTCATCAATTTTTTATATCTTTCAGAAATAGATATTTAGCGTAGGAAAATGTTAACGATAAAAAAATATGACAGAAGGAACCTAGTTTTTAAAGCTTTCAAGGTTTCCCCTTTTCTTGAAGAAACAAGCCACACAAGGTTTGGTTAATTATAAAATAGTCCCAAACCTATCATGTATTCCACAAGCCAGTCCCTAACCATATCCTCATTTTGCTAGATAGGGCTCAACCTGTTTATAATAGGTTTAAGTAAACATTTAATGCTTTCCTGTTATTAATATTTCCTTCGAGTTCATTTTTCTTCCTCCTATATTACTCTTTTGATCCGTTGTCTTGTCCCTACTATTAAATTCCATGAGAATCCCGATAAAATGATTACTATAAAACATTGAAATATTACAAATTACAATACATACACTAAAGGTATCATTATTTTAGACTCATTATCATTGTGAATCATGAATCATAACATTATTTTATTTTAAAACAATAAAATAACTTTATTTATCTTTAAATGTAAAAAAAATAAAGATGGGGTTTAAGGGTGTTTCAATCTTTTTTTATATATTTTTCTATCATGAAAAAATAATTATATTACTTAAAAAATAATTAAAACAAACATCCTTGAGCTTCTTTATAATTTTATCATGGCTTTTTAATTATAAGCAATGTAAAAAGCGCTTGACCTCATTGTTTTATTCTATTTCTTTCTAGTCTTATAACTGACCCATAAAATTGTCATGCTATCTCCAATCAAGTTAATTTTTTTATTTCTTAAAAAATATATTTTTTATTCATCCTTCAATGTTTGATATACTAATAATTGAGCTTCAATTTTTTATTTTTTAATTAAAAGATTATTCTATTTTCATTCAATTTTTTATTTGTTATTAGATGAGATCTTTGAGAATTTTTAAAAATATTTAGAGGGTGATCAAATGTATATTTTTTTCCATTTGGTCATTAAAGTTTCTGAAATTATTGAATCAATAATATGTTTTATATATTTCTATTACTCTTTCGAAAAAAAGCTATCATTGCTTGGTTTTTTTACCCGACGAGATATTTGAACCGGCCCAGCGAATCAGAGTCGCCTATCTAGTAGAAACTCAAATGGAAATACAAGGGGAAGGTGGGGTCTGCATCAGGTGTCAACGAGAAAGAATGAGTGGCTCACTGGAAGTGAGTGGCTAATCTGAGACTTCAGTAGAGCCATGGCGACTGCCATTGCTACTCCTTCAGCATTATCGCCTCTTCCTTCCTCAATCTCCACCGCTCCTCCCAAATACTATTTCTCTGTTCGCAGCTCAATCTGTACTCAAAACACTTTGTATTCACCACTCCGCTGTAGCAGCCATGTCTCATTTTCACCAAAAAGCCAAGACGGTCTATTTGACCCTGATCTCCGGTCCGTACTCGAACTCGCTACTGACTCAGAGCTGTGTGAACTCGAATATATCCTCTTCGGTCCCAGGTAATTTCAATTTTTCATTATTTTTTTTCAAGTTAATAATTGAAAATATTCCTTAATTTCTTTTTAATTATCCCTTATTCCAGTCACTTTAGTCCGTTACTAAAATCAATAGCGAGTAAAAGAGCGGAAATTGATTATGCAATGATGGATCAAGACTTGGAAGAACGAGAAGATATGATATCATGTCTTGAGTCAAGGTTTTTATTCCTAGCTGCCGATGCCAGGTCCACTTTGAGGTCGGTTTCCTATTCATATTGCTATTCCATTGGTCTGCATTCATACATACATACATATATATATATATATATATATATTTTTAAAAATAAATAAATAAATTTTTTTGGACACGGTGTGGGTGTTATTGTGGATATAGGGGTTGGAGGCCTACGTATAGAAACGTGCTGCTTACAGTTAGGAAGAAGTTGAACATTGGTTGCTCCAGTAAATTGTCGACGGAAGACCTAGAAGCCGAGATTTTCCTTCATCTGCTTGAGGAATATGCGAGGTAAATTTTGTTTATTGCATGTAGTGCTTGATTGTTTCCTTAATTTTGTAAGAAAGTGAAGATGAGGTGGGTTCTATAAATGTTAGTGAGAGAATGGATTGATTGTTGAAACTGTAAGCAAATTTTGTTACAGTATAAAATGATTCATGTGGTTGAAAAAGCGTTTAAATAATATATTGCAGTGTTACATTGAAATTGTTTAATGGAAAACATAAAGCTTTATCTTAGCATGTGACATCTTGTCTTATACGTGATCCACTCCTTTCAATTGTGCTCTGCATGTGCTTGAATTGAGGAGAATTTCTAATTTATGGATTTATCTTTCCTTGATTTTTGGTAAATGGATTATTTTTTTGCTATCTATTTTAAAGTTGGTGCCTTTTATTTTATTTTATTTATTTAGTTCTTTTAAAGCAAGATGGAATGAGGATTTTCATAAAAGAGAAGAGTAGGCTAAAGAATGCTGGAGTCAAGAATGATTTTGTATGTTTAAAACGTATTGAATCTAATGGGAAAGTTCTATGTGTGGCTTGATATCATTATGTTAGCTGTCTCTAGTAGTGCTGCTGGATGATGTTCGAATGTATATACTCAGAAGAATTTTGATATCTGATTGGTAGCTATCCTTACCTTCTGCTATTTTATTTCTAATTCTTCAATGCCAGAATGCTATAGTGATTGCTCACTTCCAATGTTTTAAACAGTTGTATTGGTGCTGCCTCTGCTAGAAAAATACTTTATTATAAATGAATAGGTGAAAGTTATTTAGTTTGCCTCTTCTATCATTACTTCTCTCATGGATGCATATATATGAGCTGGTTATAGTTGATGGCCATTTTGTTTGATCTCTTAATATTGAGCATTATATTTATTTGGAAAAAAATGTTTTTCTTATGAGTAAGCTGTAAAATGGCTTAAAACTTACTTCCACCATCGTATAGTGAACAATCAGGAACTTTTCCAGGCTTATGGGAATTATCTAAGACCTCAGATAATCAAGGTAGTCTAGGAATTGGACTTAGTCAAGAGAAGGTACAAGCCCTTGCTGCACAGAAACTCGGTGCTGCAGATCTCCAGTCAATCATTTTAAAGGTGTTTACTCACATTCTAACATGAATAGCTTATTTGATTTTTTTTTTTTGTTTTGCTTGATTTATTTTAACTTTTCTTTTTTAAGGGTGGCGGTGTGTTTACATTGACAAGAATTTATCAATGGGTAAGATCATGAGAATTTTTTGTTTTGTCAGTTAGTGTATTTCATCTTTGATCATTTCATTGTGTTCCTAAGCGAGTATTCTTTTTGATGTAGTTAGCTAAGAAGTTAACGGGGAAGGTTTTTCTAGAAGCTGCAAACTATCAAATAAAAAAGGAATTCATCAAGAAGGTACATGATTGGCAGCATTATTATGTGGTTGTGGAATAAATATGAATGCAGTAACATTTTTCCTTAATAGAATGTGGCAGTCAAACATGTACTTTGCAAAGGAATTGTAAAACAAATTAATGTCCTGATGTCATCTAAGAATCTTTTGTTTTTTTCTGCCTTATAATTTATTTCTCTTTTACAAGCATTAAATGGAAATGGCTTATTGGTTTTTGTGTGTAGTTGGACAATAAATGATTGCTTTGGTTCAGGCATGATGTCTTGGGATCTTGCCAAATAACACATCAGAGTACCTAAAACAAATTATATGTTATTTTAATTTCTCTAATGTTAACTCAATTTGTGCTTTATCTGAATATATCTTATGCGGATATTGTAATCCCAAAGTACTAGATGCATCTTCAAAGTCTTGCAAAGGATCTCAATGTAAATTTATGTTAATATTGATAGTTTGGAAGAAAAACAAAATCAACTGTTGGAGGTTTGTTTTTACAATAAAACAGTCAATCAAAGTAGAAAGAAAGTGTTTTAGGATCAATTTTTTTCTTAATTACTGGGTTGATAGATAAGGATTCATGTTGTTGACAACCTGTAGTCAAGATTAAGGATTTCTGAGCTAAATAAACTAGAGTGTTATTGTTATATAGGCCTGCTTTGCCCAATTGTATGGCCTATGATCAAGCAGAGCGAAGTTAAATATCCAGCCTTTCAAGTGTTCATTACTAAGAAGTAAAACATCCAAGCTTGGTTTGAGCTCTGATTGAACCTCAGAATAGGTGCACAAGCTTGGCTTCTCAAGTGCTTAGGTAGTAACCAAGCTTCTAGTGAAGCCTGTATAATTTTTAAAGGGTTGATTGTTTCACTTTTATTCTAAATGCGCCCACTTTATTTGTATAAATATGTCAGGGGCTTTCCATTTTTCCCTCATGATGTTTCTGTTATAATTTGGTATCACCTAGTATGTTGGGTGAATTTATGGGCCATCTTGTTACAACTTTAGATATCCTGTGCTTTGAATTAGATAATATGTAAAAAATCACTAATATGTACACATTTCTTTCTTTGTATAAAGGGTGGACAATTGGCTGCCGTTAATTTGGAGTCCAGAGCTGCCTTAATTGTGGCAAAGCAGGTAATTATAGCATTATATTTGACAAGTTTCGTGAATGCTTTGAAGATGCTACTATAGTTGTTGGTTGCATCATGCAAGTGAAGCATTTGAACTCCTTTATTGGAACTTAAATAAACAAACAATAGGTGTTACTAGTTATTTGACCTGTGCTTACTTGCGGGTCAGGTGATTTGTTTTGGCAAAAAAACAATTAAAGATGTAAGCTTTTCAAATCCCCCCCACCCCCCACCCCCAAAAAAAAAAAAAAAAAAAAAACTCTACATACATTTGATTAAAAAATTTAATATTTTCTGGTCAATTCAACTAGGATGTGGATATTCGGTAAACCTATTCACTTCTAGACAGTTAACAGTATAAATATGTTTTGCTACCTGCTCTGTGCTAACACAATAATCATGATTACATATATATTTTTCTATATTTTGCTGGTTCAAGACAATGAGTGTTATTGCTCCTCTGTGGACAGGGTTTTGTTGGAGCTGTGTCAAGATACTTGGGTTTGAGGAGCATGATGTCATTGCTTGGTCCAATGTATTATCCCATCTTCAATGAAGAACTTATTTATGTTCTAGCTGTGTTTATCTCTGTTCTTTGTTTTTTATTGCCACATTAAGATAAAATGATTGAATTCATGATTGGATAGAGAGGCTTAACTATGATGTAAATCCATGCATTCACTATCCTGAAGAGTGATCAGGATAACCTATGATTTGAAGGGTAGTAATAACACTGTTGTGAACATCACATGGTCTGAAACTCCATGGTTTCCGTGTTATTCTTAAGCTGCATACAAATAATAAATTTTGTTCCACCTAGTTGTGTTTAACCTTGCTCAGATAAGGAAATCTTCACATAAATCTAAACTTTCTAATTAGATGTTTCAATGTGTAATAATCATAAATGTGTTTATTTGTGAATTCTATTTCCATGTATACATCTGCATGGCTGAAGGTACTTTATCATTTTTATCTCAACAATTGGAGCAACTTTAGTGCTCAAGGATATAAATTTGCTGTGTATCCTAATTCTGAACTCTGAAGATCCAGGATTGACCAATAAAATAATTTTTGGTTTGCCACAATTAATCTTTTGTGTTTATTAAGTGATATCTGAAATGCTCTGAAATGGATGTACTGCCTTCTGAAGTTTGTGAATGAAATCTTGGATGTGCTTAGGAGGGCTATCTATTTTGTTTTCTCTGTTGTCTTTCTGTCCTTTTCTTTTTCACTCTTTGCTTGTTTTTTTACCCTAATTATCAAAGACATATCCATCTTAAAAAACCCAGCTGTTCTTCCAGCCTACTTTTTGTAAGTCAAGTGCAAAATTTGTTGGTGAACTCTGTCATTTGGTCTGGTTTGAGTTTACATGCGCGGCATAGATGCAGATGCCCTTAAGACATCAAGCTGCTGTGATGCCTGAGTCAACTATCTGGCTCAGTAATTGATTTGATCTTTAGCTTGTATGACTGCTTTGTTTCTGTTTGTTTTTATACAGGTTGTGGGGCACATTTCTGGCAGATGTAGTCATTCAAATGCTTGGAACTGATTATGCTAGAATCTTACGAGCAATTTATGCATTTGCTCAGGTAATAATATACTGTAACGGTTGCAGTAGTTTTATGCAATTATCCACATGCCAGATATAAACTGATAATCTAATCGCAAATGCACGATTGTGGGCACGCACGCACTCACAGATAGTTTTGGTTGCCTTATGGTTTTGTTACTTCTGTCTTCTGTCATTCTATGATGGTGAATCATGGACGCCAATTCATTATTTTGAACCCTGTTTTTTATCCACCATTGCATACTTGTTTGATCCCAAAACCCAGAACAGCAGTATGGACCTGGCAAGATCCTTGACCAGTGCATAATATATGGGTCTAGTCTTAGGTTTTGTGATGTATAGTAAGACCATTCTATGATTTGGCACTGATGGCAAGATTGATGCCATGGCCACTATAACATCAAACTGTTTGATAAGCAAGCATAGTACAGATGTCAACAAAACAGCTTCTTTTTTCTTTTTTTGATACAACTTTTGACTTTCAACTACATAATAGATAACTAATACACAATATCTCCCAAACCTTAATCCCAAGGGGATTTGAATTGGAAGTTGAATTCAGTATTAAACAAACAATTTTCTGTCGGAATAACATTTAACAGGGTTTTCTTTTCCGTTCCTTTTGCCTTTTAATTTTTAATTGTAACGAGCATGCTGATTTCTGTAATTGCCAATGATTATCTGTTTTTGCCTCAGATTCGCATCACCCGTACATATAGGTTGCCCTGCGATAATGATTGAAAGGAGATGGTTGCGTGAAACCTTTTTCAATGCAACGAAGACCTTGCCAGGGATCTTGTGCTGGACGACTTGTATGTACATGCTATCCCCTGTCCTCTCTTGCTCACTGTATATATTATTCTGGAATTGAGTTGCGATTTGCTTCTGTGCTAAATAACTGGTTTGGAACTTGAAATATTAAACACTTCGGCACAAAGAGTTTTGCCTTCTTGGACGGGATTGTTTCCATGTTTGAGAGTGTGATTGTGGTTATTTTTGAAAATGTTTTTTGTTTAGAAATGCATCAAAATGATGTTTTTTTTTTAAAATAAATTATTTTTGACATTAGCACATGAAAATGATATAAAAATATTAATTTAATTATAGGTTATGGTAGTTTGCTAGTGTACTTAATACCAAATTGGTGGAAGAGTCGAACTTGCACACTACCAAACATTTCATACCTTATAAATTATAGTGATTGAATGATACTGGTGAAGTAAAAGTGAATAAATAGGTTTAATTGCCTTTTCTATTGGTAAAAGTACTATGATAAGGTGTTATGTGATGTTAAGCCAATGTAAGTTAGTTCTTTGTTGCTCGATAAACCATGATATTATGATAGGAGAGCTATGCATAATGGAATGAAAAATATGTATTCTTTTAAGATGAATGGGAAGACCTATAACTCTTATATCTATGACACCTAAGCAAATAAATAGGAAATAACTGAAATTGAAGAAGTGAATATAGCTAGAAAAAGAGTTTTTATATCAGGAAGACCTTCTTTGTTACAAGGTTCTTCTTGGTTTTGATAATGATGCTATTCTTCAGATTGGTACTGATTTTTTAAACTTAGAAGATGTTTTTCATGATACAGGTTTAAGGTTGAATCTTCTTAAAAAAAAGAGAGGGGAGAATGATATAAACTAAGCGAGGTCCAAATTTGATCTTAAAATATTTATTGACTAGTTTTCCAATATTAGAAATCCTTCTAAAACCACACATCATATCAAACCAATATTTTACAGTAAGATACTAGAAACATGAAAATACATTTTGGTAAAAGCTTAGGTCAAATGGATTTCTAGAACATATTATTTCAAATGATGACTTTACCAGTCAATTCTTGTCAAATTTACTCTACTAGACCTTGATGTACTTTTAAGGAAATATGTAGAGCTATAATTGTAATTTTTATTTGATTAAAGTTTTGAAAACTATATATCCTAAGATTTTCAATCATATATGGTAGACCCATTAATTTATTGGGATGAAAGAGAAAAACATGTTTGAGTTAAAACTAAGATTTGCTAGGGGTGAGCAAATTTGGATTGGTTTGGTTTGATTTTACATTAAAAACAACCGAGACCAATTTTTTAATAATTAAAAAAAACCAAAACCGAACTGATGCTGGTTAAACTATTGTAATTTAGTTCGGTTCGATTTGGTTTTTTGATACTTAAAACCGAAAAAACTTATGCTATTTTTTGGGCTTTTTGTGTGTTTAAACTTTTATCTTCTCGATTAAAAAGAAAATGAAAAGAAAAAAATTGACATTGTATTGGAGGGATCGTCTGCCTCTCTAATAATCTTTTCTTATGAGTATAATATTATAAAAGAGCAAAAAGAAATCAACTGGGGATGAGGAACGAACGTAATAAGTATCGTAAGAAATCAACTTGAATGAAGCTGTTGATGCAAAGCTGGATGAGGAAGGAAAGGAAAAGTAAAAATAAAAACTGTTATATAACTGAACAGGCCCTTGGGTCCCTGAATATTCGATGCAAAAATATATAGCCCCATAATTATGTTGAAAACACATCAGCCGACGAGCATCTGGCAGAGAGTATTTGGACTGGAAACACTTAGGATCAAATACACACTTGCCCATAACTTTCTTGTAGAATTAGTTGAGATACATGTAAACTGATCGAAATATATATATTAATTAAAAAAAAGGTATTTGGACCGGAAACAAACGAGCAAGTCCCATATTGTTTTCTTTGTTTCTGAGTTCTGTCAAGTTATTAAGGGCGAGGGCCTCCCCACCAGCTCGAAATCAAAGTGAATAACATCTTTATGTGAGCTGTGCCTGTCAAATTGTATAGAAAATCATACCTTAAATTACATAAGAACTTGTAAGAAGACACTGTGATATCTTTCATTTTCTGCGTTTTTTTCCTTATGTAATTGCCCTCTCCTGGTCAAAAACTAATTATATTCTCTTGCTACTCTACCCTCATTCAATGTCAACTCACCGATCTCCCTTACAACCACAATATTTAATATGAAAGCGATTTACAAAAAAATCAGATGAGTTAAAATAGTATATATATGTTAAACAATAATATAAATTATATTATGAGGTTTTACTTACAAGTTTAAGCTTTGAGGTGAGATGATTTCATAATATGGTATCCTTGTTGACCCAGCAGTCATAAGTTTTAATCTTACCACCTCCATTCTATTTGATAAAAACCAAGCACAATGTGATATGGATATGTGTATGTTTCAAGCTCAAAAAGCTTTCACTTGAGGGTGTGTGTTAAAGAATAATATAAATCATATTATGAGATCTCACTTACAAGTTTAGGATTTTAAGTGAGATAGTTTTTTAATAATATCATTTCAATCATTTGGGCTGCTTCAATATTCTTTTCATTTTAGTAATTACAAGGCTTCCTCTCGATCTGATTCATTGATAAAAATGAAAATGACAGGGTGGTTAGGATTCATTCTAAGACATAGAGCCAGTGGATACCAACATTGAGAGCAAAACAAATGTGGATTTGGTCTGATCGATAGGAGAATGAGAATGAAGACAAGAAGAAGAAAAAAAATATATCCTATGATTATTTGATATATATGTAAGACATCAAAACATGTTCATGGTCATATTACAATATATCATCCTGGTGGAATGTCGAGGGAAAAACAATTCTTGTCTTCCAAGGATATAAGAAAATACATGATGGCAGACCGGATTTTTTTTTAATTCCGAGAGCTAGGTCCATGCTAAGTTTCATCTTGTGCTTTTTACCGCTTACATGTTATCTATCTATCTATATATATAATTGAACATTGGCTCTTTTATAAAGATGGAGGCTTTTGATCTATGGGATTTGATGCTTTGACTTTTGGAATCGCACAGGCAAACTTCTCTTTTTGGATTTAAAGGTTAGTCTCCCCACTCACATGGTTTGTTTCTTGAGCTATCACTATTCAACTTTGGGAGAAATTTCTAAGCCGGGTTGTGGATGAAAAGATGCCTAAATTTATGGGGGCCCCAACATCTCATTTGATGATTAGGGTTTGTTGGGATAACTTTTTCTCTCATTTATTGTATGTTTGATGAGTAAGAAAAGAAGAGAGAAAATGAAAAAAAGTAACATAACAAATCCCAGCTCCTTAGATCCTTCCCTGCAAAGCATATGTCAATTCAAAGAAACCTTTTTTAGGTTGTAAATTTAGCTTTTGTTTTCTAAATTAACGTTGGTTATCTGGATCGGTTTGCTTCAATCTCAATTAATTTTACGGGCTCTAAAATTAATAATTATATAAATCTTCAATATACTATACATTATTAATAATTATTATATTAATAATCTAAGATTAAAACTAAATTTAATTTTTAATTTCAAACTCTTAATGTTAAATCAATGACCTACTAAATAGTTTAAAAAGCGCCTTTGTTATCTTTATTCGTTCTAGTGTGTGACATGCTACCACTTGCTTATAACATCTTTTTGGTCACTTTTTGTTTGTTTTCCTTTGCAATAGTGCTTTTAAACAGAAGATATCACTAACGTTCCATGTTTTCGCTGCCAGATAGTGACACATGTAAGAAAGCCGCACGCTTTGGAGTGCCTCTCCCTCATTTTTCACCAATTTTTGCGAGAAGTCATGCACTCCTAGGTCAGAAGATCACAATACTTTTAGGTGTTTGTCTTTCATGTGAGATGATCCACCACCTTGGTTGAAGCCGGTGGGGGCACATGGATACTAAGGGGGTATTTGAGAATCTGTGGGAAATGTTTTTGAAAAATAAAAAATGTTTTATTTTAAAATAATTTTTTTGATGTTTTTAGATTATTTTCATGTGTTGGGTTGATGTTCAAAATAATTTTAAAAGATACAAAAATATTATTTTAATATACTTCCGAACAAAAAACACTTTAAAAAACAACCGCAAACTCGGTCACGAAAAGGGTCATCTTCCCAGAAAAGGCTGTACATTACAACCAAAAAAGATAAAGAGAAAGAGATGGAAAGAAGGGAGAGAAAAGTAAAGAAGAAGAAGAAGAAGAAGAAGAACACCCCACGCTCCTTGTCTGGTCAGTGTTTGTGTCTGTGTAATTGGAGTACTCTAACCCTAGCTACTTGTTTTTTATTTTTATTTTTAAGATTAAAAGAATCAATTAGACAGGGAGAGGGATTTTAAGGGCGTTCATAAAAGAACAATTTCTCACACAAACACAAACAGAACCAATCCAACTAGTTTCTGTTCGAGAAACCAACTTTTTGTAAATAAGTGACAAACATTTCCAAATAATTAATTCACTTAACATATATTTATATTTATATGTATGTCTCTATCTGTTTTGGCTGATCTCAATATCCATCTCGTCTCTCTTAAGCTTTTAAGTATTCAAAACAACTCATCTCTTTGTTTTCTTTTGTTCATCGTGGGTGTTTGTATGCTTCCACGTCGTGGGTGTGCTTGCATGAAAATCATGTAACCATCTATATCTCCATTCTTTTTTTTTCTTTTGTTTCAAGATTAATGAAACTGCCTAGAAATTTCTTGGTTAATGCATCCCTTTGTATCTAGTCAATTTGATGAAAATCGTTGATAATAATATCTAGTTGACGTCCCTAACACTAAGATTTATAGTTTCCATTACAATTAGTTTGGTTTCTAGAAATTTGAGGGAAATGTGTCGAAGATACAAGCTTCGAGAGATGATGAACGCCAAAACCCGACGAACAAATCTTCTGTTGAATAAGAGAATAACTAGTTACTTTGTAAAGCTCTTAAGCATTCCATCATAGATCAATGCCCTCCTGAGCAGTGCTAGGATATGTGACCATGATTAATTATGGATGTTGTTTAGCGACGCAAACTAAGTTCATGAACTTCAAACAAAGAGATTAATCAATATATAATTCTATCATCAACAGAAAATTAAGAAATTATACGAACAGTGATGACCGACAAAACGTAGAATTGATCCTGGTAAAAATCAGCACATCTAGCTATATAGTGCCATTCGTTAATTGATCTGGTATATGTTATCATTAATACCAGCGGGAATATTGCTTTTTTGTGTGGAGGCCGAATCCCCACGTCCTGGTTTGCCAAAGCTGCCCCTTCTGCTATTTCTGTGGTCACATTCAAGATAATTCCATGTGCTGGTTTTCCAAAACTTACACGATATTCTTGAATCCATTGATGAAAGTGATGCTGAGAGCTCAGCTAAGCTAGCCTGTACCTTTCCCTTGTGATTAGATCACACATATCCACACATATCCACGAGCATGACTGTAAGATTAAAGGTATTTTGGTACCCTGCTTCATTTTGGTTCTGAAAATGGGTAACCCCCGTTCATTAATTTGTTGTCGAGGTAAAAATATTAAGTTTACATGTACATAAGGAGTTTTTTTATTGTAATAATGGGGGCGGATATATCAAATGAGATAGAGTAAATCCAATCATGTCATAATACAATAAAATATAAAATCTTGAAGGTGGCTCAACTAGAACATCAAACTCTCTGTTTAGCAAATCTCTAGTTAGTTTATAATTAGGTAACCAATCAGCCTACAATTAGTCTCTCTATAAACATGTAAGGTTTTAACCTCCTAATCCCTACCCAACATATCCATAATCTGCATGGTAAGATTGTAATTTCTATCTAATTTTACTCTATTTCCATTGATAAACCCAATCACAACACTAGAATATGACTTCAAAGCTACCTTTAAAATTTGTTAATAAATAGAAATTAACTATAAAGGAAGAAATTATGGTTGCAAACATGGATGGCCATACCCAACATCCCACACCTCCCCCTTCACCTTCGTCAAGAGGGATTTGATACAATGGTGGTAATATACATTTGTCCTGTTAAGGATATTTCCTTAACAAAATTGTCTCTAAAAGACGCTACGTATTGATAGAGAGCTTGTGATTTGCTTAGCAGATCTCGAGTTCGAGTCGAGCGTACACCCATTGTAAGAAATTGGGACACCTGAAATTTTATCTATTTATTTGGACCCACAAAATATAAGATTGAGTTTCCTCGAATCCAAAAAAATAAATATCGACAAGGTCTAAATAATTATTTAGCTGTAAATAATTATTTAGCTGGATGAGAGATATCTCTTATATTTGTCCATCCATTAATGTAGAGAAAAAGAAGGAAAACGAGAAGGATGATGTCAATAACATGAGAGACATTTGGCTTCAATCAGTACATACTTCCAATAGAAAAAACAATGATATCAAACACAGTGAATAAATTAATAATGAGAGCTTTGAGGGCCCTTTAGAGACAAGACAATCTAAGAATATTATGTTTCTAAAGATCTATCTCCCCAAAATTCTATCTCCCCAGTCCCAACTCCCTCCCCTCTCACCTTCCCCGTCTAATTTCCACTCATTGTTTCCAGTTATTTTTCATGCATTTAATCATGGCTGAACAAAATCAAGGTAGATAACTGATTAATTAAGCAAGAGAAGACAAGGGATCTAATTATTAACACGATTTATCATGTTAGTTTGTGTCTCCTTAATTGTATCCATTTATGTCATTAATTCCCAAGTCCCATTATCAATTATATGTCATGGTTGGAGTGCCTTCAATCACAGTAGACAACCTTTGTTCATTTTTTATTCTCTTTCCAATAATTTGTTCACATAAGGGGCTGTTCTGCCCCATCTCTCCTTAGTTTCTTCCCTAGCTATCTAGTAGCAGCAATGTCGATGGACTCTACCACATTACCATTTTCAACTTTTGCTCATATTTCTCTGTCCCATTACTTCACGGTACTGCTTTTATGAAACCCTTTGTTGTAATATGTTAGTTCTTTTCCTCATTGAAATCTAGTTTGATTGTCGAACACCCAAAAAAAATGATTGACTTCTGACCTCTTGCAATAGTGGTAAGGGAAAAGGAAACAAGTTCCTGATTGGATCACTTAACTATAAAGCCTTGTCCAATTAATCCCATCATTACAATATTTGAAAAAAAAATCGTGTCATTGTACTCTTGTTTAATGATTTCAAAGGCAAGAATTCTAAGATGAGGGTTGATGGAGTAATATACAATAATAGATGGAGGATTTTCTTGATTTTTATATATATTATAATTTAGGTTGAGAATTGGGTGATATATGTGATTTCGAGGGTACGAAATACAAGAATTTGCCTTTTCTCATTATGGGATCTAGTGTCTAGCACTCGCCTGGGAGATTAACAAAGAAGAAGAATGAATATTTAGTAATCTTGATTTTTTTTCCTTTTTACTAATAGAATGTGAGTAAAAACTTCCTATCCATTTAAATCTTTTTTTTATATTCGAGGAAACTCTATTTTCTGGAAAACATACTTTATAGGTTTAAGTGAGCGAATAAAACCCTAGTTGTCCTAGACTCTTACAAGAGATGCACGCCCTGACTTGAACTCAAGATCTCAAACCCCATGCCATCACGCCACGTCCTTTGGGGACTATCCATTTAAACCATTTGTACTAATATCTTGAAATAGGTTGCCAAAATATAGAATTGACGAATTTCCTTCAGGCGATTTGCATATTGCTAGTTAATGTCAATTATAATGGAACATCCGAGATTTGGGATTTGATCTCAGAATCTCTGCTATACGTATTGCGAGAAGAATTCGCCAACAACAAATTGACATTTCAAGAAATTCGATTACGACACCTACAAATCCATTTCATCTTGAATTTACAACTAATTGATATACAACTAGAGAGGGCTAAGAACAAGAAGAAGAAGCTCATTCTCATATTTTAGCATTTGGTAATGTAGTGTAATCCCATAGTGTGTGTGTGAGGTACGAAAATGACAAGGGAAACTGCTGGAAATTCAAGAAATGCCAAGGACGTAGGGTTTCGTATTAGAGAATTGGGTAGGGGTCCATGCAGGCCATTGTATTTGCTTGACAAACACCAGACCAAGAGAAGCATCTCCCTAACTCCAATGTCTCACCCATCATGATGTCGACAGCTGGATATCAAAATTCCCCAAGTGGGTCCCGATATCATGGTGGTAGTGATCTGACGGCTCTTACGTGTGATGCATTGCATTTGTTAAAAAGTTACAACCCTTTAGACGATCATGGTCACTTGATCGAACCTGTTGGGATCACAGCAAGAACCTAACGAAAGGTTGGTAAAGTGCCATGTTTGCATAACCCTAGTGTTTTTCCACAACTTAGTTCAATAGTTCACTTGAAAATAACAGGCACTTAAGGGTCAAGAATGCGTTTTAGTGTCTATAATTATATTTGAAAATACAATGACACATTTCAATCTCAATTACAAAAAATAAAATAAAATTAACCATTGTGCAGCATCCGAGTCAAAATACATGGTTTTATTGTCAAAACAATTTGTTTTTTTTTATTATATTTTTAGATTGTTTTGATTTTTTCGTGTTTA
Source organism: Salix exigua (assembly GCA_032356905.1). Taxonomy (NCBI): domain Eukaryota; kingdom Viridiplantae; phylum Streptophyta; class Magnoliopsida; order Malpighiales; family Salicaceae; genus Salix; species Salix exigua. The sequence goes on along the minus strand of CM063602.1, from coordinate 11,907,960 downwards.
AAATATTTCTTAAAAATAAAATAATATTATTTTAATATATTTCAAAATAAAAAAAAAATATTTTGAAAAACAACCTAAAACAACCATACTCGGTCAAACTAGAAACAAGTATGCCACTTGCACCACTTGAAAACACTACTACAATGACAAATACTACCTAATTTTTATTTTTAGAAGGCTAAAATGAAAATCAAGAAGAGTAGAGGGAAAAAATTAATAAAAATAAAAGGTCACTCCTGACACCCGATAACTACAAACTATAAAAGATAAAAGAACCCTAAATCAATGGCAAGAATTTGTAAATTTCAAGGGCAATGAAATAACTTATTTGTTTTAAAATTAAAGCAAAAACAAAAAAAGCCCCTTTATGTTATTTTTACTAGTAAATGAAACCATGATAGTTTTAGCTCTAAACTATATTTTAATACCACCATTGGAGCTCTTATTTTTCACAAATTTTCACTTTCAACACCTAATTAAGTCGAAATCAAGGTCTAATAACCACCATTTAAAAGGGGAAAATAACATAAATTTTGAAATAGTTAATAAACAAAACAAGTTTGTCACCTATTAAAAAACAAATCCTTCAAAAGAGTGAGCTTTGATTAGATATGTCTTGTACAAATATATTGAAAATAAAAAAGAATTTTGTTTAATATTTCTTTCTTTATTTATTTTTTAATATTTGATTTTTTTTTATTTCCAATGGAAGAAATTAGTATATAGATTTGAATGTTGAAACTAAAATGAATTAGCAGTTATGCAGTTTAATTAACAGCACATAATTGTTTATTTTTTCCAATAATATTATCATTACAATGTCATAATTTTTTTTTTTAATAATCATATTGATACAAATAGTTTTTCAACTCTATACAGAAGAATTGCTGTTATATAAAATATAATAAACATTAATAATTTTTTTTTATTATAAAACAAAGTTCTAGAGTCTAGTTTATTTATGAAAATATTATTTCTATGTGACAAATAAATATTTTGTTTTAAAAAAAACTGATTCGTACGCCCTTAATCCAAATACTTGCTTTCTTTCTTTGGCTTATAACCCATTACAGAATAATGTTAGAATAATGTGAGGAGGAGTACAAGGTAATGTTAGAATAATGTGATAACGCATTTGCAGTTAAGAGCACTACAACAATGATGAACTGATTGAATTAAATTTATTTTAATATTAAAAAATTATTCAATGTTGCTAATACTTTTTATTATTAAAAAAAACTTAAATGACATGAATGTTATCTCGATATACTCAATTAACTTAATGAGTCCAAAGAGAACATCCATAATTTAATTAAGAAACATAAATATCAGATATTAAAAAAATATTGAGATTACATATTATTGAATTGACTCAAATTAACTCGGGTTAACTTGCTAAATTCATAAATCGGGTCATATGATCGTGATAAATTATGAAACTTAATTCTCAATCAACCTCAATTGTAATGGATGAAATTGGAAAAAAAAAGATCAATAAAAAGGACACTAAGAAATAACCAAACCTAAGTTAATCTATTAACCATTGACATGACTCATGAGACCATGATAATTTAAAAATAAAAATAAATTATAAATCTCAATCTCTGTTAAATCCAATGTTAAAGTATAAAATTGAAAAAAAAAACATTATTCTAGTAAACCGTGTTTTAGTTTTTGTTATCCAATCAGGAGGTGAAAAATGAATTCACCTCCTGTTTTATTTTTTGTGAATGATGAAAATCAATAAGCAACACCATAGAATCTATTTCTTATGTCTATTTAACCAATTATAAAGGCAATAACTAGAAGGATCAAATAGGCATTTAATATGCTAACTCATGATATTTGGACCGAGTAATCTTTGAGAATTCATTATAAGGTGGCATCTTGCATAAATTTAAGTTTTAAGAAGGATTAAGTCCTGAACAATGTGACCCAAATAAGATATAAGACTACTTAACATGTATTAGAGCTTATCTAAAAAACTTTATATTAATGGTTATAATTTTTAATTTGACTGTTGAACCAAGCTAAAATTTACTAGAAGATTTTAAAAGTCATGTTTTTTTATAAGGTTTAAATTTCATAGCAATAAGAGATTGCAAATTCCATCCAATAAGGCCTATTATACACCTAAAAGATAACACGATTTTCAACAGTCAAAAACTCTTCACCGTGACTCATAGTCACTATTCATGTGCAGTTTGACCCGGTGCTTCGCGGGTGTATGTCCTCTTTTTTTTCCGATTTTGAACAGTGTATTAACAAAATTAGTCCCCGAAAAAGACAAAAAAAATGCTACCATTTTCAGGGGCTGGAAGGTCATTGACCGTTTTCGGCCCGGTTCGGTTCGGTTCGTCCAGCCGGTTCTTTTATTTTTAATTAATTCATTGAATAGTGCATTAACCATTTTGTCCCTCGAAAAGGACAAAACACACGCTTGGGGGTGAGGGGCACTCCTGTAATTAGCCACTTTTTTATATTTTTTTCTCTGACAACTATGTGGCGCGTCGCCGAAGGCGCCGTTAGTCTCAACGCTCACTTGTTTTTCGAACGGCGCATGCTGCATCATATGGCGTCGGAAAATACAGAACCACCATCTACAATAATTTTTAGGCATTTTCTTCTCCCCCTGGTGCGGCACGTGTGGCACTATGGTGTCCGGAGACGTGTCAATGGTCGTTTCAATCCCCCCAATTTCTCTCTCCTGCCTGCGCCAGATGACGTTAGCTAAACTGTTTTTTTTCAAATTTCATTTCAGTCCCTGAACGTTATAATTTGTTTTTCTGACCCTTATTTCTATTAATTGGGTTTTGATTTGTTTTAATTTCATTTCAATTCGGTCCTCTTGCTTTAAATTTTGCGGGTTGGGCTGGAATTCTAAATATTTTTGGTATCAAAGTTTTGATTAATTTCAATTTCATCCTTCCATGCAAATTTATTATAAATCCTTAATATTTTAGGTATGAAAAGTTTGATTTCTTTCAATTCTATCCTTCTATGCAAGTTAATTATGAATTTCAGTTTCATTTCAGTCCCACTTCTTTTAATTTCCGGTTTTGTTTTGAATTATTTTATTTCAATGTTTGGGTTTACTTCAATTTTGTCTTTTAAATTAAAGATATTATTGACAGTATATGAAATTAATTATATATTTGTATATTTATGTCAAATTAAAGTATGTTAAACTAATATTATGTTCAAATATTTATTGAATATTATCGTCTAAAAATATATAGAGGGAGAGGAAAAATGATCTAGGATATTTTTAAGGACAGAAATTCAATATTTATTGAATATTATCGCCTAAAAATATATTGGTAGAGAGGAAAAATGACCTATGATTTTTTGAAGGATAGAAATTCATATCATGTTTTCTTAAATATATTTAATATAATAATATGATTAATAAATCTTATATAAAAAAATATTGGCTTCAAAATTTAATTTTGTGCTCTTTTATTTAAGTTTATTTCTTTACAAGAATTTCCAATGTTTTCATTTTTAATATTTTAGATCTAATATTACTGGAAGAAAAAAACATCTCAAAAAAAATATTGACAAATTTACCTGCATTATCTACAAGTCAAATTAAAAAATTTACAAGTCACTTCCCATTTCCTTTAAAAATAATTATAGCACAAAAAAAATTAAGTTTATGTTTTAAAAACAAATTACAATATTTTTATTTCTAATATATCTTATATTTATTGAATATTATCACCTAAGACTATATTGAGAGAGAGAGAAAATGACTTTGGATTTTTTGAAGGACAAAAATTCATATCAGTATTCTTAAATATAATTATACTAACTAAATATTAAAATAATAAAATACAATACATATAAAAACAATCAATTTTCTACATAGATAAAAAAAAACCGCCGCATCGCGCAGGTATACGGCTCGTAAGTTACTATATGGAATGAGCTTTTACTTATAGAAGACTTATGCTTGTGTTTTATTGAGATAGTTCCATATTGAATTTGGTTTATTTAGTTTTTCCTAAACTCCTTTATATTTCTTATTTACCTTTTTCCTTTTAAATTTGATGGTTAAATTCCTACTTTCCTTTGAGTTTTAATTTGTTTTTTTTTGTTTTACTCACAATTTGATTTCTTTTTATAGATTTTTGTTTTGTTCAAAAAAGAGCTAAAAAGGGAAGTAAAAGTGGTAAAAGGAAAGATAATATGATATAAACATCAAGAAAATCCAAGTAAAGAGTAAACACGAGTTGAACAACACATCTTTGAGTGTAAACATGTAAGAGAGTGTGCGAGGTATATTCATAACATATTTTTTTAATATTTGAATATGTCTTCGAAAAAATAATAATAACCTAATGAAGAGACAAGAAACACATTCTTTATGTTATAAGTAACGTAACATTAATGTAAACATATGAATATGATTTTTAGTGATATAAGAGATCAAATGGATATAATAGATGTTATGATTGTTAATTTACAAAGAAAAAACTATCCTAAAAATTTCTTAATTCTAGATAGCGAGAGAGTTGTGCTCTCATACATATAAATGAATTTGATTTTAAGAATAAAGATAAAGATACATATGAATTTGATTAAGTATCTTTGTTAATAACGAAAAGTTTTGGTCAAAAAATGATATGCATGATAAAGGGTTTAAAAGAGATGTTAAAGGCCATAATGGTGTAGATATAAATTTAGAGAGTATTGAAATGAGGACTCCTTTCCTATGAAAAAAAATGACACAGAAACTTGTATAGAGTGGAAAAAACAAATTACATAATTTATTACCATAACTATTTTGGGAAGAGAAATGTTAAGCTAGATTATGAAATTATTTTATGGAATGAATTTGTGTTAAATAGATGAAAATATCTTAAAAAGGCCTATTGAGATTTTAGATGAGATAAAGGCTATTATAAAAAGAAGACCATATCCATTACTATACATACCTATATATTGCAAAGCCTTACTCAATATTCTAACAATATAAAGGATTACTAGATACAGATAGCTATAATTTGAGCAAATAAAGAAGAGGATGATAGGGATGTTACTATGAAAAATATTTTTTGAATAGTTTGGATTAAAAGGTAAAAAATGTTATGATGTTCCAAAATTGTAAAGAATAAATGACATACTATATATGACTATAAAGGTAGGCAAAACTCAATAGAAAAATGGATTCCAAGTCAAGTTAAAATTCTAGATTGATATTTTATGGAGGTTAAATTGGAAGAAAGATTAGAAGCAACCTAAAAAGTAATTCCAAAACACCTAAGAGTAAGAAAAAAGTCTTCAGAAAAATTAAAGGTAAATTTAAATTATAGTCACCTTATAATTATAATATTCAATGTTTTCATTGTTAGGAAATAAAACTCAAAATTTTCAATATCAAAACAAAAGAGTTATAATGTTGTATGATGATAAAAATGTGGAAATCAAAATTCACAATAATGATTTGAAGATGTTATCACTTAAAGATGTTAATGATTATAAAATAAAGTATCTAGTTAAGTAGGGACTCCCTAATGAAGAGGGATCTATTTCGAAACTTTGAAAAGACCAACGAATAAAAATCAGACCTAGAAAAATAATCACACAACAATGAAGCTTATCTTAGGTAGGGTGCCATGTTAATAAAAATCAATGAGGTGATGTGTTTTCTCCTTGCACAACAAGTACCTTACTCAAACTCTCACAGACCATCAGGTTTTCTAGTGCCTTAATACTAGGTGATGACTTCTAAAATTATAATAATAACTTTATGATTATAAAAAAACCTCTTTCCACGTAGCCTCGTCTTTGGAAATGGTCGCACGTGAAGCGAAAAAACCGTAATCATGATAAGCACTATTTTAAAGGTGAGGACTAGAAAACACATTTAAAAGGAACATTATAAGACTAGAAAACATATTATCTGGTAAGTAAGGGCTAAAAAAAATATAATGTAAATGATAGGGTTGGAAAGGACATTATCTAAAAGATGACATCTGAAAAGCATACTTATAATAAAAAAATTACAAATGTTATCTACATTGGTTTTTTTGTTAGAGTTTTGTTGAACTCTTTTTTTACCAAAACCTTGATAAATTCTTAACCACTAGACCTTTTATAGACTTAGAACCCTGATGGGATCTTATTTGATAAAGTCTTGCTGGACGTTTTCTTTGTCAATGTCTTGTTGGGTTTTTAATCAACTAAATCTTTGTTAGTCTCTTTTATTTGATTGTGTTAAAGATTCTTTGTTTGGCCTCCTTGAAAGAGTCAAAATTCAATGCTTCATGATTAATGTGCATATATTTATACTTGAAAAACAAATGTTTTTTTTTTCTTCCATAAATCTTATCTCTCAAGAGCTAAAATATATGAGCTTAAATAATCTTTTCCTTATTTAGGCACTTTTGTTTGTTCTACTATTACTTGTTTTATGATGGCCTTCTAAAGTCATTGAAAGATTTTAACAGTTTCATTTCCCTTTACTTACTTTTTATTCTCTATTTTTTTAAAAGAGGAATTATAAAATCAATCCTATTGGCATTTATTGAAATATCCCTAGTCTCATCATGCTTATAAGTATTCTATCCTGTTTTATTTTCTTTTGCTTTCTCAAGGATGATGTTATATAAAAAAATATTTAGTTATTCATAAGAGGTCGTTATCATAATAAAATTTATGGAATTGTAAAGTCATTTCCAATCATAAAAACTATTTTCCTGTTAATTCTAAAAAAGAAATTTTGTAGGGAGGAATGATTAAAAACATCTTCCTAAAAAATATATTTCTAAAAAGAACTTTTAAACATCCATGACAAAAAATTATTCATTTTGGTGATTTTAAAATTCAAGAATATAAGTTGATTAATTGATCTCCTCATGCCACTACCAAATAAACAAAAAAAAAGAAAAGAAAAGAAAGAAAAATTTATAAATCAGTTGTTTTAAAATGACTCCAAAATTTGGAGAATGCAATCTAATTACCGTAGAGCATGTTTGAAATCAATTTTGCAAATTTTTAAATTTATTTGTCAAATTTCAATTCAAATTTAAGAAATATAATTGATATTAGAAAATTAGTAAATGTTATGATTCAAGTATGTTAAAAAAAAATTGAGATTAAAACAAATGTTCAAGTTGTGAAGAACTTTTGGTACTATTATTAAGCCTAACCAAACAAAATCAACCTTAAAATCTCTCGACATGCCTTAATGTTTAAATTACATTATGCGAGACTTACGTCAATGTGACTAAATCAACTTGACATATACAAAGACAACTACAACAATTGATAAAAATATTTTATAGGTTTCACAACTTAAAGTTTCAAACTCACACCCTCGGTTTAATAATTTCTTTTTAACTATATTTTTTTATATAATAATGTGATAACAAAATAATCACTTGCAAAATTAACAATCAACTCATTGTTAGGACATTTGTTTGATTGCAATAACCTTATTGAAATTAAACAAAAAAAATAACAAAGCTAAATTTCCGATTAGTCAAAGTTAACTCACAAGAAAAGTGACTTGTCTTGGACACCACTAGGTTTATAATTTTGTTTTTATTTGTGAAAATATTTTTTATTTTATTATATGATAAAAGGGTTAATGCTCGCAAAATTGATTATCAATCAAATGTCATGATATTTATTTTAGACTACGATAACCTCAGAGAACCTAAAAATAAATAAATATATAAAGCATAACTTTCAAATAAGTGAGATCCATCTTTGTAAACCTAATCTGTTAAACTTATAATTTGAGTCATAAACTTCACTAGGTTTAATAACTTTTTTTATATAAAATTATTTTTTATTTAAAAAATAAGTTTTACCATTTTTTTAGTTTGGTCTCCCCATTTTTAATTTTTTTTAATATAACAAAATGTTTTTTTTATATATAAAATTCAGTATCAACCTAATGCTTATATGTTTTTATACATCACACTAACTCTATAAAAAGTACATTGAAACAAATCACTAACCTTAAATCCAAATCAACACAACATTGAAGGATAAAATTAGAAAAAATAAGTTTAAAAAAGGACAAAAAAACTTAGTTGGAGTTAACATACCAAAATTGTGGTATGATCATAAGACGAGGATGGATTTGTATAGAAGAAATTGAATAAAACAACCAAGATCAATTCTCAATCAAACAAAAAAATCAATTGAAAAGAATAAGTCAATACGAGTTGGCTTAACTAACCCGTGATTCAAGATATGAGATCAAAATAAGTTCAAAGAAAAGAAAGTAGAAACACTAAAAAATCTTAAGCCCATCAATCTTATTTAGAATGATGAAATTGAGAGGGAAAATCCATTTAAAAAGAAGCCTAAAAAAACAAGAAGTTAAATTCGGATAACACTAGTCATGAAATCATGATTATCCTATAAAAAATCAAACACAGAAAAAAAACATGAAGCAAAATTTTTAATCATAAAAAATAAAATAAATAGAAATTAAAACAATAAAGATGAAATTTGATAAAAATAAATAAATGAAAAAAAGGCATGAAATTGAAAAGGAATATAAATGAAAAAACAATCAATATAAAATTGAGAACCAAATTGGATACATAAAGAAATAAAATATTGAGAAAATAAATTAAAAATAGAAGAAAGTAGTGAAAAACAAAACAATAGCATTCAAAAGAATATGGACTACATTGGATACAACACTTAAATAGAATAAAATGCTTAAGGACAACATTGGAAAATAAATCAACCTAAAACAACATTAAAGACAAAACAAATGACAATAAAAAAAATAAAAACCAAATTAATAAATAAAAAAATAGAGGGCAAATTTAATTTTTGAAAGCTTGGAACAAAATTCAAGGTGAGTAGAGATAAAAAAAAAAAACCTATTAAAGATTAGTAAATGCTCTTTTGTCTAGCCATTATCAAGAAGATGACATAATGCTTCCAACATCGTTATAGAAATGTTGTTATATCTATTTTTAAAAATTATTTTTTATATTTTGGAAGAAACTAATTTTCTTCTTCAAATTGCTTGTAGCTAGAAAACCAAGATGAAATTACAATGAATCCCTTGTATATTTGATTTATTTTTTCTCTCTTAAGAATAGTGTAGTCATTTTATTATACTAATAAAACATAAAACAAACTGAAACACCCTTTAATAGTGTTACTGAAACACCCTTTAATAGTGTTACGAACAAGTTTTATTAGTTTTCTTTAGAATGGTAAAATAATTATTTCAGATGTGTTTTAGTTTATAACTAGTTAATTGCCCGCACTACGTTGCGGGCTGAGCAAATAGTTTTTATAATTGTTAGAATTGAAATAATTAATATATTTTGCTAGTTCAAAAATAAAATATAATATTTATACATACAAGATTTGATATAATGAAACACATCAACACACCATATTATAATAACAACAACAACATCGAAGGCTTAATATCTAAAAATATCATTACTATTATTGCTAAAATAATAAAAATTATTAAATTATTTTGAGGAGAAAAAAAACTTGAAAACATTAATAAATGAGGAAGCAAGAAAAACAGCTAAAATTATTATTATTATTATTGCCTGAATAATAGGAAAAAAAATTCAATAAAAGAATAAAAAACCCAAAAACTTTAACAAAAAAGAAAATAAAAAACATGAATAAATAAATAAATATTATAAGCTAAAAAAAATCATTTGATGTGAAAATAAAAATAAAAAACTAATAGAAAAAACAAAAAAGAAAAAACAAAGGAAAAAAATGAGAAATATCAATTTTCAAATTATCATAAACACAAAATAAAATTTAAGAGCAAAAGTTTTGAAAAATATTGTTATCTTAACAAAAGAAAAAATATTAAAAATTAACAACCAAAACTAAAGGCACATTGATATAAACATGGACAAAAATAGAAACTATTTAAGAACTATAAAAAAAAGGAAATAAAATAAAAAATAAAAAGTATAAGGGCCAAAATGAAAATCAAATATATTATCAATTTCAATTAAATTAAAAAAGTGAAAAAATCAAATAAAGTATAACATATATACATGCAAGGTATATATTTTTAACTATATTTTTTTATATAATAATGTGATAACAAAATAATCACTTGCAAAATTCATAATCAACTCAATGTCAAGACATTTGTTTGATTGCAATAACCTTATTGAAATTAAACAAAAAAATAACAAAGTTAAATTTCCAATTAGTCAAAGTTAACTCACAAAAAAAGTGACTTGAGTCATGAACTCTAGGTTTATAATTTTGTTTTTATTTGTGAAAATATTTTTTATTTTATTATATGATAAAAAGGATTAATGCTCGCAAAATTGATTATCAATCAAATGTCATGATATTTATTTTAGACTACGATAACCTTAGAGAACCTAAAAATAAATAAATTATAAAGCATAACTTTCAATTAAGTGAGATTAATCTTTGTAAACCTAATATGTTAAACTTATAATTTGAGTCATAAATTTCACTAGGTTTAATAACTTTTTTTATATAAAATTATTTTTATTTAATTATCAACAAACAAATTGGCGCTCCCAATTTTTTTTTTAAAAAAGGTTTACCATTTTTTTAGTTTGGTCTCCTCTTTTTTTTTTAAATAACAAAAATGTTTTTTATATATATAAAATTCAGTGTCAACCTAATTCTGATATGTTTTTAGACATCGCACTAAGTCTATAAAAAGTACATTGAAACAAATCACTAACCTTAAATTCAAATCAACACAACATTGAAAGATAAAATTAGAAAAAAAATAATTTAAAAAAGGATGAAAAAACTTAGTTGGAGTTAACATACCAAATATGTGGTATGATCATAAGATGAGGATGGATTTGTATAGAAGAAATTGAATAAAACTACCAAGATTAATTCTCAATCAAACTAAAAAATCAATTGAAAAGAACAAGTCAATACGGGTTGGCTTAACTAACCTATGATTCAAGATATGAGATCAAAATAAGTTCAAAGAAAAGAAAGTAGAAACACTCAAAAATCTGAAGCCCGTCAATCTTATTTAGAATGATGAAATTGAGAGGGAAAATACATTTAAAAAGAAGCCTAAAAAAAGAAGAAGTTAAATTGGGATAACACTAGTAATGAAATCATGATTTCTGTGTTTTATTAGTTTTCTTTAGAATGGTAAAAGGTTTAGCATTTTAGATGTTTTTTAGTTTCTAACTAGTTAATTGTCTACACTATGTTGCGGGCTGAGCAAATAGTTTTTATAATTATTATGATTGAAATAATTAATATATTTTGCTAGTTCAAAAATAAAATATAACATTTATACATTCAAGATTTGATATAATGAAACACATCAACACATCATATTATAATAACAACAACAACATCGAAGGCTTAATATCTAAAAATATCATTACTATTATTGCTAAAATAATAACAAATATTAAATTATTTTGAGGAGAAAAACTTGGAAACATTATAAATGAGGAAGCAAGAAAAAAAAACTAAAATTATTATTATTATTGCCTGAATAATAGGAAAATAAATTCAATAAAATAATAAAAAAAACCCAAAAACTTTAACAAAAGAGCAAATAAAAAACATGAATAAATAAATAAATATTATAAGCTAAAAATAATCATTTCATGTGAAAATAAAAATAAAAAACTAATAGAAAAAACAAAAAAAGAAAAAACAAAGGAAATAAAATAAGAAATATCAATTTTCAAATTGTCATAAACACAAAATAAAATTTAAGAGCAAAAGTTTTGAAAAATATTGTTATCTTAACAAAAGAAAAAAATATTAAAAATTAACAACCAAAACTAAAGGCACATTGATATAAACATGGACAAAAATAGAAACTATTTAAGAACTATAAAAAAAATAAAGGAAATAAAATAAAAAATAAAAAGTATAAGGGCCAAAATGAAAATCAAATTTATTATCAATTTCAATTAAATTAAAAAAGTGAAAAAATCAAATAAAGTATAACATATATACATGCAAGGGTTGAACACATCTTATTATAAGAATAAAAACATCGAAGCCTTAATATCTAAAATTATCATTACTATTATTGCTAAAACAATAAAAAAATATTAAATTATCCCGAGAAAAAAATAAAAAAACATTAACAAAAGAGAAAGCAAGAAAAAAAACTAAAATTATTATTATTATTATTATTATTATGTTAATAATAGGGAAAAAATTCAATCAAAGAGAAAAAAAAAGCCAATAACTTTAACAAAAGAGTGAACAAAAAATAATAAAAAATTATTAGCAAAAAAATCATTTAACGTGAAAATAATATAAAAAAAAACAACCAAAAGAATGAACAAAAAAAAAGTATAAGTGGAAATAAAATTAAATAGGATAAAAGAATGATTTAGAGGGAAAAAAAGGAAGCATAATCAGGGGGTCGAACCCCTGACTTTCGGATAAGGAAACAAACCCTTTATCCACTGAGCTATAACAAACGTTTCTTCACATCTTATACTGTGAAAAAATAATAAAACATCAAAAATCGAGTGAACAGAACGATCCAAACCGAACTGAAAACTAAGCAATATTATTGTAATCTATAGTGATTTATCTTATAATCTACAGTAACCGAACCTAATCTCTTTTAGTATATTATATCATTTTAATTTAATTTAATATGTATTAGCTTTTGTAACACAAAAATAAAAAAATTAGGGTTTATCTGTGAATGTACCGGTAAAGCCCTTTAAATACGAACAAAGATGAAGTAGACAAAGGAATCAGACAGTAGTGTGAGAGGAGGGCCCATACGTTCTGCCTACCCATCATGAAATTATGAGGTGACAGAGATACCATTATGCATCCAACATTCATACCCTCTCCATCTCCGTATATCTGATTTATTTGGAATCATATAGCAAGAGTAGGCAGGCAATACATCTGATAAGAAAGGAGCTAGCCCCATCGTGAGAAAACATAAATAAAATAATTATTATTAATTATCATTCATGGGTTTTTGGCTTTTTTTTCTTATTCTTTTTCCATCTTCATGAGCATATAATACCAACATTACATTTTAAAAAAAATACTATTTTTATTTTAAATTAAATATATATATATATATATAGATTATTTTGACGTGTTAATGTGAAAAATAATTTTTAAAAAATAAAAAAATATTATTTTAATACAATTTTAAATAAAAAATATTTTTAAAAATAATCTCTATACAGTCACAAATAGATACAGATAGACAATACAATTGATAAGAAAGGAGCTAGCCCCATTGTGAGAAAGATAAATAAAAGGAATAATTATAAATTAGCTTTCATGGGTTTTTGGCTTTTTTTCTTCTTTTTCCATCTTCATGAGTATATAATGCCATTAAGTGACAATGAAAACTTTCACAGAGATATTGATGCTTGATTGAAATGCCTGGTAGTAAATTGTTAGGACAAGTTCATTAAATGCTGCTTCTATTAATTTGAATCTTATGGAATTCTATTTTTTATTTATTTTTTCACAATAAAATATTGAGCAATAATTGATTTTTGTAATTTAGAAACTTAATTGCAACCTCCATGTTTTCTGGGTTTTATTATTTTTTTATATTTTAAATTCTCCCATGTACTCGTTTATCACTCACAATTGACACATACAATTGTTTTTGGCGTTATTTTTTTCTTTTAACATTCATTATCATCTATAAAATAATAATAAAATGAAAAATGTGACATGTGATACCTCTAACATCTTTCATTACCAGACAAGAGATATTTTTTTTTAATATCAGAAAATTTTATTTTCTGGAAAGTGTATTTTGTATATTTATACGAACAATTAAAATTTTAATTGTCCTAGACTCTTACAAGTCATTACATCACGGCTGTTATAAACTTTTTTTTAATAAAAAAATAATTTGAATCGATATCCATGTAAATTAAGTGGTCTTATTTTAGAAAATGAAAATAATATTTAAAAAATTAAGTTATCATATTATAATTTTTTGGCATTTGATGAAGGGTACTTGAGTTTGGAAATTCTCGAGTGACCAAATCCTTTAATTAGATTTTGTTCTTAGTCATGATGTCTGAATTTAATTATGTATCTTTGAGTTGTGGTATTTCAATTATTGTCAGCTATGTAAAATGTCGCTGGCAACTGTGATGCACAACAGCTACTTATAAGGTATTTTAGTACAAAAGAGGTCCCGTGGGGAAGAAGAGGACACGGCCTCAATTAATACATATAATTACGTTTTCAGATTGTGTTTAAAATTATTTTAAAAAATTTTTTTGTTTAGAAATATATTAAAATAATAATTTTTTATTTATTAAAAAATATTTTGTAGTGTCAACATCATTGTCTTGATACAATTATTTTTAAATATACCCTCCATCAAGAAAACAAACCTATTTATTTATAATTTAAGTTAATGTATTGTGGTTTTTTTTAGTATTTGTAGTGTAGTTTGCTTGTATATTGTAGTGTCTTACAACCTTTTTACTAGAGAGTTAAAGTCTGATTTTTATTTTAGGATTTGTTTGTGATTTGAAAAAAAATGAATTTGTTTGTAATTTAAGGTAATTTATTTTGATTTTATGACTTAGGTGTGTTAAAAAAAAAGTAATGGGTTATTGAATGGGTAACAATCACATTTTATCAATTTTATTGTTCAGTTTGAAATTTTTGAGTAATTTATTTTTTGTGAAATTGATAACAATTTAATTATAATAATTTTGATTGAATAAGTTTTAATTGAATAAATTATAAATTATTAGTTGGGTTATCTAATACTTTCCATTAATTGGATTTATTTAGTTGATATTTTTACACATCATTATGTTTTTTTGTATATAAATAAAAATTGGTTATTAGACTGTGAATTGATTTTTAATTACCAAAGTCAAATTGTGAATTCATTGTTATATTATTAATAAACACTATCATCATTAATCTATAAATGTTCCCTTAGTGATGAATGATCATTTGGGGATGTATTTGGATTCTCCTCAAGGATTGTATAACAAAGATTATTGTCAAGTGATTGAGGGTTTTATTAATCTTGCACTTTTAAATATGGAAAATATTAGTAAAGGTAAGATTAGATGTCCATGTTTGAAGTGTATAATATAAAAGTTCTTCCATTAAGATGATGTGGAAATGCATCTTCTAAAAAATTATTTATTAAGAAATAATTATGGTGGTTTGCATACAACATGCATCTTGGTATATATACAGAGTGGTTCAATCTATTTGAATACTTTATTGTACCTTATTCCAATTCACCTGTCATACTAAAAAATTATAACTTACCATGGGATGTGTATGAGGTTGAAATCATTGATTAATAAGTTGAGATAGTTATGGTCATCCAAGGTTTTGATGCTTAGTGTCATAGAGAAACAAAAATTCTAAGTTAATTGAATATGCTTAGTTATTTCCTATGTTCTTACCATAGTAATACCTTGTCTTTTTAGTTCAGATAGAAATATAGATGCTTGTCTTCAATCATTGATTAATAAGTTGATATAGTTATGGTCATCCAAGGTTTTGATGCTTAGTGTCATAAAGAAACAATTTTTTTAAATTAATTGAATATGTTTAGTTATTTAATTATATTCTTTAAATGTCGAGAAAACATATAAGGTCAGAACAAAGTGTTAGTGCCTCGTCAAGTAGTAGTATTTTTTACCCTTCAATTTATTTAGGTGTTGTCATGAAGAGTTGGTTTTATGAGGACCAAAATGGAGGTAAAATGTAAAGTACAAGAAAAGAAATTGGAGGAGATCATGACAAATTATAAAGCATACTCTTCCAATAATCACCCTCCTCTCTACAGACTCTATAAGACTTTCCTCACCCTCCATCTCCACTTGCATCCGAAGCTTGTAACTCATTTGTATATACATTTTAATTGATCTTAACATTATATAAAATTTCATTCTTCAATTAAAATTAGTTGTTTGATGTTGTTCAATTCTATTGTGAAATTGTTTTATAATTGTTTTTAATAACGATGGAACTTTTATAGATAAATTTTCAATATTTTTATCAGATAATTATAAAAAAAAACATTAATTTTTTTTATCCACCCCGACAAAATCACCCCCAAAATATATCTTTATTGAGCAAATTGATAGTCTATCATATGAATATATAGTCTAGCTTAAATTGAGCAAGAAAACAAATATTATTCATATGCAAATTTCGCATATCAATTTTTATTATATGATTGGTACGGCTTTTGTTTGAGAATAAATAAAAAAAACGAATGATCTAAAAATTGGGTTTATTTTGATAAATCAAAATTGTGTCTCTAGAGTTTTTCTAATGCAACATTTACATTAAAAGGCAAGAAAACTAGTGGTTTGAGTGAGGATCACATGCAAAGGCACATGACAAAAGGCCACTACTTGAACGAGATTTAGAGATCACGTAGATGCTGATCAAGATACATTAACTAAAAGCGTCTTACTTTGTAATCTTCCTCAATCCAATTGCATTGCCCAAGTTCTTCCTTTTTTTATTTAAAGATTATAATTTTTTAATTAAAATACATCCAAATCTACTAATTTTTAATCTTCACTTGTGTTTGAAGTTTATATTGAGTTAGAAGATGCAAGTACAAATCACAAGCACCGAAATTCCCAACAGATTCAAATTAAAATATTACCTGTGGATTAATTTGCACGATAAATTCACTTTTTAACTTCTATTTTCTTACACCTTTTACATGTATATATATATATTAACAAGAATTAAGTTTCATTGCGAGAGAAAGAAGCATTGTTTCCCCCTCTAGTAGCCTTTTGTTGGCCAAGACCGAAAGTTACCATCTTCACTCCATCATCTTCACTTTTATGAGACTTCTTTTTATTAATCTAACATAAATAATTAATAAAATTGTTTCTAGGGATCGGGCCGGTCCAAGAAAGCAAGGTTAATGACTAGACTAGCTAGGCCCCCTCTTAACTCTATATATAAAGAGATATAAATTGTCTGCGGCTACTTTGTTCACGATGCAAACATAGAATATAATAATGAGAATAGAAAGCAAAGCTTAATTATAGGAGTATACATAGTTTATTGTGTTGGAGAGAATGGGGGGATGATGGGAGTAGGATTCTCAAACACATGCAGCATCACAAGTGAATGTCCTTCGCAATCATCTTCCCCAATTGTGTTCTTGATCCCGAATCTTTTATTCATTCTCTAATGACTAAACTAATCTACTTTCTTTTGTTTTATAAGCATAATTAATCAACCTACGAACACTATAAGTACATATCCAGGAAGATCTCTCAAAATAAAATATATCGACATTAAACCTTGTATATATTCATGGTTTGGTGATTTTTTTATGTGAATACATACATACATACATACATACATATATATATATATATATATATATTGTTAGGGAATAATATAAATCATATTATTGGGTCTCATTTACAAGCTTAAGTTTTTAGGTGAGATGGTTCCTTAACGTGGTATCAGAGCCTGGTTGACCTAGCGGTCACTAGTTCGAATCTCACCACTTTCATTCTATTTGATAAAAACCAAGCACAAGGTGATGTAGACCTGTGCAAGTTTCAAGCCCAAACGGCTTTCACTTGAAGGAGGTGTTAAAGAATAATATAAATCATATTATGAGGTCTCACTTATGTATATATGTATGTATATATTTCTAATTTCAATTGTAAGCTATGTATATATATATAAGTTGTAGTTATATATCTTGTATTATACTAGTCCATATACAGATAAAGTTGATATGCGTGGTGAGGTGGTGAAATTATGGTACGGCATTGAGGTGGGTCCCGACTTTGCCCCGGCAGCCACCAAACAGGAGGCCACATTTCTTGTGTTGGAGTTTGCCCTTTACTTAGATTCTTTTTCCATGCATCATGTCATTTTGCACATTATCATCCCAAACCATTCTTTAAGGTGCTTGAATCTCTTGCTTCGAATAGTTTCTGCATCGATGGCTGAGATCAATGGATCATGGTGTTTTGATTTTATGGCACCATGCAAGGGATCATTGGCCAAGATTGGGACTAGAAAATACCTAGATCTAGGGCTCCAATGACATGGCATATTCTATTTTTTTTTATTAATATGGGTATTTGATTCAGCTTCTACACACCTCAAATAATTTTATGGACACTAAAATTAACGATAATAAAATCTCTATTAACCATTATATTGACAACTATAGAACTCGAACCGACATATATAGTGTTACGTGTCATGCAATGATGATATGCACCCTCAATGCCGTTTGTATTTTGTGTAGCAATTTTTTATTTTTAATAGCAATGATACATAGAGGTAGTAATACTTTTATTAATCATATATTAGGAGGTATCAACTTCAATCGTAAATATGTAGTACATGCAAGTGTATGGATTTCACATGTTACTAGGCTTCATCATATATTAAAATTGGACCACAACGTATCCCTTCTTCGCAACTGTACAAAATGTATTCATTTGTCTTCGACAATTGAGAAACGACAAGTCTCTAAAGAAAGATTTGGGATAATTAATATATTAAAATTTGAAGAACAGCTTGGCTTTGGGAACTTAAATATGTTCTGCTTTCGGAACTAGTATAATAACTAATCGCTAACTAGTATAATTTTAAAATTAGATGAGCAAGAATACAAAAGAACACAGAAAAAATTCTTTTTGTTTGTTGTAGGTTGATCAAAGATCGATGTACTAATTTGACAAATCTCTAATATATATATATTCAAGCATGCAATTAATATCTTCATCTTTCTTCTTCTTTTAATGTATTACTTTTATTAATTATCTCATTATTAATGGATCAAAACTCTTAATTATGAAAATTAATCATGGTCATCATAGGATTTAGTTATTTTTTATGTTTTAAAAAATTATAGTTTATATTTTAATCTTTGATGTGCTTGTAACAATTTACATGATAAAACTAATATACTTTAGTTTATTTAATATTCATCAAGGATGTAAATTGTAATTTTAAAGAATACAAAGGGCAAGTTTAAATTATAGAAAATTAAAAGAAATAATGGGATTGGAAATAAAATAAAATAAAGATCTTTTCAAAAACGAACATACATATGAAGACAAAGTATTAAATGCAAAATAAGCCTCCGTTGGCTCAATGAGTTTCATGAGTCCAATATTAAAAAAAAAATTAGATGCAAGGAAATCTCATAGCTTTTAATACCCTAATTGTATAGATTATAATTTTTTTTATCATCACGTCATGTTTTTCGGGGATAATATTAAAAATCATGTAAATAAAAACGCATTAAAATGTGCATTACATACATTAGTTCTGAATCATATAGCTCAATGTTACTCTTCGTATTTCTAGCATAAATTTATATAAGAAAACGACTTTATTGATATATTAGTATCTAATTTTATTATAGACTCAATATAAATAACTATTCAATTTTTAACTGATAATTAAATTTTGATACTGAGATAATTGACTTGATCAATATTGATCAATATTAATCTTTATTAACACCTATTCTAATATAGAATAACAATTAATAAATGAAAAAAAATTAGATATTAGTATAGATTTCATGAACTGGAAAGTAATGTTTAAGCTGAGATATAAACTAAACATCGCAGTTAATTAAAGATAACCCTCTTGCTTAGAGATATAATTAAGCTTGTATTTGACTACTATACCCGTGAGGACGACGGATCATCCTCAACGTCCCCTTTTTTAAAAAGCTGCTTCTGCTCCAGATATATTAATCAGAGTCACTGTAAGGTCCCGCGAAAGGGCACTTTGGTCAATGGAGATTTTTCAACTCCCCTCGTGTTAGAGAAGGAAGAGATAGGATAGGAGGGGCGGGATAAAATGGTGACAAAAATAGGTAGCTTTTAGCGTATTTTAGAGATAGATATCATCAGCTAGCCTTTGTATTTGTGCATGCAAGATTTTTACTGTTCGTGAAGCCAAATAATTACAAGTCTTTTTTTTTTTTTTGCCTTTCTGGCCCATATTTCTGGTTGTGGGATCAAGTTTCGATCAATGTGATTGGCTCTCTCTCTCTCTATCTATCTCTCTCGCTCTCCCTTCCTCTCTCACTTGATTTCTTTTTAAGAAGAAGACTCGACGAGCAATACCTGATGAAGATGAGCGTTGCAGCAAATAAAAAAGAAAGCTGATGGAAAGCTGAGATAATAAAGAAAGCTGATCATTACCGAAAGAAAACCAAAGTAAATATAGCTTTTCTTCTTCGTCTTCCTCTACTACTCCTTCCATAGCTGAGCTTAGCTGCCCCTACAGCTCTCTAATTTCTTCTCTCCTCCTATCCATATCACTAGAAAAAAATACAGTCTAGAGAGAGAGAGCGAGAGGATTGGTTCTCTGCTTCTTAGAAACCACACAGAAGATAGAATCAACAAGAGTTAATCCATGTTATCCAATAGCTCTCCCTCCCCACTTCCTTCTAATTCTGAGCCCTTTTTTTGCTTGGAAAATGGAAACAACAATAACAAGAGGAAAAGAAGGCCAGCAGGAACACCAGGTAGTTCGTTATATCTATCTATCTATCTATCTATCTATCTATCTATCTATATATATATTCTTGAATTCTTGTACTATGTTTCTAGGTGTATGTATAAACATATTCATGATGATCAGTTTGTTTTGGTGTATGTAGATCCAGATGCAGAAGTGGTTTCTTTATCGCCAAAAACACTATTGGAATCCGATCGTTACGTTTGTGAGATCTGCAACCAAGGATTTCAAAGAGACCAGAACCTACAGATGCATCGAAGAAGGCATAAGGTCCCATGGAAGCTACTAAAGAGAGAGACCCCAGTTGTAAGAAAACGTGTGTTCGTTTGTCCAGAGCCCAGTTGCTTGCACCATGACCCTTGCCACGCGCTCGGTGATCTTGTTGGTATAAAGAAACATTTTCGAAGAAAACATAGCAATCACAAACAATGGGTTTGTGAAAAATGCTCCAAGGGTTATGCTGTTCAATCTGATTACAAAGCTCATCTCAAAACCTGCGGCACCCGTGGACATTCTTGTGATTGCGGCCGTGTTTTTTCCAGGTTAATTATAGATCCATCTATGTTAAATTTTTCAGGTTTATTCCTTCAATATTTCTGTTCATAGATTTCTTTTTCTTTCTCTTCCCAAAGGGTGCTTCTCTACTTTTTGATTGACAGAACCTTAATTAATCCTGTTTATAAGTAGTACTCCCATTTGTTGTCAGTTGTTGAGCACGGTTCCCAAAGATCAGTCGTTGAAGATGGGTTTTTTTTTTTTCTCTCAAATTCCTTCCTTCGACTGCTCAAGACCCAAAAACAGTTTTTAGTTTATTTATTTATTATTGGTTGTTCAATCTCTTGTAAGTTGTAGCTATTCGGGTAAATGATTAGCTTAAAGTTGTGATAAACATGGTTTTAATTAATTATTTAATTAATATTTTCTTCCACTATTTCAATCCAAGTCAATTGCATTAGTTAATTAATCATCACTCCCTCAATTCTTTTTACTTTTTTGTTTAATGCACTTATGACTTGATCACTTCCTTTCATCAATACGGACGCATAGATGAAAACCCTTTTCAAGTATATAGCTTCTCGCCACGACGTACGAGCATGGCATCTGGTTAATTCAATTTCATATAATTATTATTCTGTATTTCTTTATAAGTGCTAAAAGGGTTTTTATTTTTATTTCTTTTAGAGTTGAGAGTTTTATTGAACACCAAGATACTTGCAATATGGGGCGGCTCCGATCAGAATCACAGTCGCTACAACCACCTGCATGCTTGTCGAGAACTGCTTCCAGTCCAAGTCCATCTAGTGATACCAATTTTTGCACAGCTCCCTGGACTCCATTGATAATACCAAGGCCAACAACAACGAGTGATCCTGCCATGTTCCTGAGCCCTACTTCGGCTACAAATGCTGTCGATAAAACGGGCCATTCGTCAAAAACTGCTGCACAATACCATAATTTGGATCTTCAGCTCTCGACCACCTCAAGAAATCCCCTTGAGGTCTCAGTTTCTCCGAAAAGAGACGATAATTATTCTACTCAGTTGCAGCTCTCAATTGGGTCAAGTGATGTTAGTGACAAAAATGAATCGAACATCACTTACACAAACAAAGATCATGCTGGCAAAAGCTCTCCTGGAGAGAGCAATAATAGCCCAAAACCTGAATTGGGTGCTTCAAGGCTTAAAGAACAGGCACGGGAGCAGCTCAAGATGGCCATGGCGGAGAAGATTTATGCAGAAGAAGCAAGAAAACAAGCCAAAAGACAGATTGAATTGGCAGAACAAGAATTCAGCAATGCAAAGAGAATTAGGCAACAAGCTCAAGCTGAGCTAGGCAAAGCGCAAGTCTTGAGACAGCATGCAATAAAGCAGATCGAATCGACTATTCTACAAATCACTTGCCATGCTTGCAAACAGAAGTTCCATGCAAGAGCACCAGCTGGTGAAAACTCTTTGGTATTCAGTTATATGTCATCATCTTTAACAGAAGGCGAAGTAGAGCACAGTAATGGGATTGGACCCGCGAGAACTTCTAACAGATGAAATAATTAATCCCTCTATCTAGCTATGTATTTGTTTCTTCATTATTAACCCCATCCACCTCTCTCTCTCTCTCTCTCTCTCTCTCTTTCTTATAATTTTTCTCTTCTTTCTTCTTCTACCTCTTGATCATTATACCAAGTGAGTGTTGTTGTGATTATAATCTCAAGTGGATTCGTGAGGTGTTGTAATATCAATCAGTATGTGTGAAGCTATCATCTGTTCGCTAATTTGGTAATTAATGGAGATTTATGATAATGGGTTTTCTATTTTCTGATTCAAACTTGTGGGCCTGTTCCTCTCACACTATATATAAATAAATATATATAAATGTAAGAACATTGCTACCTGTGAGTTGCTCGTTAGGTTTCCTACTCTGAAACTATTTCATTGAATAAGCTCAGAGACAATCACGTCTCTCTTTCCTTCAAACTTATGGCAGTTTTGGATTTTCTATTTGGACTATGTGAATATGTTTGCATGCCTAAGTCAGAAAACGAAGGTGACCCTTCCACACCATTAATATAGACTACAGTACAGCTGACCAATATTTATAGCCCATAAAAATTTCAGAAAAATTATCAACACAAAACAACGAGATTGAGAGGAATCAGATTGTCCTTTTGATCCCTGATCTCCTGTAAGAACGCCATGTTTTTCAGTGCCACAGTTGTAAGGCTCACTCGTCCCTCTCAAGGTCTCCAAAGACATAGACACCAACTCACTCCTCCATTCACAAGCAATATTTTCTCTCTCTCTCCCTCCTTCTCTCTCCCTGCATAAGAATCAGAGCCCCATTGGGGCCAGTGGGCGCAGACTTAAGAAGAGCTGAGGAAAGCATCTATCCATTTATGCAGAGACATTCAAAGCTTTTTTAGAGCTGGATGTTAAATTTCTTGGTGTTAAGACACTCTTTCTGGTTCATATTTTCTTTCATGACTTCAGCCAAAACAAAAAGGCAAGGGGATGACCTTTAACTGAGCTTTTCAAAAGACATCTACTTTTCCCTTTTAAAAGAAATTTATTTTACTTTTTGCCGTGGGAGCATGTGCTGAATTTTTCTTTCTTTTTTTAAAAATACAACTTAAACCTTAATTCCCATCTAAATTAATCCCTTTATTTATTTTCTTTCTCTCTTTTAAGGGGCATTATTATATAACTTAATACCTATGGTTGAGTACTTTAGGCAAGTTCGAGGTTAATTGCTTTCGAATGAAGGATGCCCTATTTTCGAATATTATTGTCTTTTGTAGAAGTAATTACAGGATCATATAGTTGCGTAATTTAGGCAAGTTTAATTATTTGATCAGGACCATGAATCTTGTTTTGTTTCGGCTGAAATATTTTGTACTAGTAAAAAAACGAGACAAAACGGTATCGTTCTGTTTTTGCCTCGATTTAAACTCCGGCTCGTTCCGGAGTTTTCAGTCAAATACTCACTGAAACGTTTCAGTTTTGTTCTGACCGTTCTGTTCTGGCTAAATAGTATTTTTTTAAACAATGAATAATTTTACAATATCAATCATAGTCCTTAATCCAACCGTTAAATTAAGATAAAATTTTACGAGGAGTCTCTTGACATATTTATATATGTTAAAATTTTACGAGGAGTCTCTTGACATATTTATATATGTTAAAATTTCAAAGTAATCAGATAATGTAATGATCTTGAAAGATTGATGATGATATTCTCGTAATATTATACATGTTCATAATTTTATTCATTAAAATCATTTAATTGCGTCTTTTTTTAGATTAAATTGCATAGTTCTAAATAATTATATATATATATATATAATTAAACAGTACAACTCTGAAACCACTTGCCAAAATAGTCTAAAACCAAAACATCCCGTTTTAATTAAAAAAAACAAAACAGCACAGCAACTAAAATAGTATTAACAGTGTTATTTCATCGATGAAAAAGGAAGCTCATGCTTATACATTATACCTTACCAGTCAAAGTTCATGCTTCGATAGTGGCTCTGTGACTCGAAGATTTTCTCGCAATGATTCTTTGATTTATCACAATTGGCTGGCCAGCCAGAGAAATCATTTCATGGCAATGATAGGCTGTAGTTTCTACTGGCTTTTGCAGCTTTGTGTAGAACATGCCCTTCAATCCAAGAGTGAGGTCATGTTGAGGTAAATATTTGTTGGGCTATTCTCATCTCTTCTTTTCAATAATATAAGACATAAAATCGTGGCAATAATTTTGTGAAGACATTTTGAGTCACATGAGTCAAAAACAAAAACAAAATATGCTTTGCTCAAATGGAAAATCCAGTACTAAATGCATTATTTTGAATGTGCATGTTTATTTCAGAAAATATTGGTATTTTTAGCTTGTGATTTATATATATCATAGTTAATCAAACATAATTTAATATGACTTTGAAGATAACTTTAAGAGCTTCAATTTGTCGTTTTTCTATCTATTCAAAGACAAAATGATTATTAAGCATTTGATGCACGTTTCAAGTGTGATTCTGGTTATTTTTTAAAGTGTTTTTTTGTTCAGAATTGCATCAAAAAATATTTTTTAATTTTAAAAATTATTTTTGACATCAGTAAAAACATCAAAAAAAATAATTTAAGTAAAAATAAAATGATTTTTTTTTTCAAAAACTCTTTTAAAATAAGTGTCAATCTTGAAATTATACACTAATTAAGTTTTTATATTAAAAAAAACCTTTGTAAATTAAGAATCCAATTGTAATAACCCACTTTCTCTAAAGCCTTTTTCCTTGAAACAACAACACAAAAATCAAAATGATTATTATACCCACCTGATCTTTCATAAAACAAATTAACAGAAAAAAAATATAACAAGCTTGGAGCAAATGAGATACTTACTATGTTGAATATCTATAAAGAATTTGAGGCATACATTAGCATCAAATTAATATTTTTAACCTGATTTTTGTTATTATATTCAAAATCAAATTGTAAAAAATATACATTTTTTTTATGTGAGGAAACCTCACCTCTCGGAAAGCGTGTATTATAGGTCTAGGTAAACGAGTAAAACTACGACTATCTCAAGTTCTTATAAGATATGTATGCCTTGACTCGAGCTCGAGAATTGCCGCACATATCATAATCTTTCTGCCATCATACCACACCTCTCGAAGGATGTAATAAATATACCTTAACAAAATATATAACTATAGAGTTTCAAATTTCTATTAGACAATAACCATGATTTTAATCAAAAATAAAATTATAAATTAATAGAAACCAAGTTTTAATTCAAATTAAAAGGCAAGGAAAATATAGTATACCATGAAAATGGTCTTACATCACTTGAACTTTTTATAAATATGTAAGATGATATTGAAAAATTAGAGAGAGAAAAGCTAGCACTAGCTCAATACAGTCGGTGGTAGGTTATTTATTTATTTATGGTGCCAATTCATGCATGGCATGGATGCATTTTCTCTAGTTCTGTAAAGTATAAAGAAAGAGACAGCAATGTGTAGGGTTTAGAAAACGAAATACGAGATAACTTTGCAGGGGCTTACCCTCATGTCTATATGGACCTCACGTTTCATGCTATCATCAAATCCTAAATCACCCATTATCTTCATCCTCTGTTATAATTTATTGGACCCTATATGCTGCTGCGACTTTGGCTTTTTTTTTCTTCCATATATTCCGAGTTTACTCGTCAGAAGTTCTAGGCTTTACCCATGAGGTCCTGGCGGAGCGATTAAGCTTGCTCTCGACGTTTATGAGATCAGGAGTTCTCGATGTTTATGAGGTCAGGAGTTCGACTTCTCTTTTTGTTTGTAGTCGGTCTCTTGAGGAGGACTTGTTACCCGTTCTGAAAGGGATTAGTCTGGACCAACGTTCAGGATACCCTTAGTCATTAAAAAAAATAAAAACAAGAAGTTTGAGGCTTTAATTTGGAGCAAATAGGGGACACTAATTAAAACCCTACTGAAATCTCTAAACATCAAACTCAATTCATAACGCCAGGTTTGAAAATCAAATATTACCCCGATTGTGTACAAGAAAAAGAGAATATATTTTTTTCTTATTTGATGATAATATATATATATATATAGTCTCGAATCCACAATTATTAATTGAATATTCATTCAAAAAAAGCTATGAAATTCAGTAATTTCTTGAACCAGTATATTAGGAAAACCTCACAAAGATAATATTTTTGATTAGTTACGGGAGTTCAAACAAAAACCCACAAAATGAAAGCATATTTACGCTATTCAATTCTGAGTGTATACTTGGAAGTGTGGATGAAGTTGTTTTTTTTAAATTTTTTTAGTTCAAAAATGCATTGAGATGATGTTTTTTTATTTTTATTTTTCAAAATTATTTTTGACATCAACACTTGAAATTGATCTAAAAACACCAAAAAAAATTTAATTTAGAATAAAAAATAAAAATAAATATTTTTTTTTCAAAAATATTTTTGGAACTTAGTGTTAAATAGGAACACCTTAATGATGGGAAAAAAAACAACCTATTTTGAAATTAAGTCCACATAACTAAATAATTGAAGTATAGAAATAAATAAGAATAAGGTCGATTAACCAGCATGTATATATGATACATGTTACAATATCCCATTTCTTATTTTTATTATGTTTGATTTATTTATTTTTAATTCAACTTCATGATTTACTCTTCGTCAAAAAAGAATTCTTGAAGTTTACTCGATTCAAATAACATGATCATATTAACTCTTGACCATGTAGTATATCCAATAAATCTTATAGTGTTACTTGCTGATTTTTATTAGCTTATATATCAATTAAAATTATATTTTTTTGCTTAAAAAACTATAAAAATAAAAATGCAGCACAAAAATATTATATATATAAGCAATGTGATTTACATTTTACACGCATCCAAGAGATTGTTCGTGTGTACAAATCTATAGAGCATAGAATTGAAATGTGACCTGCACCTAACCTGACCAAACGACTTGTCTCGGCAACAGCTTCTTGAAATTTACGTCATCCACCAGAAAAAAAAGATGGCACTGATTGTACTCCACTATCCTCTTGGTGCTTTATGTTGATTGCACATGAACCTCCAGATATGACCACTAAAAATATACCTCCAAAAACAATCGTCCTAATTATAAAAAAATAAAATAAAATAAAATAAAAAAGCCATTTTAGCTTCAACATTAGGCCCTTTTAGTAGAAAGGCCCGATTCATGTATACTAATTATTAATAGCAATTTATATATATAACATATTTCATTATCTCAATTCATTGAGACTTTGTACAAGACTAATTTTGTCCAAATTCTTTTCTAAATTTCATCAAATTGTAATAGCCAAAAGGTTGATTTAACTAACAAGTGATTTGAGATATAAAATCAGGATAATTTAACATAAAAAATAAAAGCATATATATATATATATATATATATATATATATATAAAGTTAAGAGCCTAATAACTTAGTGTTGAATGATAAAATTAAAATAAATAATCAATTTCAAAAAAGAAAAGGTCACAGAGAACAAACTGAGTCAACCTAGATTAATTTTACTAACTCATTATTTCCAAAATGAGATAGGGATTAAAAAAATTAAATTTTTAAAAGACATAGAAAAATATTAAAGTTGAATAAAAAATGCTAAAAAAATCAAGTCAATTCGGGCTAACATAACTACCTAACACTCAGGATAACCCTATATATATATATATGTTTGTATTTGGTTTTATATTCAAACGAGTTTATGGGAAGTCTATTGTCATCCTTAAACTTATAAGGTAATTGCTTGATAATCTATATTTTGGGGGTTTTAACAAATAGTTGTCATTGCCCTTTTTGTATATAAGCATTGTTTGATGAAAGTGAAATATATAATTTAATTTTCAACTTCAAATTGTTTTTATAGTATCAAGTCACTCATAAATGACAATTGATCTTCTTTTATTTTCCTCTTTTATAGTAGTCATGATCGCCACTTTTACCCATCCACAACCCATAACACCAATCAACCCAAAAAAACAACTTATAAGCATGAATGTTATAGTTGAAGCTCCTCTCAAACTCACTTTTACAAATTACATTTTCTATAAATTATGATTCTATAAAATCTTCATCGACTATGATCATCTTGGCTATATTCATGGCTTAAAACTTTATCCAATAACCATAATCACTTTTAATGGTGCAACCACAGTAAACTCTAAATACATCATTTAGAAACAACATGACCAACAAATATGAAATGATATAATCAACATTATTTGTTAAACAATAATTTGTTTTCTTGCTCGAGCCAAAACTTTTCAAAAAGCTTTGAAAACCCTTTGTAATATGTATGTAAAGCCTTCTCATGGACACATTGAATAAATAAATGGACAACATAAAAGCAACGCAAAATGATTACTCAACATTTGATCTTGCTCTTCTTAGAAATCTAGTTGACAAAGAATAAATCATAAATAAAGTCCTTGAGGACCTTAAAAGAAACTAAAAAGAACTAATATGGACAATCCAGGCCAAAGATGCATACATCACCTTTGAAGAACAATATGAAAAACTAATTAATTTTAAGGCATCCATTCAAGAAAAATAATAATTATCATAGCATTTATACTTTCCATCCACTATAAATCAAATAAGTCACACCAATAATAACTAGTATTCATCCAACACTATAAACTATTGACCATCACTCAATGATATTAATCGTCTATTTGATTCAACAATGTTAGGCCTAACTTGACATAAGGAAACCACCCACCTCCCCGACCATATCTTGGTTACTATTACATTTATATAATTTACGGTTATACTATGATAAGGCTTTGTTGCTTTTTATTTAATACCAATTCAAGTGTCTCACCACTATTTTTCTTTTATACCTATTCATTATGGCAACCATAAACTCATATTGTAACCACTACTTCCAACACATCATCATGATTTTTGGATAATGATGATTATCACCATATTATATTTGATTGACCAAACTCTCATTTCATGTTTTATATAATAGTAATGATGCTATTTTGATCGTAATGATTATAGTATAATTAGAGATGACATAAATCTTTCCATCATTCACATTGTTTCTTCTTTTTCTCAAACTATATTTGTAGTAAACAATATCCTTTGTATTCATACCATAAAAAATATAGTTTTAATATCTCAATTTTGCACATATAATAATTTTTCAGTTGATTTTTTCCCTATTTTTTTATAAAAGAATTTTATTTGAGCGAAATAGTATAGAAAAGACAAACTAAATATGGTATATATGAGTAGTTAGTCGTTTCATCTTTATTCATTTTTTTCCCATCATAAAGACCTAATCATCTAAGTAGTACTATAGATTAGCTCATCCTGCATTTTCAATTCCAAATATCTCATATGATGACTTTAAGTATTTCATAATTTTTATTGATCACTTCTTTAAATATATCTTGTTTTTCCTTTTACGGAAAAAATCATAATAAAAAGAAGTTTTTTTGAAGATTTAAAACCATTTTGATTTAAACATCAAATCCTTCTACTATGATAATGATGATGAATACATATCCCTTAGTTATTTTTACTCTTAGTATTTTTAATCTCACCACCTCACCCTACACACTTGATCATAATGTATATTTATAAATATGATATATTTATATTATAAGAATTGGTCTAGCATTACTTAATCATGTTTCCTTACCCCTATTTTACTAGTTTCATTCTTTCACAACAACAATATACCTTATAAATTGCATGGTAACTTACATAGTAAATTACATCTTAACTTATCAAAATATTTTTGGTACATCTCCAAATTACTCTAAACTAAAAGTCCTTGTTTGCCTATTTTACCCTCAACTTAGACCTTGAATCTCATTCTAAGCCTTGTGTTTTTCTTTGGTAGTCTCTAATTCAAAATGATTACTATTATTTTGATCCTTAATCTTCTAAATTTTTTGTATTATAACATGTCAAATTTATTGACACTGTACTTATCTTTAACTATTTATCAAGTCCATCTTTTTTTTCATATTTTACTATCATCAACACTTGTATTCCTCTATCAATTACATTAACCTCAAGTATTTAACTCTTATAATTTACTACATCATGTGAAGGTGAAGTCCATCGATATTATTTATATGAAGCTTCAACAACCTCATCATTACTTGAGTAATCCTCTTTCACACTATATGTATCTAAAACCCCTTAGTTTTCATACAACAATTACCTAATTGCAACCCAACCAAAAATCATCTCCTCCTATATACATTATGACTATAAACAAAACAAAAACCATCAACAACAAATAAGAATATCATTTATTACTACATCATTAATCATTAATAAACTTACATGTCTTTTGGGGTATGAAATAGGTGAAAATGATGATTTTTCTAAGTGCTTATGTGATTTATCTTTGTCGAAATTCTATATCCTGAAAATCAAAAAAGTACAGAATTATCACTAGATCATCTATTGAGGATGAGTATTGATTCATTACTAATACTATAGTTGAGCTAAACTTGGTCTACTATCTCTTGACTAATCTTAAAGTTAACCTTGTTAACTATTCATTTATTATGACTTAGATCCAAGGTTGTCAAAATCATGATTTTAACATGACACGGAAGGGGTTTCTAAAACTCGGATCTTAAAATTGTACCTGAATTTTTACGTACAAAAATCATAAAATCACAACTAAAATCGTGTAGGTAGAAAAATCATAAAATCATAAATAATATATTTTCGAATATAATACAACATAATTATGGTCATAAAACTTTATTAGTTAAGGTTTATATATGATTTAAAATAATTTAAAAATATATTACAAAACAATTATGTCCATAGAATCTTATTAAGTAAAAACTAACAATTTAAAATAAATATTCTGTTGGCGTGCTATGTAAACTAAAATCAGTCTCATTACCTCCATTTCATCATCTTCCTCTCTATTTCTAATACATTGATCAAAAACATTACTATTGTAAGGATTATTAGTAATACTACTAGTATCAATATCGATATTGCTAGTACTAGCTCCAACTTCAACAAATTATTTTAATATTAGCACATGAAAATAATCTAAAAACACCCCAAAAAAATTTAATTTTAAATAAAAAATAAAAATAAAAAATTATTTATTTTAAAAAATTTATGTACAAATTTTAAAATTAATATTAAAATCACTACTTATTGTCTAATAAATGGGTTTGAGTGTATTGATTTTTTTTTAATTTGTTTATTATTGAGAGGAGAGAGAGAAAGAGAGAGAGGCTAGGCGCCTAGCTTGCCAGAGAAGGGGGGGCCACGCCTAGCTTGCAGGCATAGCCTGCGTAGAAAAGCTTTGGCCTTGCAGATAGAAAACTTAGGATCATAAAATCAGACCAATCCGTCCAATTTTACAATCCAGACCTATTTTTGTGTTTTTTATCTGATTTTAACAGGGTTTGATTTTTCTACCTGATTTGACAAGTTTTGATGAGTTGACTCGTAAAATTATACGATTTTGCGAGTCAACTCGCAAGTTTAACAACCATGCTTAGATCCACTCAACTATGTTCCAATGCGGTCTTTCATTAAAGAAAGAAACATATATAAACAAATTTTTATTTTATCAATTTCAAACACTTTCTCTCTCTCTCTCTGTGTATATATATATATATATATATATATATGAATGATAGAGGAACATTGTCAAATTTTCTTTGTAAAATAACCCATATATATATATATATATATATATGAATGATAGAGGAACATTGTCAAATTTTCTTTGTAAAATAACCCATCTGTTTGTATGTATTAGGTTGCTTATTTCAAACAAGTCAGCTGTAATTCTGCTATCATCCTATTACTTTGGAGGAGTTGCTTAACTAATCAAGATTTTAGGATTTTAAAACAAATGTCGTTATTATCTTTTTGTGATTAAGCATTGTGTGATGAAAGTGATACGAGGAAATATATAATTCATAAAACACATCAATCCAGCCTGAAAACATAACGGGCCCTAACGTGATGGACGCCACTCTAACAACAGCTCTGTGAAACCCAATAATTCCAATTGGCGTTCCCCATCAGAAATGTCAATTTTGTGATCACCCGGGCCATCAATTTTGTGATCACCATTTAAAGATCTTCTTGGTCAAAATCAATACACGTTTTTTGAACCTCAAACCAACAAATTCTTCAATTCAAGACACGTTGTCTGATGAAAATCACCATCATCTCAGCCTATCCACTGCAATGTCTGCCTCTCGCGCACTCACAAATGTTTGCCCCCTCTTCCTTACTGCTCTGATTCCTGCAGTGCCTCCAGCCACGTTTTCCAGCGTGCCCACAGCACTGCTGCATCAGGAAGCTTCCCTCGTTTCGTTCTTGCTTGCAATCCTTAGGTCCCGTCTGCGTCAAAAGGCTGTAGCACTGCAGGAAGACCAAGGTCTCGATCTTCTTTACATGGCACTCTGAATGGTTCTTCACCACATTTGCAATCATAACCTCATGATGTTGCATCTGATTCTCACCTTATGATGATTCCTCGAACCCACATCCTACTCACACCCGAAGCCAATAATCCCGCCCAACACATGCATACAATGACCATAAGATCTATGAACCAAGTTTTCAAACCTAAAGATATCATGATCAATGAATTATCTCCACTAAAATTTGAAGTTGTTAGGTGAACTCTAGAATATGATTTGTATTATTCTCTAACACAATCCTTCAAGTGAAAACTCTTTAGGTTTGAAACTTGCACAACATTATATTACCTTGTGCTTGATTTTTATCAAATAGAATAAAGATGGCGAGATTCGAACACGTGTTCGCCGGATCAACAAGGCTCTAATACTGTATTAAAGAATCATCTCATATAAAAACTTAAATTATTAAATGAGATCTAAAATATGATTTATATTATTCTGTAACAAATATCATGACCAAGTACCCTTTTCCATCAACTATTGAACCAATGAGTATGAGCCAAAACATTTCTCAGCCCCACTGGAGTGAAGTCATGTCCCATGAGCTTACTGCTCTTATGAAACACGTTCGGGACTTGGGACTTGGTTATCTCACTCTCTAATTGTAAACGGGCGTTCCGGGTGAAAAAATGGGTCAAGAACAGATTCAAAGCCGCAATAAGCAAAGTCGTGGAGTTGATTATAATGAAATGAAACTTTTAGCCCTGTGATTAAACTAGTTATTATTGATCAGACTGTTTTATCAGTTACTGTCATGGTTGGATGCATGGGGTTTAAGGCAAAAGGATGTACGCTATACATTTCTAAAATGGTGAATTAACTGAAACTGTGTTCATAGAGCAGCCCCCAGGGTTTAACGATTCGTCTAAACCGAATCAAAATGCCATTAATTCTTCAGGTGGGTTTCCACAGTTCCAGGCAGACTGTTTTCTTTTCATTTACAGCCAAGGATTTTACCTTCGTTATCTCCTGGTTTATGTTTACTCTTTCTCTTCATTTCTTCTCAGGAGATCAAGTGATTCCTACCAGCTGGGGAGGTTTAATATTTCTATCACAACATGAACATGCCCGTGATCTTTTAGTACAAATAAGCATGAGTGGAGCAAATGATGTCTGATCAACATAATAATATTCATATATCCTACCCTGAAGACGAAATTATAATGCAAAATATTCATATAACCTGCCCCGGAAACATAATATTCGTTATCCAGATCAACCAGGCTTGAATCTGCTTGTATCTTCCATGATGACCTGAGTCTTTTCTGTAAGAACATGTACCCAATCTTTCGTCCCTGGTTTCATCGGCAGCGTTGACTTTGATACTTTTATCAGAACCTCATAATAGGTCAGCCTCCTCGGAGGTTAATTATCACCATGGATGCAGATGTGAGAGAGTTTTTTTTTATTACAAGTTCAAATGAATATGTGCACTTGAGATTGATTTATTTCACTAACAAATGATTAGGGTCTCTAGGAGAGTTGGTTTCTTGATTCATGCATGAGATTGAAGAGCTAAATGTTCTCCCCTAATCTCATTTCAAAGGTCGAATGTAACACTACTTGATACTACTTGAAGAAATTTTAATGCTACACAAAGGGAACATGATGCCGTTTTAGGTTTTCGATACCTTATGAATAAATTGCTTTCAAATTCTATACTGAAGTCTATCATTAAGTGATTGTTTGGAAGCGTGGTTAAAGTTTTTTTTTAAATTGTTTTTTTTCAGAAATATTTTAAAAATAATGTTTTTCTTAAAAAAAAAAATTTGACATCAGCACATTTAAATTATCTAAAAAGACCAAAAACTTTTTTTCCAGCATAACACAATTTATTATGGATTATAATAGTGATACATAATGTGTCATTCTTTTCTTTTCTTTTCTTTTCCTTTAATTTTCTTTTAATCACTCAAATTTTCTTCTTCTTTACTATTTGGCCTTTTCACATTAACTTGGTTTAGGATTGTATCTGATGATTTATTTCAGTTAGCTTGATATTGAGTTCTCGCGATATCAAGAAACAATTTTGAATCTTGGTTAATGATTGGTTTGGAAAATATAATTTGATTTTATTGATTCAAAGAAATTGAAATGTTATGGATCAAATCTGAAACTGAAATAAATTATTGGCCTTTTTTTTTTTACAAAATTAGAGACTAAAATGGAAGAATATGGAAACAACTGATTGGCGCTTGTAACCCATATGAGGGTGGCCACCAGGCACATGAGCTCTAAAAGAAAAAAAAAATTGGTACCATTAGAGTCATCTTATAAATAACTTTTTTATATATTGCATTAGAGCTCCATTGTAGCTTCAACAACCCATTCTTTTTTTCTTTCTTTTCCCTTTCCTCTTCTTGGTTTTTTCAAATGACTTTCCAAAATAAATAAAAAATTGGTTGTTATTTTTTTCTATAAAAATTGCAATCCTTATTCTTTTCATTAAGTTTGTAGCAATAGTTATAGTTCAGTTTTATAAAATTGATGTTTAATAAAACATAAAATGGTGTTTGAAATCATAAACACAAGAGTCAATGCAAGATAAAATAAATATTATGAAAACAACTGATGGAAATGAAACATAAAAGGAAGGAACATTCATTGTCGATTACAATAGTTACCCATTATTTTTTTTGTTCATTTAATTTTTTAGTCCTTTATTTTTTTTCTTCCAATTTAATTCTTTTATATTAAGTTAATTGAGGACTAGATTTGATTATTTATTTTGTTTGGATTGATATAGGGTTCTCTCTAGTCATAAAGATAAACCTTGAATTAAAGCTCAATTTGGCAAAATAGATTTCAATATAATTAATTCAAAATGTTTGAAATTTTAGAGATCAAATTTGAAACTAAAATAATTATTCAACCTTTTTTCCACTTTGAATGGGGAAAAAATAGTCCCATATTTATTTTTTACATATGGTTCGTAATTTTTTGAGGTTTTTATATTTGTGTTCAAGAATTTATTTTATTCACAGTTTAGTCTTTTAGTTTAAAAAGAGGAGTTAGAAAGTAACTAGGAAGCATGGGAGGAGAGATGAAATGAGTTGGTTACCCATAATCCAGCCACTAAAAGTGTCATTTATGTATGTTATGACGCTCATAGTGTGACATCATCTTTTGGTTGTTATTATCGCCGACAATAAAAAAAAACAGAAAAGCTTGGTTTATTCATGGTGTGGTTTTTGTGACTTAGATTGAAGGGAAATGCAACAGGTATGGTAGGAGAAAAATGGAATGAGCTGCTAGTTTTCAATGGTGGTTGTTATGCATA
Organism: Salix exigua; assembly: GCA_032356905.1. Classification (NCBI taxonomy): domain Eukaryota; kingdom Viridiplantae; phylum Streptophyta; class Magnoliopsida; order Malpighiales; family Salicaceae; genus Salix; species Salix exigua. The sequence goes on along the minus strand of CM063602.1, from coordinate 11,871,704 downwards.
GTTAGGAGCAAAAATCATCATAGATACCTTGAGCTAAGAGGAAGGAAAGTGAATTATTATAAAAGTGGAAGAAAGCAAAAAAAAGGCTTTGTGGTTGTTAAAAGGCTTGGTGATAAGGTTGTTATTAAAAATGAGAAGGAAGTCGTGAAGGGCAACTTAATTATTATGTGTGTTGGTCATGAAACAAGTGTTTTTCATCCATATTTACCTAGTGTTTTGCATATTTTTATGTATAAAATGCTTTGATATTATTTGTTTTATGTTTTGAACGTATTTTTGGATGAAAGATGCAAATAAAAGGTAATTGGACCTGATTGATAGATTTGACTTTCAGTCGGTGTTTTGTGCAGAGCGGAAGCTCTAGAGATCAAAATAAAGTGATTCTAGTGAGATTCAAAATCTATCACCCATAAATTTATGTAAAGCTAATGAAAAATAAATAAAATAAGGAAGATCATGGAAATTGCCGCCTTCAAAGTCAAATCTTGCAATCTGCTGATATCGACCTTTGTCCATTAAAACTTCAATATCTCAATCTACAGAAGTCCGATTGATGCAAACTAAATTGTAGTGGATTTAGCCCTCAAAGACCTATAAACTCTGCAAAATGCATATTAAAAAGATGTGATATGAAGGAGATATGAATTTTACAAGGAAAAACTAAATTCTGTCAACTTAAGGAAATACTATTTTGTAAAATAGATACTTGGGTTTCTAAGCATATATAAAAGAAGAGAGGAGCAAGGAAGTTTCGGCTAGCAGCAAAGAAAACACAAATCTTCCTCCTCCAAACCTTGAATCATATTTTCTTCCATCTTTTTATTTAGTTGTTCAATAAACATGCAAAACTAGACTCTTTTGCTTGGTTGCAAGGACACGGAAACCTTCAGATTTCAAGAACTGTAAGATCTATTTTTACCTCAATTTTTCAGTTTATATGATGAATATGTTTGTTCTCCTATGCTTATTTTCCTATGATTGTTTATTTAATTTTTAAGAGCAGACTCGAAGTTATTATTGTAGACAATCGATTGCTAAGTTTGATATCAAAACCGGAGTTGTGGTATATGAACTTATGAAGCAACTAAGTTAATAATTATAGCAGATCTATATTATTAATCTTAGGGAGAACATTCAATCGAACTAAATATATATTGCGGACAATTATGTTTCTTAATTGATCAATTTATCTAGATTTTAATGCTGCCATTGAATCAAATTACTAGTGCGGACATTATGTTTGTTTGATGGTTAGGGTAAGTTATACGGCGGATCCATTAACGAACCAATTTTAAGAAGAGATAAATATTCATAATATAAATTGATGTGTCCTTTCCATGATCAGTTTTGAATTCTGTAGGTGGATGTTGATTTGCGACCAAGGTTTGCTTTATTGATAAATTAAAATTTTATATAATTTTCGCTTAGTTTGCTTTAGTCTAGCCTAGACAACTTTCAACCCCCCCCCCCCCCCCAATTGCATAACATATAGCACGAAAATATGATTGTTTGTTCTATACTATCTTGTTTGATTTGTTTTAAGCTATGGTAATTAATTTGTGCGACCGCAACATCGCAACAAAATTGTTACTTAAGATCCATTTTAAATAAATAGACAAACACAAAGATGAAAAAAATATAAAATTCATGACCCATAAAAAATAATAAGAATATTTTCATTTATAATTTTCTCTTTTAGGTGTATCTTTATATTTCTTTAAAGTAGACCATAGAGAATAACTAATAGAATATTAGTATTTACTCCTTTAGTACCATAAAATTATATTCAATTTGGTTACTTTTATTTTTCTTCACTCTTTTTTGTTATGAATCTTAATGTGGGCATTTCTAATTAGTAATTTGATGGTGATTTTTTACTTTAATCTTGAACTTAACATAAAAAGAAAATCATTATTTTTATTTATATATAGTTTGTTTAAAAAACAAATTAAGTGTTTTTCAAATCAATCTATTAAAGAAATCATAAAAAAAAATATGTAAGATAAGTTGAGAGTTCTAAACAAGATGTTAAAATATAAACAAAATATTACAAAATTACTTCAAATTAGATAGATAACACATAAGTCATTGTAAAAGGATGGCCCAACAACTAATATTTTTCTATATTACAAATTGGTTTTAAAAAATTAAACAATTGAATAAAAAAATGTAATGCTAAAGCTGTAAGCAATCTAATTCTATAAGTTATATCTTAGTCACACTAAAACCAATATCACATAATTAGAAACACCATATTTCTCTTTCTATTACTTCTTGTTCTCTCCCTCTCAATAGACATTCTCTAATTATAATATTTTCTCTATTTTTTTCATTGTTTCAACAAACTCTCTTTTATTAATGTAAAAATAAAATGGGTATTTTAATTTGATATACAAAACATAGGAAGAAAGAATAAACATCAATGAATTAAAATTAAAATTAAAATTAGGTACAAGACTTTGACTAAGAAAAATGGGTTTCAGTTAGTTTAGTATTTTGTTTTGATATAAGGTATGAAAAGCCACGAAATTAATTATAAAAACTTTGGATGAGATTTCTTGTTGATTAAAAAAAATAATTAATTATAAGTAGGATAGGTATAAGTAGATGGAAAATTGTTTTCCTATTTAGGTTTTTGAATATTTTATTAAACTCAATTAAATAAGCTGATAAATTATATGGGATCTAAAATTCAATGTCATAAAAAAGTTATTGTTTTTTTACAATTATTTTTCTTTTTTTAAAAAAGAGATTGAGAAAAAATAGGGATTGAAAATATGCTAATATAGAATTTTTGTTTTTAATAATTTAATAATGTTTTTTTATGAAATATGAGTTGTTATTTTTTAATGTGCTTGTTTATGTAAAAATATATTAAAATAATAGTTTTTAAATTTTATTTTTATATTTACTCATCAAAACAATTTAATATATACAAAATATTTTTTTATAAAAACATTTCCAACCGAAAAATATTTAGTAACTACTTTCTTTGTATCCATTGATGGGTTTGTGATGGGACTCATATTTATAGTAATTTAATAAAACTAAATAGATAACGGCATTTAACAAAGAAAGTAGTTACTAAATATATATATATATATATTTATATATATATATTTAGTATCTTTTTTATCTATTAATATTGACAATTATCGTTTGATTTTTATATATATATATATATATATATATATATATATATATATATATATAAAAAAAACTAAAAATTCAAACCGATAATTGACATCAATATTCTACACAGATAACGGCATTTAACAAAAAGAAAATGTTCCAATTGACCCACTAGACTAGCAAGTGCACCTTACACAATGAGTAAAAAGTAATTGCGAACAAAAAAATGGCGTGAATTAATTATTTCATGTGCTTCTTTGGCGGTGGAGAAGAAGAACCCTAGAAAGCTCCCTTCGTCTTCTTGAAAGTAAGTCCCTTTATCCTTGCTTAAATTCTACACCAGTAACTGCCTGTTCATTTTTTCTTAAAAAAAAAATCTCAGACAAGTCCAAGGTTACGAAGATCTTTGTTCCTGACCACGACCCATATGCTTCTTTGTTTTTTTATCTTGATTTCTCGGCTAGCTAGTTCTGTTCTGCTAATAATGAATCTGTTAGTTTCAAGACATACACTTTACTATGATTTAACAATATGATTTATAGTATTTTTATATTTGTGATTTGGGTTTTAATTAATTTTTGTGTGTCTGTAATCTTTTGGAGATTTTCTTAGGTGAACACAATGTTGTCAACAAATTGTGTAAAGGTTAAATAAGTTGTCTTGAATTGTCCATGTTTGAAATAATGGATGATGATAACAGTTTGAATATTCGTAATTGGGGTTACTATGAGCCAACACCTGTTAAAGGAAATCTGGGTCTTCAGCTCATGTCCTCAACAATGCCTGAGAAACCAATTTTGGGTTCGCGAAGTGCTGCGATTATGACAAGTGTGAATGGAGGCTTTCACCATAGGGATATTGGGATTTCCCAGCCCTTTATGCCGATGGAGTACACGAGGGATGTTTGGATTGGCCAGAGAGAAAAGTTTCTCAATGTGTTGCCTGGAAACCATGATTATGCAGCTGTTTTGCCTGAAACATCTTCATCTCATCATATGGAAATGTTTCAACAACCTTATTCGACCAAGGATGAACCTTTGGAGCAAGTTGAAGAGGCTGGTGTTGTTGAAAAGGTAAATGGTCCCAGTAAAACGAGGCAGCGTCATAAAGGCCCAAAATCCCCGAGAGCAAAGAAGGGTAAGAGAGACGCTCAAGTTCCCAAACCTGAGGGTAGTCCTTCTATTCAACGAGCAGGGGCTGCCAAGAAAACTGCAGAAATTATGATAAATGGGATCAATATGGACATTTCAGTCATTCCCATACCTGTTTGCTCATGTACTGGCAACCCCCAACAATGCTATCGCTGGGGTTGTGGCGGGTGGCAATCGGCATGCTGTACGACATGCATATCTGTGCACCCCTTGCCTATGAGTACAAAACGGCGTGGTGCAAGGATAGCGGGGAGAAAAATGAGTTTAGGAGCTTTCAAGAAAGTCTTAGAGAAACTTGCTGGTGAAGGCCATGACTTCTCAAATCCGATTGATCTGAGAACTCACTGGGCTAAACACGGTACGAACAAGTTTGTTACTATTAGGTAGATAAACCACATGGATCCTTGCTTTGCTTGTACTCTAAACTGTTTCATACTTGTTGATGCCAGGGAAACTGATGTAATAAATGAGATTTATCAATAGATTCTTGCCAAATATGTGACTGATTTTTCTATTGTTAATTGTTAAGAGATTCCTTGATTCTTTCTTATCTTATTTACTTATGTATATTCTATTTCATCTGATTTAGAGTATATTTGAAATAAAAATCTAATCTTAGTGTATTCAGCAGCCTCATTCTTTGTGCAGTTATTGCAGCATTTGTAAATGAATGAGCGTTCATGGTTTACCTATGACCTTGTCTATGATTTTGTGAGGTAGTTGCTTGAGGCTGCCACATTGTTAGTTAAAAACTTGTTATTGATAACCCAACTTAGAGGATCTTTTGCTTCTTTTTCCCTTAAGAGGTTTCAATAACAATGATAATTCTAGATCCTTTTTTATTGTGACGGTGATTTATTTTGTTTGATGAATGCATTTTACTCTTAGTGGTAATGTTCTATCATGTACAGGTCTCTCCTCATTTTTGTTTTGAGGTTTTATGTTGGATGGTCTGACAATATTTTTGTTTGATTGCATGTTTTTTCTCCTGCCTGCTAGGCTTGTTTATGCTACCTCCCCTTCTTGCCCCACTCAATTATGCTGGTTGTAATCCCAAATCTGATAAAAAGAAGTTTGTAACTTGAGTTTCAGTCCCTGAAAGATGTCTATTAAGTTGAAAATTTGGTGGCAGGATTGGAGTTTGTAAGGAGGTTGATTTTGGAGTGAAAAAAACTAGAAAATAAAGAACCTTAAAACTTATTCCTGATTATGAGAGCTCTATATATATATATAAAAAAAACCATTAAATTTAATCCTAAATCAACTTAATATAAAGAATTAAATTTAAAAAATAACAATTAAGTGACTTAAAGCAATTTAAAAAAAAATAGAAAAATAAAACATTGTAGGTAACTATTGCAACCCATAATAGATTGTGTGTGTTTTTTGTTGTTATGTTGCATTGTCATTGTTTTCTTTAATATATTTTTTTTTCATATTTTATTGTCTCGTGTATTCATAATGTTAAATCTCATTTCATGGTTGGCCAAGAGTCAACTTTGCAAAATCAAACTACAATTATTATAGAAAAAAGAACCTAACAAGAAAAAAATGTGTATAAAAAAACAAAGTTTGAAGGACCCAATGAAAAAAAAACATGAAGGATGCAAATAATGAAATAAACTTGGGGTGGTTCTATATTCATTAGAAATTTCCGCCCCAAGTTTTTTAATTTATAGTACTAGTTTGATTCCTCACACTATCTCAACATAAAAAAAAATATATGGATGTTGGTAATGTTGTTTTTACTACAAAGAAAAAACAATAACTACAAACTAAGAAGTTGTTATGTGTATTTAATAAAATAAATCAATAATTATATGTGTCCATAAATTATAAAAACTTTATTGATTCCAACCAAAGATTATTTCGATAAAATACACATTAAGTTATTTGATCTCATGTGTCTAGGAGCTTTCCAAATATATTTTATTTAAATATATAATAATAAATTATTTTGTATTAGAAAAAAATAATTTAAACTACAGAAAAAAAAACATTTTTTTGTCATGAGTTCTTAATTAGATAAAAAAAAGATAGAATTAGAATATATGTGTGTGTGTGAAGTTCTAGACCTCTAAATCAAGCATGGTTTATTCCTAGTAATATATTTGCATCTCTTATATAATTTTATTTCCTTTGATGACATATTTAAATTCTAATATCCATGATTAATTTATCAAATTACTACACCTAATCAATCTTGATTGGAAAAAAAAAGATCATGAAAATCATACATCAATCATAGCTTTAAAGGAAGGTTATTGAATGATGAGAGAGGTTGGGAATTATCCAAAACAACCCATATTTAGAAAACCACCATAAAAGTTTCAAGCAATTTTATAACTTCGTTGTTTTACTTTAGCCTATACAAAAAAATGAAATTGAAAATTATGAAGCTCCATATCATAAAATCTTATCATTTAAAGTGAAAAAAAACTATTATATATGAAAAGAGTGAGCCTATAATTCTAACATTAATATGAACTATTGGTTTAAAATATTGGATTTAAATAAATAAAATAAAAATTAACTAAATTTAGTGCACTTAACATCGCAATGACATCTTTTTTTATTTTCTCTAAAGAGAAAGTTTTTTTCGGTTTGAGAATAGGCATAAAACTTAAGAAAAATAAATCTTCCCCTAGTATTATAGTCACCAAAAGCCCTTTTCAAAATTCAAAGTATGAGACTGATTATGCTAAATAGAATATATTATCACTTTATAGCCTCCTACCTAAGATAAATTGACTTGTTACTTGTCTTTTATTCCTAATGGTTTTTGTTATGGTTAATGCCAATGATTTATCTATCCAATGTAATAAGTTAAATCCTAGGTAGATGATTTGTGATTAAGCTTATTCATATTAAAGTTTAGGTGATCTTTGACACTTTAAATTACTACCATAACAATGATATGTTAGAATTCATTTATTTTGAAAAAAAAAACAAATTAATAGTGGTTGACTAGAGTTTGGTAGAGAGAAAATGATAGGCTTATGAATAGGTTTCAATTTTGACCTTTAGAGACAAAGACAAAAGGTTAATTGGAATCTATTTCAAAGGCTCTAAAAACCAACATTTTGGTGATTAAATTTTAGTTTGGTCCTTGATTTTATTGCTTTTTATTTTTTATCCCTCAAATTTCTAGTTATGCAATCTAAGTTAAAGATAAAATCAAAACCAAAACCAAAACCAAAATATTCTTAGTTAAATCCTCTATTAAGATCCAACTCCCTCCTTAAGTTTTTTGTTTTCAAAATGGTCTCTTAATTTTCAAACCTTTTTCAATTAAATCATAATTGGCTATTAAAACATCAAATTATTTCGATTAGATCCCAATTAAATTAATAAGACCTAGACTTAGGTCCTCAACAAACACAAACCATAGGATTATGAACTAAAAAATATATATCGTCAATAAACAAGGATAATTAGTGGACAACTAGTTGTAGCACGATAGCATAAAGCACTCTTTTGGAGGAACAATTGTGAAAGTCACTAAAAAAGGACATCAAGTTGGAATTATCTCTATTAATGGAATAACAACCAACATCAACCAACATCAAGAGTATGTGAGAATGACACATAAATTGGTGAAAACGACAATGGTTAACAAGGGTTTTGTAGAGTTAAAATTATAGGCTTATGGATTAGGTTTTGATTTTAGCCTTTAGATAATAATACAAGAAAGAACGCTTGGAATCTATATCAAGACTCATAACATCAATGTTTTGGTAGCTAAAGTTTAGTTTCGTCCTTAATTTCTAGTAATCTTGGTTTTAATCCTTTCAAACTTCAAGTTTTGCAATCTAAGATGAAAATCCAAACAAAAATTCTTTAATTAAATCCTACATTGAAATCTAAAGCCCAACTCAAGTTTTTTTTCTTCAAAATTTTCCTTGAATTTAAAACCATTTTCAATGAAATCAAAACTATCTATTTAAACATGAGATTATTTCAATTTAAACCCCCAATAAATCAATAAGACCTCTCAAGTCATGCTAATTTTTATATTTGGTCTTCAATCTATTAATTCATTTAATTATAGCTATTGTTCTTCAATTTAACACTTAAAATGCATCTTAAATAAATTAATAAAAACTTGTCATGTTTGACTCATCTTAAAGTTTTTTGAAAAAATTATTTGAAAAATATCTTTTATTGATTTATTTTTGTTTTTGGATATTTCTAGCAAAAATACTAGACTTAAAAATTAATTATAATAAGTTAAAATATTTAATTTACATAAATATTTTATCGGTAATCGTTATATACAATTATAATATGATAAAACCAAAAATATTTCAATGACCTAAACATAAAAATAATAAAGAGTCAGTTATATTTCACATTGTTGACATATAATGTCATACTTGTATGCTTTATATATTTTGATGATAACAATAAAAGAAAATGAATTAATAATATGCTTGGATGAGATTAAGTTATAAATAGGTATTATACAAAGAATACGTCAACAACCGGTACCGTTTGAGATGACAGTTGCACTAAAACGGCTAGAAACGACTAGTTTCTATTTGAAACTTATAAATAGACCTCTTCATTGCAAAATTAAGAAGAGACATTTTTATATATCTGATATTGAGGCAATTAGTAGTGCATAAACACCTTCATATCATCAATCCTCATTATTACTCAAATTTGTGTTTAAATCTTCATATCCTAACACAAAGAGTATTAAATCTCATTCTCACTACACTTAAACACCTTCAAATATTCTAAGTGCTATTAAGTGAGATAAAAAGATCATAGATCTTAATTTGTAATATCCACACTATTGAGAGTGTATTGTTGTATTACAAATACAATCCTTGTAAAACTCTTGAGAGTTGAGTATAAAACTCTTGATATTGGTGAGGGAACATCACCAAGAAAAAATCTTGAAGAGGGTACATCTTCAAGTGGGAAAAAAGAAAATCTTGAAAAGGGCATATCTTCAAGTGGTGTAAAAGTCTTGGTGTGGATTCATCAAGCGGGAATTGTAATCTTGTTACTTAGACTAGTAAGAGAATACAATACTCAAGTACGGGTTGGTACTTGAGGTGTGGATGTAGGCTTTCCGAACTACGTTAAAAACTGAGTTAGCAATCTCTCTCTCTTATCTCTTTACTTTAAAGTAATAAATTTTAAAATTGCATTAATTGTTGTATATACACCTAATCCCCCCATTAGGTGCATAGTTGCCATCATCGTTAAATAACAATTGGTATCAGAGCTTAGTTCTCAGTTATTAAGTTTGCTTAAACTTTGAGTAGAATGACAACTACAAGCTATAATCTCCAAAATGAAGGTTCTTCAATATCTACACCACCATTTTTTGATGGTAATGACTATGCCTATTGGAAAGCTAGAATGACAATATATCTTCAATCTATAGATTTCAATTTATGACTTTCTACTGAAAATGGACCTCATAGACCACTTAAAACCGAAAATGGTATTGAGATTCCGAAAAACATGATAGAATATACTGACCTAGATAAAAGATTACTTTCTATGGATGCTAAAGCAATGAACACTTTATATTGTGCATTAAATAGAAGTGAATTTAATAGAATATCTTCTTGTAAAAATGCTAGGGATATATGACATTCTTTAGAAGTAACTCACCAAGGAACTAATCAAGTTAAAGAATCAAAAATTGATATGTTAGTTCATCAGTATGAGTTATTCAAAATGTTGCAAAATGAATCCATAACAAGTATGTTTACTCGTATGACTAGCATTACTAGCATTACAAATAGTTTACATGCTCTTGGTAGAACTTACACAAATGTAGATATTGTAAGTAAGATTCTCACATCTCTACCGAAAGCTTGGGAAGCTAAAGTGACAGCAATACGAGAAGTTAAAGATCTCACAAAATTACCATTAGAGGAGCTCATCGGTTCTCTAATGACTCACGAGATAACTATGGATAAACAAGATCAAGAAGAAAGACCAAAGAAAAACTTGGCATTTAAAATTGTTCATCAAATTGAAAGCGATGATAATGATGATGATGAAGATAGTCACGATGATCTTGAAAAAGATGTAGCATTGATCACAAGACAATTTCGAAACTTCCTTAGAAAGAAAAATGACAAGAGAAAGTTCTCGAACTTCAAAAAGAAGGGAAACAAAGGAGAATCAAGTAAAGAAACTCCAAGATGCTACAAATGCAACAAGTTGGGACATATCAAAACCGATTGTCCCCTTCTTCAAACGAAGAAGAAAAATCGCTTTCAAAAGAAAGCTTTGAAAGCAACATGAAGCAATGACTCAGACTCAAGCTCCAGTGATGAAGAAGAACATGTGGCTAACATGTGTTTCATGGCAATCGAACCAAGGGAACATGGAGAGTGGTTTTTGGATAGTGCTTGTTCAAGACACATGACCGGAGACAACACTCTTTTTCAAGCCTTACCAAAACTAAAGGAGGAAAAGTGACTTTTGGGGACAACTCAAAAGGGAAAATTGTTGGAATTGGCAACATTGGAGGTATGTCTTCAACCTCCATTGAAAATGCATTTCTTGTTGATAATCTTAAACATAACTTACTTAGTATAAGTCAATTATGTGACAAAGGCTATAAAATCATTTTTGATCATACATGTTGCTTAATACTTGAAAATGATAAAATTATTTTTATCGATAATATAATTGAAAACATCTATAAAATCAAAATAGATACATGTATGAGTTTTGAAAGTTGTCTTGTTGCTAGTATAAATGATAGTTTTCTATGGCATTGAAGACTAGGTCACATAAGCATGGACATCCTTTCAAAATTAGCTAAAAATGATTTAGTTAAAGGTCTTCCTCATATTGTATATATAAAGGAAAAGCTATGTGACACTTGCTAAATGGGTAAACAAGTTAAAACGTCTTTTAAAAGTAAGAATCACATATCAACCGAAAGACCTTTAGAATTACTTCATATAGATCTATTTGGACCAACTAGAACAAGAAGTTTAAGTGGTAATAGATATGTGTTTGTAATCGTTGATGACTTTACTAGGTATACATGGGTTATATTTTTGAAATCAAAAGATGAAACCATTTATGAATTTGTAAAGTTTTCAAAGAAAATCGAAAACGAGAAAGAATTTTCTATAATTAACATAAGGAGCGATCATAGTGGTGAATTCATAAGTGATTTATTTGAAATGTTTTGTGAAGAAAAAGGATACCACCACAATTTTTCAACGCCTAGAACTCCCCAACAAAATGGGGTTGTGGAAAGGAAAAATCGGCCTCTTTAAGAAATGACAAGAACAATGATAAATGAATTTAACACCCCGAAATATTTTTGGACGGAAGCCATAAACACTTCTTACTATGTTTTAAACCGTGTTACTTTGAGACCTGAGTTGAAAAAGACTCCTTATGAGCTTTGGAAAGGGAGGAAGCCCAACATCTCTTATTTTAAAGTCTTTGGTTCAAAATGTTTTATTCTAAACACTAAAGACAACCTTGATAAATTTGATTCAAAATCCGATGTTAGAATTTTTCTTGGATACTCCTCCTCTAGCAAGGCTTACAGAGTATACAATAATAGAACACTTTGTCTTAAGGAATACATGCATGTCGCTTTTGAGGAAACTCAAAATGACAAAATTGTTGAGATTCTAGATGACTTAAATGAAAGTGTTCAAAATTTGAATCTTAATGATAAAAACCCAAAGGAGTCATCAAATGAAGACATGAACAAGGACCAACCAAGCTCAAGCAATCAACAAGAGTTGGTAAGTAACTCCTTTGAGCCGCCAAAGGAGCTAAGGTATGTAAGTTCTCATCCTCCAGATTTAATTATTGGTAATCCTTTTGAGGGAACTAAAACTAGAGCATCCCTTAGAAACATTAGTGGGCATTATGCATTTGTTTCTCAAATAGAACCTAAAACCTTTCTTGAAGCCGAAAATGATGAAAATGGATTTTAGCCATGGAAGATGAGCTAAATCAGTTTGAGAGAAATGATGTTTGGGAACTAGTCCCTAGGCCAAAAGATTTATCAATAATTGGTACTAAATGGGTCTTTAGAAACAAAATTGATGAACATGGGACTATTGTTAGAAACAAAGCAAGACTAGTTGCTAAAGGTTATAATCAAGAAGAAGGAATAGATTATGAAGAAACCTTTGCACCAGTGGCTAGACTTGAATCTATAAGAATGCTATTAGCCTATGCATGTCATGCAAATTTTACGCTCTTCCAAATGGATGTTAAAAGTGCATTTTTAAATGGCTTTATAATGGAAGAAGTATATGTTGAACAACCTCAAGGCTTTGAAAATTTTGAATTCCTATCATGTTTTTAAACTCAAAAAGACCTTGTACGGTTTAAAACAAGCACCTAGGGCATGGTATGATAGATTAAAAACATTTCTTATGGAAAATGATTTTAACATTGGCAAAATTGACACCACCCTTTTTATGAAAAGAAAAGGAAAAGATATCCTTATTGTACAAATCTATGTTGATGATATAATTTTTGGTGCTACTAACAAATCTCTGTGTAAGGAATTTGCAATGAGCATGATGGGAGAATTAAATTTCTTCCTTGGATTGCAAATTAAGCAAACAAGAGATGGCATCTTCATCAACCAAAGCAAGTACACCAAGGATCTTCTAAAAAGATTTGGGATGGAACATGTCAAAGATGCCGACACACCCATGGGGACATCTACTAAGCTTGATATAGACAAAAAAGGTAAAACCATAGACATCACCAAATATCGAGGTATGATCGGTTCTCTTTTATATTTAACTGAAAGTAAACTCGATATTATGTTTAGTGTATGTTTATGTGCACGATTTCAAGCATGTCCAAAAGAATCCCATGTTAGTGCAGTAAAAAGAATTTTTCGTTACTTGCATGGTACAATTGATTTAGGGTTATGGTATCCGAAGGGAAGTGAAATGAGTTTAATTAGTTATTCGGATGCAGATTTTGCGGGTTGTAAAATTGATAGGAAAAGTACTAGTGGAACTTGTCATTTTCTAGGATCATCACTAGTATCATGGGCAAGTAAGAAAAAAACTCGGTAGCCCTATCAACAACTGAAGCAGAATATATTGCGACAGGCAGTTGTTCTGCATAACTATTATGAATGAAACAAACTCGGAGGATTATAGAATTAGGTTTGAAAATACTCCGATTAAATGTGATAATACAAGTGCAATTTGCCTATCTAAAAATCCTATTCAACACTCTCAGTACAAAACACATAGAAGTAAGACATCACTTCTAAGGGATCATATTGCAAAAGGAGATATTGTACTTGAGTTTATAGGTGCAGAACATCAACTTGCAGATATTTTTACAAAACCCTTAGGAAAAGATCGCTTTTGCGAAATAAGAAGGAACCTAGGGTTTATCCATGCAAATGATGTTTGAATTATGTATACATCAATGGTTATAAGTTGGATTTATTTGATGTTAAAATGTATACACTTGAAGCATAAGAAATTTGTTCAAAACAAATTTTAGGGAGTTTAAAATTCTGAATGAACCATTGACCTGGTTGAGGCGAAAAACAGAGGATGGCTACTGGAATTCTTTTAAATTTTGGAGGAAAATGTTTCTAAAAATGACTTTTGGACATAATTTTTACATGAAAAGGCTACATTTTGAGTGCAAACAAAAGTTCAAAAGAGAAATTTGGAAAATTCTCATCTTGGGAGTCCCAAGGCAACCGTTCGACCGGTTGCTCGATAGTATAAATACTATCTAGGGTTTCAGAATACAGAAAATGGAGAAAATCAAAATTCTGAAAACCCTAACTCAAATCCTCTCAAAAATCACTCAAAATCAAAACACACAAAGCTTAATTGAAGTCAATGGCACCCAAGAAATGCTTGAGGAGGACTAAATCAAGAAGCAAATAAGCCAATGATCCTCCTTCCTCATCAGGTGACAATGTTTAAAGGTTTTTAAGTAATTTCTCAAATAGAGCTATTTGTGTAGAAAGAGGTTTAGGCAATGATTTGTATGCTTTAGGTATCGATACTCTATTTGCTGAAATGGGTTGGTACTCATTATATGAATGTAAGAAACCTACATACCCTAAGTTGATAAGGATGTTCTTTGCTAATATAAGGGTTAATGTAGAACCAAGGATAATTAGTACTCTTCAAGGAAATCCCATTGAGTTTAATTGTGTTGTATTAGATATTTTGGGTATATCTAATGATGGTCCACGAGTTTTTGAAATTAAAATAATTCCGATCATTGAGAGATTTATCTATGATCATGTTGTTGCATTGCACACTGAAATACTGCATTTGCTCCAGATGCTAAGATAAAGAGTCAGGATCTTCTGTTAAGACCTAGACTACTTCATAGGATTATGATGAAGTACCTTTATGGAGCTATGTTTAATTGATTGTATGATTCAGAGAAGGCCAATAAACCTTCCATATATCATGATTAGGAATATGATCTTAGCATACGATCAAAAACAAAAGGCTCTACCATATGGTCAAGTGTTTACCACTATTTTTGAGCACTTTGGTGTCTTGCTGACGGGTACAGATAAGAAACCATACTCGGATAAGATGGAGATTGATAACACCACTCTCACTAGAATGAAATATGTGCTTAATGAGAATGGTGAGTGGATTCAAGGGCACCAAGAGTGCACATGCTGAGGAAGAGCATGTAAGTGTTGAAGAGGAGGAGAATGTGGCTGAGGATCAGGGTGAGGATAAGTTCACAAATTTATTTGAGTCACCACCTCCGGCTTCCTTGCCAGATGAGCCATCTCCGAGTGGTTGGTCGCATAGGATGGAGAGCTGTCTCACGCACATTGAGGCGGATATGCGATCCATGAGAGACTCTCACGAGGCTTTTGAGACAGAGATGCGATCGATATGTAGGAGATGAAGGAGATGATGGCTTCACTTCTCTCACGATACCCACCTCAGAGACTTTGTATCATGCATCTCATTTTATTGTGTTTATGCTTTTCATTTTGGATATATGTTGTTATTGAATATTATGTTTTTATTCATCTACAATGTTAATTTTCTTTTTGTTGATACCAAAGGGGGAGAGAATATGAAAATATACATATTCATCAATAATGGGGGAGAAAAACTTGAGAATATAAAAAAATTTATATGCATATATTTAGGGGTAGAACAATGAATTTTTCTTGAAATTGCATATGATATTTGTACTTAGATTAAATTGCTAAAAATGTTTAACGTGATGCGAACCAGCCCAAACACACCAACATCGACTCCATTACAGGTTCCAAATGGTCCAATCACGCGGTCTAGGACAAAGGCATTGAAAGAGGCAATGAATGCATTGGTCTTGAAGGTTTCAACCCAGGCGAATTGCAAGGACCGTTGGAGTATCAAGAGGAGACCTTAGTACATC
Source organism: Salix exigua (assembly GCA_032356905.1). Lineage (NCBI taxonomy): Eukaryota > Viridiplantae > Streptophyta > Magnoliopsida > Malpighiales > Salicaceae > Salix > Salix exigua. Next base: position 11,856,030 of record CM063602.1, on the reverse strand, counting down.
TTATCCATGTGCAGGAGGGGTCCAATACAACCTTATTTGGGCCATAAATTAGGACAACAAAAGGATCCAAAAGAGTCCTACTAGAACATGGAAACATGAGATTGATGGGTTGGATGGAAGAGAATAAATAAAGCTTATGGGCTCTATTTAAGTTAGTTAGCTACAGCCCAAGGCTTGTTTGGGCTTAATTAAGACTTTGTTTTCAGATAGGATCCAAGGCTTGGTTGGATTAAGTAATGGGCTCTTTAATTTAGCATTTTAGGTGCTGTTTTGATGGACCTCATTTAAGTCCACATAAGAGGTCCATTAGGGTTACTGTTACGGACTATTTAAACTCATGTAACCCTTACTTCACCAACCATTATTAATGAAACTTCATTCGAACTCTTCGATTTTTGTGTAAGAGAGATTCTTGCATTCTTCGGTTCTTGAATGAACTGAATCGACTTATCGAAGATTAATCGGCTTAGTGGCGTCATTCTACTCATTCCAATAGTGCTTTGGTGCCTTGAGGCGAGTTTCCATTGTGTCACACTCCTATCATACCTTCTTTTGGCTTTCCGGGATCTTATCTCATTCTTGGTTGTGGGTTGCGTGACCACGTGATCACGAGGTTCGCATCATAACGCCTCTTATATATTGCATCACAAAATATAGGTGGGGACTCAATTTATTTTTATCTAAGTTTTTTGTTTATTGTCATCATCAAAAAGAGGGAGATTGTTGACATATAATGTCATACTTGTATGCTTTATATATTTTGATGATAACAATAAAAAGAAAATGGACTAATAATATACAAAGAATACATCAACAAGCATAATGGAGTACACGAAGAAATCACTCCAGGAAGTCCAAGATGTAAGCAAGTGAAGACTTAGAATAAGTGTTCATTTTAGTGCTTTATGTAAATCTCAATTTCTAACTTGATAGCACAAATTAAAATAAACTCACACACTTCACATTGCATGCATTAAAAGGTTTGATGATTATAGGTTTAAGTCATAATCAATCGATTCAAGAAATTCAGAAAAGATAATTTGTCAAAATAGAGTTTCTGCATGAACCGGTCGACCGCTTGGAAGACAAATTGTCCTTCGAATTGAACCGGTCGACCGCTTGATTTATCCGTTGTGAACCGGTCAACCGTTTGAGATGACAGATTGCACTAAAACAATTAGAAACGACTAGTTTCTATTTGAAACTTATAAATGGGCCTCTTGATTGCAAAATTAAGAAGAGACATTTTTATATATCTGATATTGAGGCAATTAGTAGTGCATAAACACCTTCATATCATCAATCCTCATTATTACTCAAATTTGTGTTTAAATCTTCATATCCTAACACAAAGAGTATTAAATCTCATTCTCACTACACTTAAACACCTTCAAATATTCTAAGTGCTATTAAGTGAGATAAAGAGACCATAGATCTTAATTTGTAATATCTACATTATTGAGAGTGTATTGTTGTATTTCAAATACAATCCTTGTAAAACTCTTGAGAGTTGAGTATAAAACTCTTGATATTAGTGAGAGAATATCACCAAGGAAAAATCTTGAAGAGGGTACATCTTCAAGTGGGAAAAAGGAAAATCTTAAAGAGGACATATCTTCAAGTGGTGTAAAAGTCTTGGTGTAGATTCATCAAACGGGAATTGTAATCCTGTTACTTGGACGAGTAAGAGAATACAATACTCAAGTATGGGTTGGTACTTAAGCTGTGGATGTAGGCTTGCCGAACCACGTTAAAAACCGAGTTAGTAATCTCTCTCTCTTATCTCTTTACTTTAAAGTAATTAATTTTAAAATTGCATTAATTGTTGTATTTACATCTAATCCCCCCTAGGTGCATAGTTGCCTTAATCCTTAAATTACAATTGATATCAGAGTTTAGTTCTCAGTTATTAAGTTTGCTTAAACTTTGAGTACAATGACAACTACAAGCCATAATCTCCAAAATGAAGGTGCTTCAACATCTAGACCACCATTTTTTTTATGGTAATGGCTATGCCTATTGGAAAGCTAAAATGACAATATATCTTCAATCTATAGATTTTGATTTATGACTTTCTATTGAAAATGGACCTCATAGACCACTTAAAACTGAAAATAGTATTGAGATTCGAAAAACATGATAGAAAATATTGTTTATCCATAGTTATATTTACACCTCATAGACTACTTAAACTCTCTCTCTTATCTCTTTACTTTAAAATAATTAATTTTAAAATTGCATTAATTGTCCCTTAGGTGCATAGTTGCCTTAATCCTTAAATTACACACACATCCTCACCTTGGTGAGGTGAAAACATATTTTATCCTTTGGGTTGAAGGAAGTTTTATGATTATTTTTTGGGGTTCAAGGAAGTTTCATGATTATTTTTTGTTAAAAAAAACTATAAATATACTAAAAAAATGATGTTTTCATGTAGAAATAGTATAATTATAAATTTTGCTAATAAAGTTTTTTCTATAATGATGACAAAATTATATTTTTTTCGGTTTTGTTTCTTACAAAACAAACTTTTATTTTTATTTTATTTTTTTTATACTTGATTTTTTTTATCATTTTACATTTGGCCTATTTATAAAGATGGTTCCTTCCATATGGAGTTGCGCTTGTCTTGTTTATACAATGATATTTCATTAGCGACCTCTTTTTTTCCTCTTTTGTTTCTCCTCCCCTTGAAATTTGTGTTGGTTATTCAAAAATTTGAACTTATTTTCTTATTTATTCATATTTCAACTTTGGTTCTCAGTTTTGTTTTATAATATGTTCTTGACCTATTTTTCAAGTTTAAATTTATTTTCAATTTCATCTTTAAATCTATAATTGTGATTGTTATTTTATTTTTCAAATATGAACCTAATTCTTTTGATTTTTTTATCCTTTTTTGAATTTTATTTTTCTTTTCAATTTCCCTTTTCAATTCCAAACTCTAGGTTAACTCATTTTTTTGTTTTACTTCAAATTTGCTTCTCATTCTCTTTTTTTTTGGCTCCTTTTATATAAATATATTTTTTTCAATTTCATCATTCAATATTTAATTTATTTGGAATAAAGCTTTGTAGGTTATTCTAACTGATTTTTGTTTAGTGACTCGGATCACGAATTTGAAAACTTAACACAGGTTGCCATTTTTTTATGATCTCATCATTCAATATTTTTTATTTTAAAAAATAGATTTCATGATTTTATTTGGTTTTCTTTTAATCAAGTTATCTTAATCTCATAACCTAGATAGTAGATGTGATTGATTAACTCAAATAGGTTTTTTTAAAATTGCTTTTGTTTTATATATATATATATATATATATATATATATATTGTTTTGTCCTTCATAATTGAATTATTTTTAAAGTTAGTTTTTATTATTTTCCTTGTTTTACCTTCTATTAGGAATATCATTTGCATGATCTGACTCACGAGATTTTGTGGCCTTACTAGGGTTTGCATGTTTTTTTTTCTTAAGATTTTTTTTCCATCATTTTATATATATGTATTGCTAGGATTGAGCATCATCATGTTTTTAAAAGTTTCTTTCTTTGAGGTTGGTCCAATCTCATAACTGAGTTATGAGTTTGTCATGTTAACTAAGGTTCACTTGAAACTTTTTTTTTATTAATAATAAATTAGTTTATAATTCAAATATGCTGATTTTATTTTTTATTGTCCTAGTTTTTTTCTTGTTATTGTTATTATTATTATTATTTGTCTTAATAAATTTCAGTTGATTTATTGTTTTTTCTTTCTCTATTATATAGTTAAATAAAATTATTATTAAAATAAGTAGAATTTATGATGAGTTTTTTTGTTATTATTTAAAACACACTAAGCAGCTATTAATAATATTATTTTTCCTTATAAAAATAAATAAATCAGTAGGACCCGCACGGAAGTTTGACAACCTCTCGAAACGCGAGCAAGTGCGCCCAAACATTCTCAAATTCCTAGATAAGGAGCACTTTCAAAAATGAGTAAAAAGTAATTACATAGAAAAAATGGCGTGCATCTTTTCATTTTTGTGCTTCTTCAGTAGAGAACAAGAACCCTAAAAGCTCTCAACGTCTTCTTTCAAGTAAGTTGCTCTATATTGCCTAAAATATTACACCCATGGCTGTCTGTTCTCTTTAAAAGCAATTTTATCAGACAAATCCGAAAATCTGAAGATCTTACTTTCTGGCTATGACCCATATGTTTGTTTTTTGGCTTACTAGTTCTGATAATTGAGACTTATGCTAGTTTCAAGACACAAACTTTACTGTGATTTGACTATCTACTTATTATTTTTTTGGTTTCTGTGATCTGGGTTTGAATTGTTTTTTTCGTCTGTAATCTTTTTGGAAATTTATCAGGTGAACACAATGCTGACAACAAATTGTGTTGAGGTTAAATAAGTTCTCTTGAATTGTTCAAGTTTGAAATAATGGATGAAGATAACAGTTTGAATATTCGCAATTGGGGTTACTATGAGCCAACACCTATTAAAGGAAATCTGGGACTTCAGCTCATGTCCTCAACAATGCCTGAGAAATCCTTTTTGGGTTCGCGCAGTGCAGCAATCATGACAAGTATGAATGGAGGTTTTAACCATGAAGATGTTGGTGTTTCGCAGCCCATGCACCCTATGGAGTATATGAGGGGAGCTTGGATTGGCCAGAGAGAAAAGTTTATCAATGTGTTGCCTGGAAACCATAATTATGCGGCTGTTTTTCCTGAAACATCTTCAGCTCATCATATGCAAGTTTTTCAACCACCTTATTCAACGAAGGATGAACCGCTGGAGCTAGTTGAAGAGGCTGGTGTTGTTGAAAAGGTAAATGGTCCTAATAAAAAGAGGCAGCGTCAGAAAGCCCCAAAATCCCCAAAAGCAAAGAAGGGTAAGAGAGGCTCTCAAGTACCCAAGCCTGAGGGTACTCTTTCTGCTCAACGAGTAAGATCTGCCAAGAAAACTGCTGAAATTATGATAAATGGGATCCATATGGACATTTCAGTCATTCCTATACCAGTTTGCTCGTGTACTGGCAACCCTCAACAATGCTATCGTTGGGGTTGTGGTGGGTGGCAATCAGCATGTTGTACGACATGCTTATCTGTGTATCCCTTGCCTATGAGTATGAAAAGACGTGGTGCTAGGATAGCAGGGAGAAAAATGAGTTTAGGAGCTTTTAAGAAAGTCTTAGAGAAACTTGCTGGTGAAGGCTATGACTTTTCTAATCCCATTGATCTGAGAACTCACTGGGCTAAACACGGTACAAACAAGTTTGTCACTATCAGGTAGATGTACCATGTGGATCTTTCTCTTGCCATACTTTGCAACCCAGCATGTTTGTATTTGTGTATATTCATGCATCTTGTCTTGGCAAAGGCTTGAAATGTAGTTTGTAGTTGATGAGTTTCTGTCTCATTTGATGATTTTGAAACTGTGCCTTTTTTGGCACTGACTGTTGTTTCATGGTCTTTCTTCTTGTAGTCTTGGCTGTTTCAAACTTGTTCCAGGGAAAATGATGTCGTAGATGAGATTTATTTAATAGATTGATGCCTCGTAGTTTCTTTTTCTTGACCGTTTAAATCTTATTTCATTGAATTTTTTTCCTTCACTGTTAATTGTTAAGAAATATCCTCTATTCTTATATTAATGTTTGTGCTTATTCAATTTCATCTGATTTAGCACACGTTTGAAATAAAAACCCATTATTAGTGAATCTGGCTGCCTCATTCCTTATGACACTAGTGAAAATGATTGATTGTTCATGGCTTACCTATGACCTAGTCGCAGATTTTGTGAAGTAGTTTCTTGAGGCTTGCCACATTGTTAGTGAGAAATATTTTTTTTACTAGTAAGTAAAAGTTTTGGAGGATAGTTTCGTCAAACATTCAGTTGGCATTCTTACTACGGTTTGAAATATAAATTAGTATATGTGGATGGGTTTTGCTAGTTAGATGGTGGAGCAAGAAGAAATTAATGGTTGCTGGTGTCTCATCATTTCACTTAGAATAAACAGGAAATCTTTCAGCTCTATCACATGAATTCATATCACCTGCCAATCCTGCTATCGTTGCTTGTCTCTGCCATCGTTGAACTTGTTGTTTAATCATCATAGTTGGTGTAGAATTTAACTGTGTTTGCTCATTATAGGATAACCAGCTTAGAGGATATTTTGCTTCTTTTCCCTTTAAGAGGTTCTAATAACATGATGATTTAGGTCCTCTCATGATTTATGTGGGGTGTTGTATTTGACAATAATTTATTGTCTGCTGAATGCATTAGTCATGTGATAATGGGCTTCTATCATGCATAGGTCTCGCCTGGTAGTTTTCATTTTTAGGTTGGATGGTAGATACCATTTTTTTTTTTGCCCATCATTGTGCTGCTTGTTAGGCTTGTTTATGCTACGTCCGTCCCTTGCTCCATCTAAAGATGAAGGACACAGCTAAGATGGTTCCTTATAGTCCTGAAACTGATAAAAGACATTTTTAATTAAATTTCAGTTGCTGAAAGATAGCTATAGAATTGAAAATTTGTTGGCAGGGTTGGAGTTTGTAAGGGGGTTGAATTTAGAGTGAAATAAACCTAGAAAATTAAGCATTTGGAATCTGTTTTAAATCTATCAGGGTAGTGTGAACAAAATCTTAAGGTTTTAGAGGTTATTTGACGTTAAATTTTGGATGGATTAGGGTATTGATAGAGAAGAGTTTGGGGCTTCAATGATATGAAAATTAAACATGGTTTTTCCATGGAGCTCCTTTGAGTAAAAATCAAACTCTTTCCAAGCATGACAATTCACATGCTGAATTTCCATAGGAATCTCATTAAAGGTCTAATATGCTGAATGTCTGAATTTATTCATTCCGGAAATAGAATTCGCTCATTCTAAACCTACAAGACCTGGTACCTAAAAGAAATTTAGATCAAATTAGAATATAATTTAGACTATGGCATTTCAACTTACTCTTTTATGATACTCCTGTGCTCCATGTTACCTCTTTTGTTGTTATCATGCCTTGTGAATTGTAGTGCTGTTAAGCATGTCAGTGAGGAGACTCTTGAGTAATCCCTTATGACCATTTACAACCTCCTGGTTTGAGCTCATGGATTGGCACTTATGTGCTCTTAAGATTTTCACTTGAACAACTGGAAGAGTTGAAAATTTAGAATTAGATTATATTTACATGAAAAACTGAACATGAAATCTGTTCTCTAGTAAAGGATGGATACCCTTTTAAATCCCGCAGCTTGACCTTTGATATTAGCACTTGATACCGAGGTAGCATTCTCCCAGGGAGAATCTACCAGAGGAGCAGTAGGTTTATTTAATTGCATTAAGAGTTGAGTGAAGTTAAAATGTGAAGGTTGAGGTGCTTTGCCAACAAAATCTAAGGTTTCCCACTTTCCCTTTCCCAATTATATTGACAAGTAAAACTCAATGCCCTGGCAGTCAACAGTAAATATTGTATCATATTAGGTTTCCTCTGTTTGAAAGTTCAGGCGTTTTGAGTTTGTAAAAATAAAAAAACATCATTTTGATGTATTTCTAAAATAAAATCTTTTTGAAAAATAATCTTAACCACATTTCAAACAGTTCTCTAAGAGCTTTTGGACTATTGATATTGATATCTTGAAGGTTTTCACAATTTAGTATTTTCCAATTATGATTTTGAATGTGAATAGGGAGAGTTTGGTTGGATTTTGGTGAAATGGTAAAAGCAGGGGTTTGGAAACAGCTGCAGTGTTATTATTGCTGGAGTGCTTGAAATGCCACTTAATCGTATGTCGTGCTGTTATTATTGTTGGCTGTGTTCAACAAGATGAGCTAAAATTGCTGATGGGACGGTGAAAGCAGCAGCAGTAATGGTAGTTTGGTGGCAGCCATTAGTCTCAGTTTGGTAATGTAATTGTGGCTGTTTTTTAAAATGTTTTTTTTATTCAGAAATATATCAAAATATAGAAAAACAATAACAAAGCTTAACTGAAAATAAAAATAAAAATATTTTATTTTTAAAAAAAAATACTCTTAAAACACAGTTTCAAAGCTGGCAGCATGCAGGGGCGATGTGTTTGCATCAGTACAAGCAAATTCTGCTTGATGAATGGAGATGGCAATAGTACAGTACTTGTGAGGTTGCAGTGGAGGTTGTGTCAGACTACACGATCGAAACTGAGAAATCAAATCTTCAAAGCTCAGTAAGATGCAGTCCCATAGATTTTGAGGCTTTTTTTTCTTTCTTTCTTTCTTTCTTTAAATCATTCACAATCTCCATGTTAACTCTTATTTAGAAAGGAATTATAATGTTTTGAAAGACAAAAGAAAAGTGATGTGTTTTTCCTCTCTAAAGTTGATGTAGAGCTTGAAAGGGAAGGGTGATTTTATTTTTATCTTCATGTTCTCTCCACTGATATATCTTTTTTAATTTTTCAAATTGTGTATTTCCTTTTTTTGTTTGTTGTTTATTTTATTTTATTTTTTTGATTTTTTTTATAAACACACATGTCGTTTTCAATTTCTGAAGTCTAAACAAGGTCTCTAAGAGCATTTCCAAGGAGAGATACTATTTTAAAGAGTGAAGTTGATAAAATAACGTTTTAAATGGTGTAAATATGTTTTTTTTTTTTACTATGTATACTTCAATGAAAAATCCATTTGAAAAGCCAATTGTATTGGAGTAGAAGATTAAATTATTTATTTTTTTCTTCGAGTTTGATGTTATTTTTTCCACTTGACTTCATTTAATTGGTTTATATTTTTTGTTAGCTACACTTCATTGGTTCTGGCTTTCTTGGATGATACAAAGGAATAATGTTTTTGAGAAAGAGAAGACATGACATTTTCTTTAGCACTTCTTTTAAAATATATATATGTAAAAAAATAATTAAAAAGCCAAAATATTATTATTATTATTATTATTAGTTTTCCACATAGCATACCCTTTGAAGTTGCCAGATCCAATGAATTTTCCAAGCAAGCTCTGTCCTGCCAGATAGCAGGAGATCTATATTGTCCAGCCAAGTCATCAATATGCCAGAATCAAACTTCCCTAGTCAACGACAGCATTTTCATAATTTAGGAGTCAATTATGCTCCTATTTAATTAACTCTCAAGTGGGTTTTGAATTTAATCTCCAAGTAATATATTTTCCTTGACAAAAAGGCAAGAGAAGCAAATCTTAAGGTTCCAAATTATTTTGGCCAAGGTTAGATACATGTTCAAATTCTGTACTTCATGCGAGTGTGCACATGAGATGAGACATAAATAATTTACTAACAAATGTTTATGATCTAAATTAGAGTTAAAAAGGAGAGTTGGTCTTCCAATCTCTAAGTCATAAATAAACGCGATAACAAAGGGTTTGAAATCTGCATAATATATTTTGAGTTCGAGTACATGCATATCTTATAAGAGTTTGGAACAACCAAGCATTTTGCTCAATCACTTGAGTCCACAAAATACGTTTTCCAGAAGCGAATCTAAAAAACAAAAGTCTAAGTTGTAGTTACTCATCTCGAACTCGAAATCTTTTCTTTGCATTCAACTAATCTCATTTTTAAGAATAAAGTTCTCTTTAAGTGGTTCAAACATGGTGTTTGATTCTGTAACCAGGTTCACTGACTACCATGGAATTTCCAGCCAGTCTATGTCTAGACATTTAACCAAGTCATTTATGGAAACATTAGGTAATAATCCAATCTGTCTCATGGTTTCCTGGCGAAGAACATCATATCCTCACCCATATTATTTAAGGATTATGCTCTCCATTGTCAAGATTCATCATGTTAAGAGTGAACTATTCAAAAATTAAAACATGTATTAGATCATTTTATGCTGATTCATAATACTTTTTAAAACATCATTTGATACATTTCGAGCAAAATCATTTAAGAACGTCAATCACACTTGCAAACAGTAACTTCATCTCCAAATCATCCATTGTGGTCTTAGATGCATGAAAGCAGCTCTGTACTTGAGCAACATGCGCACATGCAATTTATTCGTATCAGGTTGAGTGCTTGTTTCTTCTCTCAGCATTCTCATATCACCTGGTGGTAGTCTTAGACTTGCCAGCAATATTCTAGTGAAAAAGAAAATGAAGTACTTCTTAGTGTGTTCCCAATGAGACATTCCAATCATTAAAAATTTGAAATTTTTCATAAAAAGTCTTGAGATTTGAATAGCAAGAAAGCTGATGTGAGAACTTAGATTTGGAGGAGGGTGATCTCCTTCATCATGCAGCCCACAAGTAACCAAAAATTTAAGAAAAAAGACAAATTACTATACTCATAATGTTTAGATTGTTTTTAAGATACTTTAAGAATAATTAGCAATACTTAATCCAAACCTAATTAGCTTTAAGAGAGAGAGAACATTAAGTGATTGTTTGAGAGTGTGGCTGGTTGAGGTTGTTTTTGAAAATGTTTTTCCATTCAAAAATACATTAAAATGATATTTTTTATTCTTTTAAATTATTTTTGACATCAACACATCAAAATGATCTAAAAACACCAAATTTTTTAATTTAAAATAAAAATTAAAAAGCACCATTTTTTTTTCAAAAACGCTTTACAAAATATTCCCAAACTCCCCCGAGAATATTGAGAGAATGGTTTTTGGTTTTTGGTTTCTATTTTCTCAACAATTTTTGGCTAGAAAAGGAAGGAAATCCTCATACAATTGCTAGCTAAAACAATAAAAATTGCTTGATTAAGTTGAGACCACATATATTTATATATATAATATTGCCAACACGATCACATGTTTTTAGCAAAATTGTCATACTTTACTATAAAATCATAAATGAAAAATATTATCAAGGTTGAAGGTGGGTAGGTTCATGAACTCAAAGTTGGGAAATTCTAGTTGACCACAGAATAATGAATGAGTGGGGACCCATGAAATTGTAAAAGAAAAGAAAGGGATCGACACATAAAATAATGTTTTAGACTTAATTCTGCCTTCCATGAAACTTACAATCCAAACATCGCTTCACATACAGGAATGTGTGATTTCATGTTGACAATTATCTATTAATTAACAACATCTTCTCTTGTTCTAACTCTAATTCTAGCCCCCACCCCCAATATTGGGAATTGCATGTGGCCTCACCTCACGAGTTGTCACCACTATCTTATTGTGATGAGTTGGATGGCTTGCCTACAAATTGTGATTCCAAATTCATAATGATATTGTAGATTAATGAGTTTGAACACATTTTCCACATGATACTTGTTCAATGATGAATTTAGAAATTAAGAGATGGGTTTAGTTAAATTAAGAATTCTCATTTTGTTGGCATAATTGTTTTTTTTTTGTTTCAAGGCCAAATGGAATTCTTGTGATAATTTTATTTTTAATAATATATATATATATATAACCAGGGTGTCCGGGCCAGTTTACGTGCATCACAACTAATCCCTGGACACACTAAACATCCTATAAACTCAGTAAGCATGTAAGGCATCGCGAGGCTGATAGGCATGTATGATGGGACTTGAACCCTGATGCAGAGTAAGGAAACAAATCTCTTCAACCGCTAGGTCAAAACCCCACTTGCAAAAATAAAAAAAATAAATATTTAAAATATGAGTATTAGAGAGAGATTAAATCATCTTCGTGGATCTATGAACTCTTGATTTCTATTCAACTAAATTTCCTGGCTCTTATGCTTGTGTTAACAATATTTTCTATATATAACCAATAAGACTCGAATTCCAAACCCTAGGTAGATTATATAAATTAAACTCAAGATCTTTACCACGAGACTAACTTAAAATTAAGCTACTTATTAAATCCCCACACCCATCTATGAAAAAAAAAAACTATATTCATGACATTAAAAATCCCCACCACAAATAATTTTAGATAGCACATCAATCTAGATTATGATATGATTTGGAATAGCTATTCTCATTACCTTTTCTCACATAAGTGGGGAATCATATCAAACCAAATCGAACAAGTGTAAAAGAAATTGAAAAACTAGCTTTCCCTCGAAACCTCGAAGCCCTAACATGGCAACAAGCTAACAAGATGTCTATATTCTGATAATTTATTCCCTTTTTTTTATTATTAGTCCGGTGTCAATTCTGTAAATTAGAAGTTGGAGACCATAAAATATAGTATGGAAACATCAGGATCATCCAAATGAACACAAAAGTTTATTTTTTTAATAAGGAAAACAGAAGTCAACAAACTAATAAATTCTTGGCAGTATTTTGTAGAACCCTAAAAAAATATATAAAAAATAAAATGTTTGCCGACTGACTTTGCCTTTAGCAGCAACACAATCGATATGTGGTAACAAGATTGTGACAGTGATTTAACACTTGTGATTCAAGTTTTTTCAACTTTTTTTCTCAGTGGTCCATCTACACAGACACACACAAAAGAAATTGTCAGATTTAAACCACAAATCATGCGCACACGAAGCCATCATTTTCGTTTTTCATCTTTACCTCACCTTTTCTTTCAATCTTTTTTCTTTCTCTGAACTGTCTCTTCTGTTTCTTAGCAACAATCAAGGGCATAAGAGCATGAGTACATGGTGCACATCATCATCACTCGCCGGCAGGACCAAATACTGAGGGGGGAGGGAGCCAATAAAGCTGAACTCTAAAACTTAATTTTTAAAAACATTTTCCCAATATGTTTTATATAATTATTATGATGAAGATTATGAGGAGGAGGGTCTTTGGTGATTCTGGTAGCTCGTGCGACTTATTTTACAAGTTATTAGCTCTTCTCTTTCTCTCTCACTTTCACTTCCCTTTATTATCTCTTCTTGTCACCGGGCCCGATAAATGCACTGCTACAGTTTGTAGTGTTTCACTGTGCATGTGAGCCCTTCAACAATGACAGGACACTGAGTGCAGAAATGGAAACAAAACAGCACTCTAAACCCTAAATGACAAGATTCCGACACATCAAGTGACCAGCAGGCAGCACCCAATTTCTACGAGCTGTGACCCTCGCCAGCTTCTCTATTTTTATTTATTTTCTTATTAGAAGAAATCCTATCCTGAAAATATATTTTATAAGTTCGAGTAAAATTTTAGTTATCTTTAACTAGTATTTAGCTCGTATAAAAGATACACGTTTATATTCAAATTCAAATACTACTATACAAATCTCAAGTTCTTTGTCTACAAGTTTTTTGAGACCAACTTCTCTATCTTGCTAACATCACACTGTAATCATGCTCGCCACACCATTCCTCCCATCTTTCACCCTTCTCTATCACAATCAAGAGCTCCAGAGTTGAGGCTATATGCTATCATACACGATGAAAGAGATGGAAAACACACACACCAGAATAGCAGTTTGCTTTCATGTCTGTGAGCAATGATTGTAAGGAGTGTTAAGGAAGTGTAAGATTGTCAATTCTGTTTTGATTGATGCGGATGTTTTTTTTATAATTGAAATAGAATGTTTTGATTTCAAAATATTTCGTCGCACTGTTTTTAGGGTTTTGCTGTTTATATATATATATATAATTGAATATATTAATTCAAATAAAAAGTTCAAATCTAAAAATAAAATTATTTAAAATTGTGCAATTTAATCTAAAAAACAATGATACTACATGAAAGAATTATTTCAGCTAAAATATCAAATTATTACATAAAATTCCAGAATATTATAATTTATATTATTAGATAACAAGTTTGATATATGTTTGATCTTACGTAGGACTTGTTCCACTGTCCTTCCTTTCATCAACTGAACTTGTCCTCTCTCCGTCTCTTTTTGAGAGCTATTTTCCCGTTTGGGTCCAACATGAGCTTCGACCTTTGCTATACAACTAAATGTTACTCTAAGCTATTTTCATTAAAACTTCAAGATTATCGGCATCAATTATTAGAACTCAACCAGTATTAACATCTTTTTTTCTTATTTAAAAAACATTTAGCTCAACTTTTTTTTAATAGGGAAAAAAACACTAAAACAGTGTCTCAGGAAGTAGCATATTTAGAGGGTGTTTGGGAGGGCTTTTCAAAAGCGTTTTTTTTTAAATTATTTTTTATTTTAAATGAATATGTTTTGGTGTTTTTAAATTATTTTGATGTGCTGATGTTAAAAATTGATATGTAAAGAATAAAATAATATATCATTTTAATATATTTCGACATGAAAAATACTTTGAAAAATTAACACAACTGCCCTCCCAAACAGACAATTAACCCCTTTTAAACAAAGTCATTTTATATTTGTTTATAAGAAAATAAATCATAATTGTAGAAGTTAATTTATCCAGCCCACAGCTTGAATGTTGGATTGGTTTGATCTGGGATGCTGTGCCCTTGGATGATGAGCACTGAAGCTAATTAATTGTTTAATAAATAAGCTGTTACGTGTTAAGTGTGTTTGCATGGATGACGTGGCTATCGGAGTGGATGACCTGAGGGGCAGCCAATTGTGTCGTCAGAAATGCAAGAGTACAGAAGAAAGGATGGAGTGGCCCTGGCAAGTGGCAGCTTGCAAATATTTGCAGCATGAAATTCCCGACGACTTTTGCTTCTCCATTCCCGACGTCAATTATTGAACATACCCATACCATTCACGGGCCCTCATGCTCTTTTAGCCAAGCTTTTGTTTTATATTTTATTTCGATGGGACGATGAAGCCCTTCTTTTTGGTTGAATATTACAGCAGCTCATTCCTCCCCTTGAAAGATTTTTTTTATGTCCGGGTCAGGGCCAGCTTGCGTGCACCACAACTAATTCCCGGATTCACTGAACATCCTGCAAGCCCAATGAGCAGGTAAGGCACAACAAGAGTGACCGGTATGCCTGACAAGGTTTTAACCTGAAGTGGGAGGAAGACAAATCTACTCTCTGACCACCAGGCCAAGACCTTGTTGGCCCCCTTGAACGATCTTACTCAGATGGAGAGTTGGAAAAAAAATGTTCCCAATGAATTTATTTATTTTTATTAACGTGGATATCCGACGACAGTTTATGTACATCTCAACTATTCCCGACAATTTTATGAATGTGGAAATCTGACGATAATTTATGTACAGTTTGACTATTCTTGACTATTCTCATGAGATCTGAAATTAATGATCATGTAAATAGTTATAATATTGATAATTATAAAACCCAATTATGAGAACACAAATAAAACAAACTCTTTAATTTCAAGGTGACCTAGATTGTTCATTGAATTTATTCTATATATACGGTTCTTGATGAGTGTTTGTGTGTGCATTCATGAACCAAGACTATATATATATATATATATATATATATATATATAATGGAACGTTAATGTAAATAAAATAACAATGTAGGGCCATTATAGTAATTCTAACCCTCTTATCCTCCGTTATATACACCTATTAGAGTACATCAAAACAGTAAATCTACACCCTCCAAATTACAGACAGAGAAAGTAAGAAGCAGAGAGAGAGAGAGAGGAAGAAACACAATGGAAAGTGATAACACAAACGATCTGTACAAAGAATGCCTAAGAAACCATGCAGCAAGTCTCGGTAGCTATGCCACAGATGGGTGTGGTGAGTTCACCCTAGATGATACCTCATCACCATATTCCCTCCAATGTGCAGCCTGTGGCTGCCACCGCAACTTCCACCGCAAAGTAACATACAGCAACAGTAGCAACAGAAGGGATCGCGCAATGCACCCACCATCATCAGAGACAGTGGTGATGGAAATGGTAGACTATGCAGGAGGGAATAGCGAGAGGGATTTCAGGCCACCGGCGATGGTGGTGGAGTCAGGTGAAAGGGGTGGAAAGAAGAGGTATAGGACCAAGTTTACACCTGAACAGAAGGAGAAAATGATGGTATTTGCTGAGAAGTTGGGGTGGAAGTTGCAGAGGAAAGATGAAGAAGATGAAGTTGAGAAGTTCTGCAGAGAAGTTGGGATTAGTAGACAGGTTTTTAAAGTTTGGATGCATAATCATAAGAATTCTTCTTCTACTACTTCTGCTTCTACTGGCAATGCATCTTCTCTTACCACCCAGTAAGAATCAGGGTGAGAGGAGAGGATTTTTTCTCTCTTCTTTTTCGATGTATATTTTTTCCATTTTATCTTTGGTTAATTTTTATTTTCTTATTTTATATTCATGCTTGGCTGTAATTCATCCTTGCTTTTCCTCTAGATAACAGCCTTTCTTCATTATTATTTTTTTGGTTTTTCATTTTAATCTTATGATTATATGATAACAAGAAGAAAAAAAAACATAATTTCAGGGGGGGAAAGAGGTGGTATGTTATATTGACCGATTAGATTGTGGGATCTTGAAAAAGAACTTGAAAGCTACTAATTGTAATTTTATTTTCTTAACATATAAAAACTTTTTTTTATTAATTAATAATGCACGGATGTATGGTGAAGTCAAGATGAGGTAATGATTCAATATTGCTTGTATAATTAATTAATTAATTAGTTGTCTAGAATTTATGGCAATTTAATGTGATCTGAATGTCCCAGCTCTCACTTTTATGAGGCCACCTTCAAAAGCTGCAGTCCTGAATTCTTCAAATTTCTATTTCAAGATTCCAAGTTCAAATTCTAGAAAATGGCGTTGGAATTGATAGTTATGCATAATTTATACCTTGATTTTACAATCCAACCCTCTAAATATTAAAAAATTAAACTGTTTATTACTATTAAATAATTTTATATATTACTTATAAACACTGTGCAATAGTTGGCTCTTGCAAATTGCAATTTTTTTCCATTCAAATTGAAGTTGTTTTCAAAATGTTTTTTTATTAAAAAAAAAGTGAAAAATCTGTCATTACACTGGACACATGATTAATATGAATGGCTATAGGGAAGGCAAATGTATGTGATGATTGGTTGTCAGAATCGGTGCTTTGGACAACTTTAGTGGACTCACTATTCTCTGTGCATGCCTTCTTTACTTGGGCTCTAGAACTTAGCAAGATTCCTTTCCCCTACCACTGCTCTTCACTGTGCATTGTCATGCTCCGATGGTCTCCTGATCATGGCTGCCACCCTGCTTATCCTGACGAGAGATCATTTTACTGATTGTCGTTTCAGATTTGCGAGCCCGGGGGCAGAGTAGATGGTGGCAGCTTGCTAGAATCAGGAGCCGAATAAGGATAGCGGCAAAAGCGAATCTTCAATGCTAATTAAGTAACCTGCGCGACACAAAGAAACAATATGCGAACAAACTTCATCCTCTGAAAAACATATTTATTTATAAGCCTAGATGAGTGAGTAAAATCTCGATTGTTTTGGATTTTTACAAGAAATACACATCCTGACGCAAAGCTTTACACTAGCTCGAATGCATGCTAACAGCTTGCACCTGAGATGGGGGTGGTTGCTTGAGTAGGAAATAAACAACTAGGGAATGCTGTTTTGCAGATTGACAAGATCGGAGGCAAATCTGGTGAGGAACTTCTTTGTTTAGTTTTTCAATTACAATTGAGTGTATAGCCCTAGTGCTAGGAGAGGAGCATAAGTTCATCAGTTAAATCCCAGTGAAAATCAATGCCCGCAGACGACTAGCAACCCCAACGCAAACACAAAGCAGCAGATTACATATCGGCATGAAGAATCATCTCAATCCACATATGGTAGGAAGAGAATGGATCATCGGAGAAAAGGAGAATAGGATAATTCTTTATTAGCAATGGATTTCAAAAATATTTTTAAACCATTTTCTTATACTAATATAAAAAATAATTTAAAAAAAACAAAATAAAAATTATTTTAATATATTTTTAAATAAAAAATACTTTAAAAAATATAACCACACAGTCAGACATTCAATAAAACCCGTCAGAGGGGATTGATCTCTCGAAACAAGGGGATCAAGACCAAGGAAAAGAAATCATTTTCCAATAGATAATTGAATGCTTATAAGAGCTTTTTATAACGCAAGATTTATTCCAACGAGGAAAGAAATGCAGAGCAAATGATCCACTTTCACTTCTCAATTGAGCCCCTGCCTAGAAAAGGAAAATAAAATTATTATTTTCTATTCATAAAATCTGGGGGAGAATCCCTCAAATAGATTAGTCATTGGAGCACAAGTGAATATGAATTATGATATGAATCTACCTTATGATATAAACCAGCATTCATTATCACAGAAGAAAGATGAACTTCATAAGAACAGCATACTAGTATAGAACTAGCGGAGCATAAGGTTAAAGACTGGAAGAGAAACTGAAAGCAGGCATCATCCTTTTCAAACACAAGATACTAAACTATATGCTTCAAAGTCAACAAACAAAGGCCTCCCATCACTTGGCCAGCATCATCCTCACAAACTCCTCGTAATTCACCTGGCCATCGCCATCCACGTCAGCTTCTCTGATCATCTCCTCCACTTCTTCGTCCGTCAATTTCTCCCCGAGATTTGTCATCACATGTCGAAGCTGCACGTGTCAGGTAAACATCAGCACAGAGTAGAAACTAAATCACCCAAGCGGCGGATGTCAATAGCAGATGAGCAATGTATCATCCAGTTTACAACAGGTTTAGTGACTATATGAAGTTACAAATCTAGGAAGAGGATAGCATTAACGATACTGATATGGTGTTTACCTCTGCAGCAGAAATATAGCCATTCTGATCCTTGTCAAATACCTTGAAAGCTTCTTTAAGTTCCTCCTCCGAGTCAGTATCCTTCACCCAGAAAGTTAAAATTCAATAAAAAAAAAACAGTAAGATATACATGACAGCAGGAAATTGAAATCTTTTAACCAAGGAGAGGTCATTTTCCACAAAATAAACACAGGAGGTGATAGTTGCACTCTTCAAGTGGTTAACCAAGCTCTGATCGTTCCATTTATTTTGCAAGACACCAATATGCCATCATGATTTGTCTCAAATAAAAGTTACGGTGCCTTGACCCTTGATACATTACAAAATGCTTCTTCTTCTTTTTTATACAGAGATAAAATGATTCAAAATAAAAACAAGCAAAGGTAGACTAAGACCTTGTTTGACTGCTGGAAAGTAGTTTCTTTTTAATAAATAAATG
The DNA here is from genome assembly GCA_032356905.1 of Salix exigua. NCBI lineage: Eukaryota > Viridiplantae > Streptophyta > Magnoliopsida > Malpighiales > Salicaceae > Salix > Salix exigua. The sequence continues at coordinate 11,837,041 of CM063602.1, read as the reverse complement.
CCTGAAAAGTTAATTATTTTTTGATATAAAGGTAGTGTCATGAAAAATGAGATGGGAAATGTTTTTCAATATTTGACTGTGTTATGGAAAATAAGTTGGAAACAACTTATTCATTTTTTTTTCAAGTTTATTAAAAGAATGGGGACCAAATCTAACAATTGAAAAAGTAGAAGGAAAATAAATTAAAAAAAATCTAATTTCATAAATTATTTCAGATAAAACAAATAAAAATCAAAAGAATAACAACCAAATCTAACCAATAAAAAAATTAAAAAAGAAAGAAATTGAAACGGAAATCAATTTAATTAATTATTTCAAATAAAATAAATACCAATTAAAAAAATAAAAATGAATTCTTATAGACAAAAAATTTCAATTAGTAAAAGGATAAGATAAAAACAAATAACAATAAAAAGAATGAGGACCAAAGTTAGTATAAAAATCAATTTAGATCAAATTCTAAGGGGTGAAATTGAAAAACAAAATCAAAACATAATATATAGCAATTACAAGATTGAGGACAAAACTTGATATAATTAATAAATAACAAGATATTTTTTAATTTCTTGCAACTTCTGGAGTGTTTTCCATTTAAAATAAAAAGAAAAAACTTTCTTGTAAGCCAAACCATTTTTTTTTATTGGAAAGTGTTTTCCATTGATAAACTTTCCTAATGGTAAACAAACATGAGAAAGTTTAGAAAATGATTTCCAAAAAATCATTTTCATGAAAGCCTAAAATTAATTATTAGTCTTTGGATTCAAAACAAATCTTAGATTTGAAACTAGCATAAACTAAGCTTGTCAAAAAACCTAAACATAATTTATTTTACTAGTGTGAGATTAACATGAACCAAAACTTGTTAAAATCAAAACATAAAAAAGAAACCCACAAATCAAAGATCCAAAATTAGAAACCACAACTCGCTCTACAACTCTTTGTCCCGGATCACCACCACCTTAACCCCAACTCAAACCCAACCACAAATACCAAGAGAATTGCTCAAAAAACCCAACTTGCTCTTTGCCTCAGACCCTCAAACCATCACATTAACCCCAAATAAAATCTAATATTTTTTTTTTGGAGAAGAGTTGTGGGGAGTTAGGGCATGGAATTGAGTGTAGAAGAATATGGAGTTTACGGGCACAAGGAAGTGAAGGGTGTGTAATGAGAAAGGACAGACCATCACATGATACGAGTTTATTTTGGTAGCAAATTCAAGTTCATCATTGCAGCTATGTGTGACGATCAGAGGATGGCGGAGACAAGAGAGCTTTTGTTTGAGAAACCCCAAAGTCATATTTGCCAGTTAATGTGAAAGAGAGAATGACTGAAGTGTGGCTAAACCCTTGAGGTATAAAACACCCTAAAAATGAAAACTTCAAAGGTAAAGAATCATGCTAGTTGGATTATTAAGAATGGAAGATAGGCAAAATAGAGAAAAGGTTGTTAGCATGAAAAAACAACCATAACCGAACAAAATAGTAGTACCAGCACCCGAAATTGCTGAATCAATTACTTGTCAATCAACAGGATACAAAATACAAATAAGGAAAATCAGTAATATCTATAATTTCAGGACAATCCAATGCTTCTGAACTAGACTTCTGCACAATTCACGACTCACAGCCATCCAAATTTAAAACAAAACAATTCTAATATGATACAGGAGCATTTTAAACTTTAAGACGATGAAAATAACTTACTAATGGTGCCCCAAATCCAACAGAGTAAACAACAGCAATAACCACAATAATACTAATAAAGTTCTACAAAGCTCACCTTCATTTTCCTTGCCATCAGATTCAAAAACTCAGGGAAATCAATAGTTCCATTTTGATCAGCATCAACTTCATTGATCATGTCCTGCAATTCAGCTTCAGTTGGATTTTGTCCCAGAGATCTCATCACTGTCCCCAACTCTTTGGTAGTGATGCAACCTGTTGAACAATAATAGTATATTATATAAGCTGTACACTTTCAAAAGAGTGTAATGTTAATTTCACTATTGTGCTGTGAAGGTGGAGATGAACTGCAAGACATCACACACAGATTAAATGAATTCCCAATCTGACACAAAATAAATAGTTCTCGATCATCAAAAAATTCCACATCACAGTGACATCTATCTATAAATCAGATAGTCTTAAATCACAGTATACAAGATAGCTAATTTTACCCGACAAAAACCATACTCTTATCGCATCTAAGTGATTTCTTCCAGTATCATTTGATAAGTTCCACAGAGAGAGCAAAGCAAAATAATTGAAGCAACGCTTTATTTGATGGAAGTTCAAGTCAAGACAATTAATTAAGAATTTAAAAGTGAGGATCTCACTCAACCCATTTCTTTAAAATTTCTCATCTCAGAGAAAACAGGACTCAGTCAGTCCTGCACAGCTACCTAATCCAAATCCAAATGGCGTCCTATACACAAACCCATCACAAGAGCGTAAACAACTAATCACAGAAGATCCTGAATAGACCATCAAGATGACAAAATTGAGAACAGTAACAAATGATTTGATTCCACGGAAAGAGCTTCCGCCTTCAACAAATCATCTGTAAGAGAAAAAAAACCCACAACTCTCCATGAAGAAGAACATGCCAGTAACAGACAACAAAGAAATAAAATAAAATAAAAAAACCAAAACCCAGTTTACAATTATCCTCCTCCTACTACTACTACTACTACATCAAACACATCATTTACCAATCAGTACCAAGAGGAGCAAACAAAAGCACAGTAGATCTTGACTTGACTAAAACTAAAAACAGAAAAAAATAATCAAATAGTGTAGAGATATTAACAATACCATCGCCATCTTTGTCAAATAGACTAAAAGCCTCCTTGAACTCCGCGATCTGCTCCTCTGTTAGCTGTTCCGTCATGTTATTACTACAAAGAAGATTCGGGGCTTGTTTTAGTTTATGGCTGCTGGTGTCTGTATATTTATATACAGACAGAGTGTATAAATTTGAATAATTATCTTTCTGATGGATAGTAAACAATAGTTAAATAATAATTTCCTATTTCTTTTATCAATTAATAAATTAATATAAATATGAAATACCAATTATAATCATGTCTGCAACATGAAACGGTCTTGATGACAGGTCCTCCGAAAATTAGCTGTGTGAATAAGTATAAAATAGTCCTCCGACTCTCAAAATATGTTGTAAGAAAGCCAATTTGATTTTTTATTTTATTTTCTTGAGATTAAGAATTCACTCTTCAATTTATATCCAAGAGTTACCAAAATTAAGTGAAAAAAAATCCAATCTAGAAAAAAGAAGAAGGTAGAATGATAGTCTTATGGTAAGACTACAGAATGTGTTATATGGAGACTCATTGGAATCTTCATATAAAGTTTGAGGAGCATATTTGTATTTATCCCAATTCAGAAGTAATTGATAACCATTCTGACTTTTGCTTGACCGTGACCCACATGATTCGGGTTGCTAAGTTCTGGGGTAAGAATTTGACTTGGTTTGATCCAACGGTGGAAGACTGTTCACTTAAATTTGTTGGTGGTTGATGATTGATTTTTAAAGTATTTTTTATTTAGAAATATATTGAAATAATAATTTTTATTTTTAATATTAGTACATTAAAATTAAATATATATATATATATATATTTGAATTTTTTAAAAAAAATCAAGTTTTTCTTAAGTATTATGACTATTTACTTCACTTTTTTTCCTCTCTATTTATTAATTATTTTACACCTGTATTTCCTGGCATCCACAAGGAAATGTTCGTTTCCCCCGAAAGTCCACACCAACAATCCTTGAAGTCCACGATGAGACATGTCCATAAAATGGTGCCTGGTCCACGATGAAAAAAATAATATTTTATTTACGCCAATATATATAAAAAGGTTGTTTTGTTTTATTTTTAAAATTCAATGTTTATTCTTTTAATTTTTATTTTATTTTGCAAAATTAGTCTTTAAAATAATAAAAAAATCCCAATCCTCTCTATATATGGAAAGATAAAAATCAAAAGACATTTAAAAATTTAAACATTTGGAGAACAAAATTATAATTGAAAAAAGCTCAATGACCCAAAATATTTTTTAAAATAACTTTCCTATTCATATAATAAGTGACAACTTCATTATTCATATAATAAGTGAACGATGACAGCAACTAGATTGTTTTTAGTATATTAGTTAATTTAATTATTTTTTGTTGCTATTTATTGAAATTTGAAACACCATTTGTTTACAAGAAAATTGTATTTTATTGAAGAATAAATTCATGGAAAACGAGCTGAAAAATAACTTATTAATATTTATTTTATTTAAAGAATAAAGACCAAAATCTAACACAAAAACAAATAGCAATCAAAAATTCAAATCTGATAGATAAAAATCTTCCAATAAAAAAGAAATAAAAACTAAAGTTAATATGAAAATCAAAATTCGAAGGAACAAAATAAAATAAATTTTCCTGGAATTATGTGCAAAACATCAGAGAACAAGTACATAGATTGATATTTTTACATGAATAATCCAACAAGACATCCCAACGTCTATATTCCAGTGACTGATAATACAAACAGTTTCAAAACACATTATGGTCAACTCTAATATGATTTGATCAATCTCTGGAATTAAAATCTATCCAGAGATTTTACAGCGTGGAAGCATAAACTCACTCTCTCAGCTTTGCGACCAATATTTGCAAAAGCGGAAAGCCTAATTAGTTGGACTGTAGTATACAATCATGAGGAAAAATTGGCTTTCTAGTTAAATCAGTAGCCAAAAAGGAGCTGAAATTGAAGGGAAAGGCAGATGAGTCTACTCATGAACCTGGTATTTGTTCTTGATGGCCAAGGCTGCTGCTCTATACCATGAAGCTGCAGCCATAGCCCCAGGGTCCGGCACCGTAGCAAGAATGTCTGAGGAGATATATGCTGAGCGACCAGCCTGCATAAGTTATTTGGTAAGTGCTTTGCAGGAATGAACGGGGAATGTGATTATCATCACATAGAGCAACCAAAATCTGCCATCGCAGGGTAATACCACCATTTGGTCAATAGCTCACAAGTCATGAGTTACTCAAATGAGAAACTAAGGAACTATCATATGACATTTATCTTACTCGAGTGAATTATTTTACTTTATGACCAACCTCACAATGATATTTCAAGGTTGTCAATAGCTCATGCATTTTATTTTTTTTAATGAAAATATGTTTGGAAAACTTATAGAATTTGGCTGTATGCATAAAAATAAAGCTTTTTTTTATTTTATTTTCATTATGTATTTTGTTTTTAATTTAATTTTAAAAGATATAACTGAAATGGGTGTAAAATTGGTTGCGATTTCACCTAGTCCGTCATTTACTATATGTAAACTCATTCTTCCATATGGGATCGACAAATTGGTGGAAATCATAACCAACCTCTCTTTTACCATGAAGAGCGCCGTGCTTTATCAGAACCATTTTCAGTCAGTCAACTTGTATAATGTCCTTTGAATCAAACAGGTGACTGAGAAAGAATCATGCAGTGGGAATCTAGAAAAAGAGGGGAAACAAAAATGTCACCTGTGCCTGCATGTGTCTGGTTGATTCAGCTCCAGCCACTGCTGCTTCAGATGAGAGGAGAAAAGCAGTGCAAGGATCATCTCCAGCATTTAGCCTCTGCTCATTAAAGTAACTAGATTAGTATCAAAAGAAAATGCCACATGAACAGAGAAAGTAAAAAAATTAGTTATTGTTGACCTCCTGAAGAACAGCTGAGGCTGGAATAAGGGCATCTAACAGCGTGCGGAATCCAGCACTAGCCCCCCCATATTTACTGACAGCAGCTATAGAAACTTCAAGTGCTTCAGCCCCTGATTAAAGAGAGTAGTTAGAATCAAGATTTTCCTGTTTGACGACAATTACATAAGGAGTATAATCTCACATTGTTTAGATGTGACAACTGACTGAGTGTTTGCTTTCAAGTGTGCACAAGCTGCCTTGCAGAATATGGTATATCTGTTTAAAAAGTAGAAAGCAATATGAGTATATATGCATGAATGATTATAAAATTCAAAAGAAAGGAATGTGAATCTTGATCAAGCATTGAGTGAATGCAAGTAAATACATAATCCCACTGGTTCCTCCCATAACTCTTCTGATAGATGATCCAATTTCACCCACTGTTTCTGCAGCATCATTCAAGGGATAACTGGAAATAGAAGAATGTGATTCAGGCAAGTCATGGGAAAAAGTTAACTTTATTCAAGAAATAAAAAGTTTCTTACAATTTACTAAGAGACTAAAACACATATTAGGCATTCATCATAGAGCAATGGTTTAATTCTTGTTGGTACAAATGATAGCATATGAAAATCATATGAAGTTGCCCCACAAATCATATTTCAATTATATGTTAAAAACATCCCTAAAATTGAAAATATATACAACATCCTACAAAACCTTCTGAACAGTAGGGAAGAAAACTTACTGCTTCTTCATGTCCTCCAGGATTGCTGTTGCACCCCTACACATCTGCAAAAGCAGACAAATCAACCCTACACAAAGTTATAATCGCAAGATGAGAAAAGAATTTGAGATAGACTCACTGTTGATCCACAGTCACCATCACCGACTCTGCCATCCCATTCATTTAAATTGTCTCTAAGATCTATGATCGCAATCACCGCTGCTTCAATAGCCACCTCAAGAAGACATCCTTGTTCACTGAGCTGTTGTGGCCGACTTAATGACTGGTCAAAACCAAAAAAGGGAGGTCAGGTTAGACAAAGCAATCATTATTCAACATATTATCATAAATAGGGCCATTTTTTATGGAAATTTAGCATAAGGGTGACCATCAAGTATAATGTTTTTACCAGCAGAAATACGTGCAGATTCTACTGGCATATGCCTGAATGGAAAACTATTTTACCTAAACAATTGTTGTATTTGACTAAGTGCCAAAAGGGGCTTTTAATATTTTTTGCATGTAACTGTTCTACACGACCTCCCTTCTTGGTTACTATAAGAGGCATCAGCAACTCTGAAACATGAGCTCAGCTTTTCATCTCAATAAATGCAAGGCAAGGAAACCCCAGCTTCTCTGGATCGGAGGAGAAGGAAGGGGAAGATTTTAAAATTAAAGACAAAGTTGGGGAAAACCTACCAATAATGCATATATATACACAGAAAGAGAGAGATAGAGAGCATATAGACAATTATAGTTGATGGCATGTTGAATCTTCAAATTGTTTTCTATAGAATTAATGATAGAAAAATCAAGAAATCCAAGCTGTGAATGAACTTTATTCAGAGAAGAGAGTTTCTTTCCCAAAGATCACTTATGGAAGAAGAGAAATATATTAATATGAAAATACCTCGTAACTCTTTGCTGAATGAGACAGTGGCAGTGGAACAGGGATCTTGGCTGGTGGGCGATTACCTACAAAGACAGCTCGTGAGATCAATCAACATGAAATCAGTAGTAGGACTTCTAACTGACTTGATAGTTCAAATTATATAGGTTTTTAACAAAAAATACTGAAGGAACATAGATCACCAGTTATTGATAATACCTAATTGTAGTGAAGAATTATCTTATAAATCATTTAATAGACCAGAAGCCAAGCAATTAACCACAAAGAATAAAAGCAATATCCTGGCATGTCACCACAGACCATTTACACCAACAGGCCAGTGTGGAGCCTTCGTAGCAGCATCCAAATATTGTAGAATTGCTTCATCTGCCTTCATTATGGAGATTGAAAATCCTGAAAGGAACAAAAACTGAGATAAGATATATCATTCATTAGTAATTAACAGAATGCTCTTCCAAAAATCCTGAAAGACCCTAACATTGAGATGAACAATTATATCATTTCCAAACCTGCCATATCAAGGGAAGTCATGAAAGATCCAGTATACACTCTATCAACAGCCAATCCATGTTCCAGCTGCAACTGAGGAACTGCTTTTCCTGCTGCAATCATTAGCTCCATTGCAGGGGTGGCACCTAGTCTGAAATTTTGAAAACAATAGAAGAAATAAGGGGTAACAAATTCCTCAAAAACAGGGGTGCAGTTCTCATACTTAAATGTAGTAACTTCTTCCAAAATGATGAGGAAATATATGAAAATGGGGTGAACATTAATGGAGGTTTCAAATGTTCAGAGCAGCCAACAACCTGATCAAAAATAGAATGCTTGATTTTGAACATCAATATTATGATACTGCTAATCTAATTTAATATGATATTACTAATGTAAAGCACAAATAGGAAGAACCTACCCATTGATCAATAGTACCACTCTGTTACCCGGAGTGATTGGAACATAGTTAGTATCCTGCAACAATTCAATGATACAAACATCTAAGCATCAATTATTTTGTCAGTGAAATATATGCAATATCAATATCTGAAGTTTCCTCCAACAAATGGGGTTAAGGACATTAGAAGCTGAGTAAGAGATCCTCTTTTTCACATAAGATTGCATTATCTTAATGCTAACTATTTATGTTCACCTTGAAAGCAGAGATAGATCGAGTGTATTTACATACAAAAACAAAATAGTTACAAAATTGAGATGCATTGAAAAGATATTAAAAAGTTTGGACCTGTCAAGGAATCAAGATAGAAATAAAATCAAGTACTGGAATGAAAATAAATGGAGACTAAAGGTCACAGATGCACTTGGATTACAGATTTGAAAATAAGAATAAAGTTATACAATGAAAAATTAACCTGTTCAAATTGACTATATTGCGGCTCAAAACCTACATCACCTGTTTATCTTTTTCAAAATTAGATCTCTTTCATGTTGTCATGATCTCATGCATCTCCCTTGCAGATCAAAAAACTTATAACTGGCCCTAATTCTTACTAAAAGGGGAACATTGATAAGGCCCCAACTACCTGGGACCAAAGCATCATTGAGTTAAATTTAACATAAAACAAAATGAGTACCTTAGGGCTAGTCCTAAGATTTTCAACATACCGGTGATAAAATTTCCTGAAGAACATGGGAAACCACTACTTCCACAGGCTGAAGGTCCGCTACAGCAGCACCAGGTTCCCCATGCTGGAAAGAAATGATGTCATTTGGAATTGATTTGTGAACGTGCAATAAAAAACCAATGTCAAGCATAACAGACAGCACCACAGATTTGGTAAAATGCTACAGAAAAAAAATGGACGGCTACCCCCCTTCTATATCTCTCTCATGAAGGAGCAACATAATTGTGTTGTGATAAATGTGCAGATAAAGAAATAGATGGACTCGAGTATTATCAGATCAAAAGGATGTCCAGTGCACTTTTGACATTAAGAAAGCAATCACTTCATGGAAATGACTCACAATTCCAAGACCTAGTTCCATCTTTCCTGGGCCCAAACGGTCTGATGTAACCTGACCAGGCAATGTACAAACTGACAAAGCAACACCCATTGTTCCAACCATTTCAGATGCACGTTTTGCTTCCGCGGCAACTTCATCAAGAGAAAGGCCAGTAGCAGCAGCAGCTCCAGCAATCTGTGTTTCACATAGGGAGAAGAAGTTATAAGAAGAAAGCCTGTAAGCAAAACAAATAATGGCTAGACTTCATATGAAATCAGTTACCAGAAACCCCAATACAACTATGAAAATTGGTGGATAAAAATTATGATCAAATTAATCCTTTATAAAGAAAATGGCAAGCGAAAACCTAATAGAAGTCCTACATTTATTGAAAGAAACAAAAGAAAGAGGAAAAGGTCAAAAGAAACAAAACCAAAAGTGTGCAAGATGAATGCACATGCTAGCAGCCTTAGGTTGTGTGTATATGTGCCACATGCATGTGTTTATAAAGAGAAAACCTTATTAACAAGAATAGTCCCTGCCAACCCTCTTCGTCCAGCTGTGCCTCGCAGTGGAGGTAATGCACAATCATCACCAACAATCACAGTCTGCAAAAGCAATATCATTAAATTAGGATATTCTATCTAGCTATGCAGTAGAAACATGGAGTTCAGTTACGATACCTCGACTTTATAACCTTCAGATCTTGCTTGCTCAGCAGCCAAACCAAAATTTAGACGATCACCGGTATAATTCTGTCAACATCCCAACTACAAACTATGAATCCAGTATAAATTAGACAGCCAAATATTGTTCATATAGCTAAGAACTTAAGAGAATGTTGCAAAGTTCATTGTCCCTCTTTTCCAAGTTCCATTTTTTCCATTTTTTCTTCTCTCTTTCTTTCTCTTTTTTTTAAGTGACCAAATGAGACTTTGCCACACCCAAATACGATGAAACTATTAACTAAATAGTTTTGAAATAGCAATACCGTGACAACCAGAAGACATCCCATCGGACCAGTAACAGCTCGGATGCCCTAAAGTTGAATTACATTAAGAGCAAAGCCATCTATGAGGAGGATGAGGTACATAATTTATAAGGTGAAATAAATTGTTAGCAACAAGAAATTAAATAGAACGAAACCATACAGATAGAATTGCATCAACTTGAGGAGAAGCAAAAACTTCTCCACAAATAGCAGCACTTAGCATCCCTTCTCCAACAAATCCAGCATGCGCAGGTTCATGCCCACTTCCTCCTCCTGTATCATATGAAAGGATAGCATTCACATCTTACTCACACAATCCTTAAGTTTTATGATCTAGGATCACGTAATGCAATATCAAAACATTTCTAAGTGTTTTCTTTTTCCTTTTGTCATGCATCTCACATCCCACTCAGCTTTCTTTAGAGTTGGACTATTTTATTCTCACTCCTATTTGTTTATTAAACTTTCAAATAGGAAATTTTAAAATGCCTCACTCCAAGAATCATTTGAAAGGAACCAATGATATCTTAACTCAACAGCAAGACCAAATATTAAGTAGGTCAAGGTATTGGTTCTGTCTATGAAGCAAGCCACAAGAACACAAATAAACACAATATATACTGTCTGGCAATATTATAGGAAATTGGGAAAAATAGGACCGAGAATCATTTGCCCTGTGTGTGTGTAGAAGTGCTGTTATACAAAAATCTTAGGGGAAATTAGAAAAAAAGTTCCATGCAGTAACAATTCACTCTAACCAAAAAATTCAAATTGCAAACCATCCAGTCACAACTCTTCCAGGACATGAAAAACCACCATTACATATGTACATCAACACATAAATGATGGTTAAAGCATATAAAAGCAAATTATTAGCCTGGAAAAGAACAATAAAGATGATAACCACTATTTTCTTTCCGAATTACATAGCAACATTTAGTACCGCTACCAACCCAGTACCAAAACTTGTTAGTCATTACAAAAGCACATGGCTTTACAGTTCACCACTTCTCTTCTTATACCATAACAACATCAGAGAACCAAAGGGCACACCCATATCAAGAGTTTTGAAGGTGCACGCACAATATATATTTCAAGCTTCAACACTAAAAGTATTAAGCATTGTCATATTTAAATAAATAGATGTGTGCAAAGTTCTACCTACTCCAATGTTTTGAGTTGCTCAGTAACTAGGGAAACACCACGAACCTGATATAACAGCAACTTTGTCAAGCATAGCGCTTGCATAATCAGCACGTAGCACAACCTTGACCTGTGTCCCCATAATAATGAAAACATCACAATTAACCTCCAACTTTAATTTATTTAAGGCCACTTTCAAATTCTTAAATAAACATATTATTTAAAAAAACAAAATCACCTCTGGAAAGCCATCCAGGTACTGTAATCCAGGGTAGGTTTCCACAAGACCCTCGATGAACTCAGTTACTACAGCTGCAATAAAAAATTACTTCAATTAATCTTCCACTAGAAAAATTTCACTAATTAATAAACACCGTTTAAGAAAAAAAAATTGATTCAAACGAAACAGGTAACTGACCTAAAAGTCATCCACACCTAAATTCAGAAATTTATTTCACATTTATGTCATTAAATTTAAAAAAAAAATAAACCAAAAAAGAAAAAAGAAAAAAAAAAACTATACTCAAAATTCTATCGTCTTTATTTCTTTTCTTTTCTTTTCCTCGGATTTTCTCGGCATTCAAACAAAGTATTTATTCAAGAACTCAAAAATAACACCAATATTACAATCAACATAGAAATGTAAGGAAATATCAATAAATTCCAATAAAATTGCTTCTTTTTATATGCAGCACACATAACAGATACATTTCAAATATATATATATATATATATATATATATATATATATATATATAAAAAGGTTTATTGGCAACCAAACACAAAACAATGATCGCAAAGAAGCAATTTTATTGAAAAGAATTAATTTAATAATAAAAAGTTATGAGGAAAAAGAGCGAACCATTGGGGTCATTAATGAGTTTCTTTCCTTGAGAAGCCATGGCTTGTCGTTTCGATAGCAAAATGAGGAATTTTAGTGCTGCAAGCAGTACTGAAAATATTTATATACATAGCCAGAGAGAGGGGGGGGGGGATTTATTTATTTTTTTAATAATGGGATTTGGTTATAATCTATTTGATTAAATAAGTTACGGGTGGGGTCGACGAGTAGTTGCTGACTGTAAAAGAGAAGTAATGTTTTTTTGTGGATGACGATCTTATCCTGATCTTGATTGTGAATATTTCCATCCATTGTCGCCTTATTATGGGTCTGGGTCTCTTTTGAATTGGGGCCAGAAAAGGAAAATGAAATTTGGGCGAGAAAAGCATGCATAAATTTTCTGCTTTTTTATTTTTTTAATATGATATAATTTTATCATTTTTTCACGTAAGAAAAATAAATTTATATTTTTATTCTAATTAAAGATAAATAATTCATGTTATTGGAATAATCTTTTTAATGATATTTAAAAACTCTACACACCCTTAACTATGCAATTTCCTCATATTATTTCGGAGTAAAATCAATGAATTAGCGTATTTTTAAAATAAAATAGTTTTTATTTATAATTTAAAATTATATTTTTATAGTATTTTTAGAATGATATCAAAATTATTTTTTAATAAAATAAAAAATATTAATTCAATATATTTATAAATAAAATAACATTTTAAAAAATAAAAACTGTTATACTCCGAGAAAATTTGTATGAATGGCAAATTTAAATACAGACTACCCCAGCTAGCTAGGATAGTTAGGTATTGGGCTCATCATTCTATTTGACATGTTTTTCTCCTGAATTTTGATCAACTACCGAAAACAAAACCACCGATGATTCCCAGCTACTAGTCCTACGGTCAGACCCAACATTACCCCAGAATATATTATTATTATTATTATTATTATTATCTAATATATTAAAATATATTTGATTAGTTATGTAGCATGCGACTAAAATTATTGTGGATTGTAATAGTATTGCTTCGATTTTCGATTCGGTTCGGATAATTGGTTTGATTATTGTACTATATTTATATATTCTTGGACAAATAAATATAAAAAAAGATATTTAATCCGGTGGAATCAAGCAGCTCCTTTCCTAAGGAGAGTTGGTTCATCCTCCAAGCGTTTTTCACTTATGATTTTTTTTTCTTATTATTTATTTTTTTCGACATCAAATAATTTTTTTCTTATAATTTTTTTTTGTTATAGTTATTGATTTTTTTCTTTCAATTAATGTTTTTTTTACCATTATTTACACAATAAAAATAATAATTTTAGTTTTTTTCTTACTTTCTCTTTTCCTAATGTTTTCAATTTTTTTCATCCGGGTAAGTTAATAGTTTTTATTGTTTTAGCAATAATAGTAATTATATTTTTAGATGTTAAGGATTTAATATTCATGTTGTTATAATAGGATGTATTCATGTGTTTTATTATATCAAACCTTACATGTTTAGATTTTATACTTTATTCAATTTTTTCATTTGATTAAAATTGATAATATATTTTTGTATTTGTTTCGGCCCTTATACTTTTAATTTTTTATCTTAATTCCTTTAATTTTTTATAGTTCTAAATAGTCTATATTTTTGTCTATGTCTATATATGTGTGTCTTTAGTTTTGGTTTTTAATTTTTATTATTTTCTCTTTTGTTGAGATAACATTTTTTTTCAAAAACTTTGTTTTTAAATTTTAGTTTGTGTTTATGATCATTTGAAAATTGATATTTATTTTTATTTGTTTTTTCTTTTGGTTTTTTTTAGTTTTTTTTTAATTTCACATGAAATAATTTTTTGTTGAAATTTTAGGGTTTTTCTTCTTTTATTGAATTGATTTTCTATTATTCACATAACAATAATAATAATAATAATTTAGTTTTTTTCTTGCCTTTTCTTTTATTAATGTTTTCGAGTTCTTCTCATTGGAATAATTTAATAAATTTTATTTTTTTAGAAATAATAGTAATGATATTTTTAGGTATTAAGCCTTTGATGTTGTTGTTGTTATAACAGAGTGTGTTGATGTGTTTCATTGTATCAAACCTTGTATGTATAGATATTATATTATATTTTTGAAATATCAAAATATATTAATTATTTCAATCTCAACAATCATAAAAAATATTTACTTGGCCCGCAACGTAGTGCGGGTAATTAACTTACACGCACCACGACTAATCTCCGGATCCATTTTTTTTTACATTTTTTTCCCTATTTTGTTTTGCCACTTATATTTTTTTTCTTAACCAAGGTGTCCGGGTCAGTTTACGCGCACCACGATTTTTTGTCCCTGGTATATTTTTTTTCAATCAATAATTTTTATTGTATTTATCATTTATTTCATTTTTTTATTTGCTCTTTTGTTAATGTTTGTAGGCTTCTTTTCAGCCTTTGATTTAATTTTGTTTTTTTTCACGTTATTAAAGAAATAATAATATTAATATTAAGAATAATAATAATAATTTTAGTTTTTGTTCTTACATTTTTTTTATTAATTTTTTTTTCTCAGGTTTGTTTAATAATGTTTATTGTTTTGACAGTAATAGTGATGATAATTTTAGAAGTTAAGACTTCGATGTTACTGTTGTTATGATATAGTATGTTGATCTTTTTCATTATATCAAATTTTACGTGTTTAAATATTATATTTTATTTTTAATAGTGATAAAAATTATTTGTTCCGACCGCACTACTCTCGTAACGTAGTGCGGACATTTGACTAGTTATTACCTATAATATTACTAATAATTTTAAAATTAATATTGCACTTTTTCTATTTGTTCTTTTTTTATGTGTGTTTTCTATTATTTTATTTGTTTTTTAGATTAGATAATTTTATGATTTTATTGTTTGCGCAGTAATATGATAATTTTAGTGATTATTTTTTATTGTTTTTTTTGTTAAAATGTTTTTATTTTTTTAATTTTATGAGGTATTTTAATGATTTTAATTATTTGAGCAGTAATGTTGATAATAATTTTAACAATAATAATAATAATAATAATGACGATAATGTAGGGATAGATTTTCAATGTATGTTTTCATCTTTTTATGGATAGAAAATTAACTACTTATCTTGTATTTTGTTTGAATGTGATTTAAATTGAAGTATAAAATGAGTTAATCTTAATACAATGAATTCAGTAATTCCATTCGAGAGGTTGGGGGTCCAAGTTCCACTCTTGACAAATTTCTATTTTACTTAAAAATATGATTAATTTTTTTTAATGATGATGATAATTTTCTTGCTTTTTTAATTATAATGATAATTTTATGTTGGTTATTTCATTGAAACATATTAAACAAATAAATTTATATTAATTTAAAATTCACAGGAATTCTGCACAAATTTATTATTTTGACCAAAAATATATTATAAAAATATAATTAATATTTTTTCTGTTGAAAAAAATGATACCGCTTACGACGTAGCGCGGGCATTGGCTAGTAGTTTTTGTTAATATACTATTCATAGACCGGAAAAAAGATAGATGTCCATGCATGCAACACCAGATAAAATGACCACGTCCATAGTGACAATGAGTCACAATGAACAGTAATGAATAGTAAAATCCATTTTGTTTTAGAGTATTTGATAAAATATATATATATATAATAACTATGATAACACAAAAAAAATAGCGTTGAAAAACAATACAGAAAAGAAACAAGACGTATATAAATCTGAATACAGTTCCCGGAAGAAAAAGAAAGCCCAGAACAGAATACAATCGCAGGAAACCACAAGGACCTCATAGCACATGATACTGCATCAGCTACGAGGTTATTAGGCTTCCTTTTTTTTGTTTTTTTAAATGAATTAATCTTCCCCACATAACATCTTTACACTAGCTTGAACCTATCAATTTCCTCTGAAGTTTCCCACCAAACTTCTGTAATAATCTGTCGTTCCTGCACCGGCTCAAGTTGATTTATAGCCTTTCATTGTTCTGTATCTAAAATCATATAAACTTTTCTTTATAGTAAGATTTTGACACCCAATTGGATCCCAGATTCCTATGTCAAAAACCTTTGCGTCCATCTAGTTTGCAGATGAAGGTCCTAGGCAGGCTCCTTCATTTTATAGTCTCCAAAATGACGTGCAAACATAAAATGACGCCCGAATTTTGAACAGCACAGATTTGGAATGGTTTTCTTTTTCTTTTTCCATTCAAAACAATGAGCTCTCTTTCACCATGTATGGTAGACCAGACCTAGAACAAGGTTTAGTTTGTGTGTGGTAATGCGGTGAAAGTATTCTTGTAAGATTATGTTTTTTTCTGAAAAGACATCAAAATGATGCTTATAGATGCACTTTGAATTTGAAAAGCCCTTTCGATCTCCCAGACAGAGCATCCAGATTAAACAAATGAAGAAACAGTAAAAGAAAAAGAAATCTCTTTCCATCTGCATGCCAGCACTTTTTTGGAATTCTCAAAGAGGATAATTAATTGCGTGTATCAGGATGACAAGTTTGCTTCCATGATTACGAAAGTGCATGAGAAACAGTAACCTTGTCCCCAAAAGGACAAAAAACAGTCGTTGCAGTGAGGGGCATTAAGGTAATTAGCTTTATATATATATATATATATATATATATATATATATATATATATATATATATATATATATATATATATCAGCATAGATCTGTTGACGCGTCTTTGTACGCTGCCGTCTGTTTTGTGGCCACGTGTATTTCGAACGACACGTCGCGGCTTACTCATGGCGTCCAAAATGTCCAACCGACGTCTATAATGTTTTTCAAGACTGTTCCCTTCCACATGGAGTTGCGCGTGTTCCTATAAAGTGTCCGTAGGCGTGTCAATGGTCGTTTAAAATTTCACCCCCCATTTCTCTCTCCTCCTGCGCAGGATTACGTCAGCGCAACTTTTTTTGCTGAATTTTATTTCGGTCCCTGAGCTTTGTAATGTTTTATTCTAGCCCTTATTTCTATTATATAAGTTTTGATTTGTTTCAATTTCGTCCTTCAATTGAAATTGATTATATATTGTAGTTGCAATTAGATCCCCAGACTTTTAATTTTGTGAATTGGGCTGGAATCCTTAATAATATTTGGTATCAAAGTTTTCATTGACTTCAATTTCATCATTCCTTGCAAATTTATTATAAATCCTTAATATTTTGGATATCAAACTTTGATTTCTTTCAATTTTATCCTTCTATGCAAGTTAATTATGGATTTCAGTTTCATTTCGGTTTTCGGTCCTGAATATTTTAATTTCCGATTTTGTGTTAATTTTTTAATTCCAATGTTTTGATTTACTTCAATTTTGTCCTTTAAACTAAAGATGTTATTGAAAAAAAGTCAAGCTAATTATATGTATGTATGTATGTATGTATGTTGAGAATATATCAAGCTATGTATGTAT
This sequence comes from Salix exigua, assembly GCA_032356905.1. Lineage (NCBI taxonomy): Eukaryota > Viridiplantae > Streptophyta > Magnoliopsida > Malpighiales > Salicaceae > Salix > Salix exigua. Next base: position 11,819,300 of record CM063602.1, on the reverse strand, counting down.
GTATGTATGTATGTACAGATATACATACATACATACATACATACATACATACATACATACATGCATACATACATAAATATATATATATATATATAGAGAGAGAGAGAAAATGACCTAAGATTTTTTTGAAAAAAAATTAATATCAATATGTTAAATACATTTAATATAATAATATGTTTAATAAATCTTATAAAAAAATTATTATCTTTGAATTTAAATTTTATACTCTTTTGCTTAAGTTTATTTCTTTAAATGTTTTTTCCCAATATTTTCATTTTTAATATTTCAAATCTAATATTACTGGGGGGGAAATACAGCTTTAAAAAACAAAAGGTAGACAAATTTATCAACTCAATTTTTTTTCTTTTGACAAATTTACCTAGATTATCTATGTGAACCACTTTCCGTTTCGATTACACTATTGTAATTAAACATTGAAATAACTAATTATAGCATGCAAAAAATGTAAGTTTATTTTTGGAAAAAAAATTACAATTTTAATGTGTCGGATCTAATATTACTGGGAAAAAATGCAACTCATAAAAAAAATATACCTACATTATTTGCGATTAAAAAATATACAAACCACTTTCCATTTCAATTATACAGATTTTATCAATTATAATTTTACTAATTCAATATCAAAATAACAAAATACAATACATATAAAAACAATCAATTTTTTACATAGATAAAAAAAGCCCCGACGCATCGCGCGGGCACATCGCTCGTTATATACTAAAAGAGCTCAGTTTTTTACTGTGCATTGTGAGTATTTTTACTGTAAATTGTAATGGTGGTTTTTGGTTGGTTTGGTTCGGCAGTTTGAATCTGGTTTTTGTTATTTTTATATTTTTTGCATAGTAAAATAATCATTTTATCTTCATATAAGATAAAAACCAAGAGTTACCAGAGAAGGTGTCACAGTAATTTCACATTTCATTGCATAGTAAAATAACTTTGTTACCCTCTAATAAGACAAAAATCAAGGTTTTGCCTACATGGGTGTTTTGTATATTTCACCCCAATAAGACAAAATTGAAGAGTTGGTTGTAGGGGTGTTCCGATAATTTACCATTTTATTATTATTTTCTTGTGGGCGCGTCTAACACACTCGCTGACCGTTTTCTTTATGATGCTCCAGTCTAGCGGCGCGTGCGGCGTTGTATGGTAGTGAAAAATATCCATCTAATGTCTTCGGTTGTGCATCATCATGTCCTCTTCCTCATAGTGTGACGCGTGTCAGCACATGGTGGCAGAAGACATGACGGTGGTCGGTTGAACTTTTTTCTCCTTTTTCTCTCCTGCTTGCTAAATTACATGACAGACCCCTTATTTTATGATTGTTTCAGCTCAGTCCATTATCTTTTAAGTGTATTGTATGATCCTTATTTCTATTATGTAAGTTTTGATTTATTTTAATTGTGTCATTCGTTTGAAATTGATTATATATTATATTTTTATTTCAATCCCTATTCTTTTATTTTTGGGTTTGGTTTTGAATCCCTTAATATTTTTGGTAAAAAAAAAGTTTGATGTTTTCAATTTTTTCCTTTGATTGAAATTGATAATATATTTGGTTTTCATTTTGGCACCTATACTTTTAATATTTGATTTTAATTCTTTTATTTTTTTATATATCTTAAATAGTCCATATTTGTGTCCATGTTTATATATGTGTGTCTTAGCTTTGGTTTTTATTTTTTATTATTTTCTCTTTTGTTGAGGTAGTATTTTTTTGAAAAAAATTTGTTCTTAAATTTTAGTTTGTGTTTGTGATCATTTGAAAATTAAAATTTCTTTTTTTCCCTTTGTTCTTTCTTTTAGTTTTTTTATTTTATTTTCAAGTCAAATAATTTTTTTTTCAGCTAATAATTTTTATTTTTATTTTATCATTTATGTTTGTTTGCTCTTTTGTTAATTTTTTAGGCTTCTTTTATTCTTTGATTTAATTATATTTTTTCCATTATTAACGCAATAATAATAATAATAATAATAATAATAATAATAATAATTTGAGTTTTTCTTTCTTCCTCTCTTGTTAATGTTTTGGAGTTTTTTTTGTTCTGGCTATTTAATAATTTTTATTGTTTTAATAGTAATAGCAATGATATTTTTAGATGTTAAGATTTCGATGTTGTTTTTGTTGTAATAAGGTGTGTCAACGTGTTTTCTTATATCAAACCTTATATATATATAGACGTTATATTTTATTTTTTAACTAGCAAAACTTATTAATTATCTCAATATTAACTATTATAAAAATTGCTAACTCAGTCTAGAACATAGTTAAACCTAAACAATCTAACTAGTTAAACCTAATTTGGCTTGGTGGGTCGATATTCCAAGCCTAACTAAAATAGTTATTAAAAGGAAGATCTTTAATAAGTGGTATCCGAGTCGGTCTCAAGGGTAAATAAAAGTAAAATAGATTGTGTATAAAAAGAAAGAAAAGTAGCAGGTTTTTTTTTCCTATTATTATGGGCGTATTAGAAAACAACGTCCGGAACAAGGTTATGGATAAACTACAAGCAGGCATGCATCTCAGGAATTTGATATTATTCTTAAAAATATTTTTGGAATATATGAAAATATTTTTGGAATATGTGAAAATATTTTTGGAATTTTTTAAAAAATATTTTTAACACATCAAAATAATTAAAAAAATAATTTTGAAATGCATTACCAACTTAAACTTGTTATGCCCTAGTTAGCCCTAAATGGTGTTTGACATTGTGTTTTAATTTTTTTTTATTTTTACTTGAAATTAAATTTTTTTAGTGGTTTTAGATCATTTTCATGCATAAAAAATAATTGTTTAAAAAATAAATAAAAAATTATCATTTTGAAGCATTTCTGTATGAAAAATATTTTCAAAAACAACATGAACCACACTCCCGAACATCATTCAATAGGCATTTGCATTGTCGTCGTCATCCTTTCCTTTACAGGAGCATTTTGATGCATTTCTAAATATAAAAAAATTCAAAATTGTTTTTCAACAACACTCCAAACATGAATCAATCGGCGTTTTCGTTGTCATCGTCAGCCTGTTTGGCATTGCGATCCCACCAGCGTTTCGCCGAAATTTGAATTTTTTTTTGCATTTTAAATGAATATATTTTGGTGTTTTTAGATCATTTTGATGTGCTGATATTAAAAATAATTTTAAAAAAATAATAAAAATATCATTTTGATATATTTCGGCACAAAAAACACTTTGAAAAGCTACCATAATTACAATCACACTCCCAAACAAACACTTCCTTTTCCTTTGCTGCTTGTTTATGAAACGGTATGCTGTATTTCAAAAGCATCTATGAAAAAAATAATCCACTTGGAAAGCTCCCTGCGTAGTGGAGTGGGAATACTTTGGCCATATGCTAAATTTAATAAAGTTGCTTTTATTGATGAGGACACGATTATTTCTGCTAAACAATAAAATGTATTTAGATAGTTCAATGGATGGAGTTGGTGGGTATTTCTTAAATGTGTTGTTGCATCATTTTATTTTTATTAGTGGCTACGCACTTCTTTATCTCATTTTTGTTTTCCAACCACGGAGTAGATATTTATGTAGAAGTTAGTATATGTAGATATTGATGAAACACTACCATAAAATTATCAAATGCAAACGAAAAATACCATCATAAACAAAATCATCGATAAATTAGTTTTAGCAACATGCATAGAATTGTAAATGATAATAGTAATCATTATAGAAGCATGATTATAGATGTAATGAAATGAATTAGAGGATTCCAAGTGAATGTAAATTATAGATGAAGACCTAAATGCAAAAGTTACTAGTTTTTTTTTTTGAAAGATTATGACGAACCATTATAGGATATTCAAATATCATAGTAAATCATCAGTTGTCACATGGGTGTTCACCATCAAGTAGGATAATGAGATCCGGTAGCATGAATAAGAAGAGAGAGAAGATGTCGCAAGTGAAGTCGGCTACGACATAATCATTGAATGAGCAAGAAACATTTTACTTAAAGAGAATAGATAGTTTTTATGCTACTTAATCCACAGTAAAACCCTTTATCCTAGGATACCTGAAAATTGAAAGGTTTTCAAACTTCTACATGCTATACTACATAGAAGAAGAATATTTGACTAAGTGTAGAACCTATAGGCATGCTCTATATAAATCCAGAACTAGCACAAGAAGGACTCTTGTCACATAGAAAACTAAGATACTTCTTAATTACTCATAGGCTACAAAGGTTATTCATATCTTTAAATATGATTAAGCATATGAAATTGCATCATTCATATAATACGGTGGATGAAGTCATGATACATCCTTTTAATGGCGAAGCTTGAAAGTAGTTTAATAGGGTATGTCACTAGTTTGCAATGAAACTATGGAACATAATTGTTGGGTCATTTACAGGCATATTCAATCTTTGTAGGTAATTTTTTTCACCATATTTTTGTCTATTGATGATAGTCATGGTATACAACTTACCACTAAGGATGTTTATAAGGACAAAATTCATGTTCTTATTTGTAGTTATACTCGATCCTAATAATCTGGGTAGGAATGTAAAATAGTTATCCTTAAACATTGATTGATGAGTTTAAGAAATCATGGCTCTACAAGACTTTGATATATGATATCTCATATAAATAGAATCTTCAAATGAAAAAAAAACTTTATTGTGGATTATCAATGTAAAGCAAGAGAGAACTGATGGATTCGCGGATGGGGAGGGATTTGAACCCTCGGTATCCCTAAAAATACTTCAATTATCAAGACCGACTCTTTCAACCGCTCAGACATCCATCCCCTCTGTGATTCGCTCGCCCTATCTATCCGTGACCTGGCAGGTAAGGACTTATCTATGTGATTCACTACGCTTGCTTGCGCCTATGAGATGGTTTCTAGTTGGAGCATGCATGAAAAATAAACATGTTTATATTGTATGGAAATAACAAGGCCTTCACCTTAATAAATAATGGTAAAACATCATTTTTTATTGTAACTTGAGGTTTTGTTGATTTAATCACAAGTATTGAAAGAGCATAAATAGGTTTTTTACAGGTAGAGGTGATAAGGATGTTGCACCTCTAATATTTTTAGGTGAAGAATTATATGGTGTGGTTTAATAATACAAGGGCTATGTTTGGTTTTCAATTCGATAAATATAAGTTTTCTCATTTCGATATGACCCATGATTAGATTAAGATAAGTAATTTTTTTTAAGTTTTCTTATTGAAAAGAACATGTTGGAAAACATTTTTAACATGGTGATGAACTTAAAAGGGAAGATAAAGGGTAAAAAGAAAGCTAGAATAAATTATGTATTTTTTTATCACCATAAAATATGAAGTTTGTTTATGATACGTCACACGTCGCAAAACTTAAAGTCATTTTGCCTTACACAAAAATGCATAATTATTTGTCTACCAATGATTTTATTTATTTCTATTTTCTTTTAAAATCCTCCAATGAATTTATTGATCAATGATTGAGCTAGCATTATTTTATTTTACATGGGAGGAAATTAAAAAGAAAACAATGAAGTTGATATGCCAAAGATTATGTAGGGTCAGTTGGTATATTTTAATTGTTGTGTGGTGATTTCCAATATAAATAAATAAATTAATAGCCATAAATAAAATTAATTGGTTTGTGGCTTTATTTAAAAGTAATAAAATTTTAGGTAGTCTTGTGAATAGGAAAGATGTACTCAATAGTTTGAATATTAGGATATATTGAGAATGTTATTACCTTTTTATGCTTTAATTTATTTAAATGATGAAGATAAGGCCAATATTGAGTAATGTAGACATGAGCATTTTTGATTCTTAAGCAAAGCTTTTGATGACCATAAGTCATTAGATGTTGACCATGATAAGGCACTTGAGATGTAATATCCTTTTTCAAAGTAGAGACATTGACTATGATGTTGTCTTGCATAAGGGGTGTCCTTTTTAGGAGGTGGTATATTATAGGAAGTGCATTGGTTAGTGGAACCCAACTACAGTATGAAAATTTCTTTTCCTTTCCTGCTTATTTAAGAAATAAACAATAATGTGTACTTTTTAAAAATTAATTTCAATGAACAAATAAAATTTCATGTTTTTAAATATGGAGATTTCTCGCATGATAACATTAGTGATAAAATTATCGATGGAAGTGTCTTTGTTTTAGTGGAGTTAGGTTTTCAAAAATCATAATTGAAAGCCTATGATTGAAGTTTAGTTCAAAAGTTCGAGGTTAGTATATACATAAAAAATATTGTTGTTGTTATTGTTATTTTTATTCATTTAGCCTTTTATTTTATTTTAATAAAGTAATTATTTTATAAAAAACATGAAAGGAAAATGTTTACAGTGAGGAAGCTGACAATGTTATTGCCAAAAGGGTATGGAAGAATCACAACATCATTAAATAAGATTGAATTCAAATATTATATCTTTTTAATGTTGAAGTTTTTTCATTATCTTAAATAATAATTTGTTTCTAACATATAAATTGTATAATTACTGCTATAGGGCATAAACAAATAAAAAACTATGCAAAAGAAAGAGGTTTTTCAAGATGGGAGGACGTGGCGGTATGGAAGGATTTCAACCTTTGCATATCTTGAAGGCTATATGGAAATCTTATATTTGGCACATGATGTTTGATCATTTCATGTGGTGGTTGGCTGGTTGCAGTCCGATATAAAGAACTAGAATAAGGAGATTCATTGTTCAATTATAATGTGCACCTGTTGATCCATCCTATTCATTTCATATGGAAAATGATAGATAAGATTTTGTGTGTGTGTGTGGGTGTGAGGGATTAAACAACTTGTCGATAACCAAGATTAGAAGTTCATGATAAGTTGGTGAGTTGGGTTTCCACTTTTTTAAGTTATTATTTTTAAAAATTTGCTGAATGATTTTCTTAAGAAAATATATAACACACAATTTACAAAAACATGTATGAATGATCTCTCAACCCATCTGGAATTCTATCTGCATTTGTTGTTTGTTGGATCATCTAGTGAATTCAATAGAACTTAATTTACAATATCTCAAACACCATAGCCAAAGATATATGGATACATCATAGTGTATCGATCATTGTTCCTTGCAATCGTGTTTGAGCTACCAATTTTCAATCATCTAGGTGATTGTACGAGAATACATTGAAACTTAGATGACCCAACTTAGTATCAAGAAAATCAAACTCAAATTTGAGGTGCTTGAACCTAGGCAATTGTACAAGGAGTTGTTGTCAAACCTCATTGGTACATATGGTCTACCTTGTCGCCTTCTTGGTCCGTACAAAGATCTGCCTCTACCTCCTCCTTTAGTTTATATCCACTAGATAAATTGTATTCAATAATATATTTACATTAATAATAATAAAACAAATTAATTTTTTGATGAAATTATCAACTCAGAAAATTCCAAAGAGTTTATAAAAATTACAGGACTTATCACTAACAATATATAAACTCCAATTGGATACTTGGTCTATGATATGATTTATGAATAATTGAAAAAAGAAAATATTGAGGATATATTTTTTGATGACTAAATACCATCCATGATTTTGCAAGTAAGCTTGTTCGATATTCGTTTTAAGAATTGTTAAAATTGAATCTCTATATTTCAATTTATTAAAAGCTATTACATTTGGTGTTGAATTTATAGAATAATTACAATGTTAAACTAGCTCGAATACAACTCTACCTTTTCTAACTAAAACACACATTTTCTATTTTTAGTTAATGATAAAATAACAACTATATTTTTAACATTATTCCTTAAATTGGAGCATAGATATTTATCATGCCCAACTTGCTAATTGCATTATAAAACACCCTTTTCGATATCGCCTTTATGAAAATATCGGTTAATCGATCTTCAGACCAAACAAATGAAAATTGTATAATTTTTCAATTAAGATTTGAACAGTAATTGTTTGATGAACAGTAGCACTAAATCGTAGCAAGCGAGTAACAATTTCTTGGGCTGATTTGAACAGTGATTGTTCGATGAACAATAATACTGCATTGTACCTTCTTTTTAACTGGAAAAGGGCATTCATATTTATGGGAGAGAAAAAAACAATTAAAAGCGATTCGAAAGAGAAAAAAAACTGTAAGAATCCATACCATGTTAAAATTGAATCTCTATATTTCAATTGATTACAAGCTATTACATTTGATGTTGAGTTTATAGAATAATTAGAATGTTAAACTAGCTAGTAACAACCCTATATTTCCTGACTAAAAAACTCAGTTTCTATATTTAGTTAATGACAAAATAACAGCTATATTTTTAACAATAGCATTACGCTGCTTTATGTAATATTCAGATTGTGAAACCTAGAGTATTTGGTATGAAAACAAAACGGTGAGCTGACTTTTGTTCATATTCATCCCAGGTCTATCGATGAATATTAATTATACATGAAATATATCTCATTCAACGAGATGTGTGTGACAGAATCGTCCATGGATGCACCTAAAACTCTTTTAAATCATATGCTTAATTAAGCAAATGAAAACGTATCGGTCATGTTAATTACATGCATCAAAGATGTCATCGTATTTTAATTGATTGATTGATTGATTGAATGAGCAGCACATGCTTGTCAATGGCGGTGGCAACTTGCCTTGAAAGCTTGGATTTTAGGGACGTAACAAATATTAAACTCCCATGCCTCCATATATAAAATAACCTAATAGGCTTCTAGCCCCATTATTTTTCTGAACATAAATCTCAACTTCCATGCCATTTTTTATCAGCTGAAAATGACCTGATACTGTATGATGGTATGTCTGTTCGTATACGTTTACAGCATTATGTTCCCAATAATAGCCATGAGTGACGTAGTAGTTCTCGACGTATGAAAGTAAATTTTTTTATAAAAATTTAGAATAATCGATATTTTATTTATTTATTAAGAGACTCATAAAATATATTTTATGGGATGTTTTCCTCGCATCCATAAAAATAAAATTACAGCCTTATGGAAAGAAACCGGTATTATTATTCAGAATAGAAGCTTGTTCTGACATGATTACATGGTACCTTTTCATTAAAACACTCTTCAAAATGGTCTTTTAAGCAATTAAATCTTCCTAATCTCCTGGAATTACTCGGGGCTTCCATCTCTGATACGAAGATTGCTCGAACAGGTCTATGGTCTGACAATCTGGATTCACCTCTGCTGTATTCTTTCTGCTTAAGCCCCTCTCCGAACCAGATTATTCGATCACACCTGCAAAAACATAATATTGTATACTTTCTTGAGCATCGTCTCAATTTGTTGTTATCTTTCCAGGACGACTACAAAAAAGAACATCAAGAAAAAGAGGTTTAATTACCATGCGGGAGCACGCTTCTTTTCACCCTTCCTCTTCTTATCACAGCCATAATAGACCTGTGAGTTCTGATAGTACTTGTAAGTAGGTGCAAATTCAATCATTCCTTCACGCCAGCCTTGGAATACATGACCCTCCATGAGCTCGACCTTGAGCTGCAAATATTTATTTTCAATGGAGCTAGCTTAAACCTTAAATATCCTCGTAACTGTAATAATAATAAGATCTCAAAATTAATATTCTGTTCTCATACATACCTGATCCCTTTCTAGCAAGGTATTCCATTCTTTTTTCTGGACTAGAGATCTTGTTGTGGTGTGGGGGAGGTATATCCTGTAGTTTAAATCTCCAAGCCAAATTACCTGACTGCATAGGGATACAATAATTGAACATTTACAACTTGATGAATCACTGCTGCTCATATGAAAACAAACTGTCTGAATCAATGACATTATTGGGCCAATACATATACCAGAATGGTCGTGTCTAATTAAAAACATTATCCCCAGCAAATCAATGGCTAGGATTCAACTTGCCTGCATACAATCTAGAGGGGGGTTCTGACCAATGAACGTAGGGAAATAGCTATTATACATCATGGGTTTTTTTATTATTATTGTAAGGTCCATGTAAATTTGGAACTATATAGAAAGTAATTAAGCAAGGCATGCAGATTTAGTTTTCAAATCACTTGAAATTACAGCAATACAGTTGGCTTTCAATTAATTAAGCAAACCAGCTAGCTTGTTTACATCATGATTACAAAAGTAATCATCTCAAATCCGTCTAATAATACATATAAATTATTATCATGTTGGGTGTTAACCGACTGGACTGTATACTCTTGCTATAAAAAAATTCCAGATTATAAGTGGTCCTCGAAGTTATTGCTCCTTCAATGGAAAAGTTACTCCTAGTTTCATCCAATCAATTTTCGATCAGTGGAAAGCACACTAGAAGATAATTATGTCATCAAATAAATATCTTACACCCCTGTAACAGTAGCAAAAATAATTGAAATTAAGAAAAATAGAGAGCAAATTAAACAAATCGTAATATCTGCAGTCTATTCATGGGACACAGAGAGTTTTCACACATAAATATATATACTTACTCGTGATCAAGAATTTTACGGGGCAAATTCCGCAAAGGACCACCAGAAAATCTTGTTCGTGACAAAATTTCTGCAGCATTAGAATTTCTGTTGTTTTCATCTCCTTCCTTCCCTCCTGAAGCCAGATGACTACACACAAAACAGAAGCTTGTTTCATGCAAGCAAAACCTAACCGAGACCGATCCCTGCATATATAAACCATTTTCAAGTTAAACAAGCACTACTTGCATGGTTTTTCCTCATCATTACGTGTTTAATTAATTAATTAATATATATATATATATATATCATGTGTGTGTGTGTGTACCTTATTTCCTAGGCAGCCCATGATGCCACAGCCTAGACAGGAGACACTAGGATGTTGTATGTGTGGGAGGAGATCATTCCGAACCCATACAGTGATAAAAATCCCGACCATTTGTTTACTTGTGATACAATCAAAGTGGTGCGGAAAATTATTGCTGATTTTGTCGAGAGAAGGAATGCTATGATTTTTGAAGGGGTGCACTTTGGAAGACTCTCCCACTTTATCTTCTTCGTGAACATGCTTTGCGATACTATTGTTAAGAGCTTCTCTGATGAGAGAATTCCATCTGCAGCAAATCTTGCTGTGTTTTTCCAAACCTAGAACAATGTTTCCGGCATTGAGAGGCACAACTTCTTGGAACCTGAAATAATTAATTAATTCAGTCAAACTGATAAAATGATACTTAGAACAACAGTATACTCGATCTCTTCTCTCTTTTTTTTCCAACAAAAATACAGGCACTCCAGACAAATACATACGTTGTTGGGATTGCAGATCTCAGTCTTGACGCATAAATTTGTTAGCACATATCTTTCAATCATGTAAGACTTGATAATACTGATATCTAAATCAATTGCCATATAAGGTAAGAACCACGGTTTTAGTAGCACTATTTCTTAAAAAAAAAAAAAGGGTTCCTCGAGACCAACCCAAGAACATAGATGTCAGCAGGGTCAGTGTGTGTGCATAACCAATCTTCCATGTTCAAATCATCAGGTGGTGCAACGCCTCCAACATTCCATGAACCAACAAATATCCTGCTTGAAATAGCTAGTATTAATGATCATAAAATAGAAGAAAGAAAGAAAGAAAATCCATAAACATGCGAGGAGATGAGGTTTTACTTGTGTTCTCCCTGATCATCAGCGATGTGTTTCCTGGAACTGATTAGCGAGGCTTGACCTGAAGAAGCACCTGAAGTTTCTTCTGGCGCGAACATGGTCTCTGATGAATTCGGGAAGTCTGCAACGATGTTATTGCTACCCAGCACCTTCCTCAAGAACTTGTTAGCCACAAGCTTAGCCCACATGACCTTCAAAAATGAATGATGCAATAAGCCAATGAACAGCAGGAAAGAATACAAAAAAGATGATCAGAAAGAGAGATCGGGGTGCTTACTTCCTGCTTGATTGTTTGCATTAATGTCTAGTTTGCAGAGATTTAATGTTTCCTAGAGAGGATGGAAAGTGAAATCATTGAAAGGAGCTGCGAAACATTGATTACAACTTAAGGAAAAGGAATTATAAAGATCGGATTGGGTGGGAAAGGGAGATCATTGGACCACAAGTGCACACAAGTCCTTCAACAAAAACAATTGTATAAAATCACTCAATTTGTCAAGTTGGAAAGGATAGCAACAAATTAGGGCACTACTGATGTGAGTGATGATGTAAGTCAAACCATAATATATATATATATATATATATATATATATATAAGACAATTGAAAATATTAATTAAAATTAATTACCTGTAGAAGATTATTCCGATTGTTAAACAATTATACTTCATTTTATAATATTTAAATTGGGTGTTTGGGATTGTTTTTGGATGTATTTTAAAAATACATATGTACTTGAAAAAATATATGAAATTAATATTTTTTAATGGTTTTGATATGCTTAGTATCAAAAATTAAAAACAAATAATTTTAATGTATATTCAAAAAGCATTTTATATCACAATACCAAAAATACACCAAGTTTAAGTTTTTCTGAATGCATTAGATCGATTTAAATAAATAAATAATTTAAATTGCATAAAGAAAAAAAAGTTTAAATTTATATACAAACTAATCCATCAATATCTGTCATCTTGAAATAAAAAAAACATTAAAATAACTTTAATTTCTCGTTCATGTTACTGTTGTGACCGTTGATGTGTATGCTCACTTTTCCAATAAACAAAATGTAGTTGTTAATACAAAAATATCAGAATATCACCAATCGCTCTCGTGCTAATAATCTGCTTCAGAAGTGGGGAAAAAAAACCAAAAAATTGATTAAATTGATAAATAAATAAAAACTCTGATTAAACTTATTAGAATCTTAAAAAAAAACTTCCATTCTGATTTGATTTTTATTTTTAAGTAAAAAACTGGTGAATTGAACCGGTTCAAATTAAAAAATATATACTATAATTTTTTTTATTTTTCTAGTTTAGTTCAGATTTGTTGGTTTGCTTCTATTTTGGTAAAATGAGAGAAGAGAAATTTTGATTAAAGTAAAAAAATTAAAACTATTTTTAGATTTTTTAATTAAAAATCAAATCAAATCAAATCAAGCTAAAACTGGTTTTTTTTTTTCAGTATAATTTTTTTTATTAATAAAAATTAAACCAAATAAAAAATATTCACCCTTCAATCAACTTGGATGGAGCAACTTGGCTTGGATAGCCTTAGCCTGTCAAGTGCATGCGTGCTTGCAAATAGCAATGCACAAGGTAATCTTGGGCTGAGCCATGCTAGCTATTATTAATTATAAAGCTCTCTATCTATCTCTCCCTCCCCCCTCCCCCCTCCCCCTATCCCCCTTAGCATGAGAAGACAATGGTGCTTTCTTGCATAGATGGTTTTAGTCAAGTTTATCAATACCGTTTTGGTTGTCATTTTATTTTTTTCATTGATACAAAACGTTTCGTTTTCGGAGCATTTTGGTGTGTCGTTTCTGGGTTATACTATTCATATATAATTAATTAATTATATGTACGAAAAAACTTAAAAAGAAAGAAATATAATTTTATTTTTTAAAAAATCAAAATTGATAACGAATTTATTTTTTATAATATATATATTTTTTTACTTTTTATTATTTTAATTTTTATATTTTCAATACATCTCAAACAATATATATACATATATATAAATATTATAATAAATATTATATAATACAATATTATAATAAATATTATATATATACGAATATATGTTCGCAGTGATATGACGCATCACTACGAATATATATATATGTATATAATATTACATTTTATATATAAAATTATATTTTATTGAAGAAGCGGGAATAGTGACCGAAACGGAACACACGGGATGATTCCGGGGTGTTTCGGCCGGTATTTGACCGGTATTTCCTGTATCATCCGGTATTTAAAACGAAACAAAAACGACGCCGTTTTGTTTCGTTTTTTTCTAGTATGAAACGTTTCGGCTGTTTCGGCCGAAACGAAATGGTATCAATAACTTTGATTTTAGTGACTATTTATCACTCAATTTTAGAAAGATTTTTTATTTTAGATTATTTATATATTTAAATCACATCTTTTTATAATAAATTTATAAGGATTAAACTTTATAATTTTACTTTTCACATGGTTATTCCATTTCACCATATAGTATATTACTTCACGTTAGTATTAAACACAAAAAACATATCTTATAAATAATATTTTTAACATTACAATAAGAAAACCTCATACTCTTGATATTTTTTGTTATCTTTTAATAAAGTAATGAGCACATTTAATAAATGGGGAGAGGCTTAAGGTCATAATAAAGAACAAAATAGATGGGATTGGATTGGATTGGATTGGTTGAAATCAAGAAACTAGAAGAAAAAATCTTTGATAAGAAGAAAATATAATTAAATAAAAAAAAGTAAACTTGATTTATTAAATATTCAAAGTTAAAATATCAAGAAAAAACCTAAAGTCCCAAAAAGAAAGGACAAACCACAATACATTTACAAATCATAACTCAAATTTTGTTTAGATAAAACAACATGATTTTACTTACTTATCTGAATGTACAAAGTGTGCTTTTCAGGAATAAAGTTTTCTTTCGTATAAAAATAATAATTAATTAGGGTTATTGTGCACTTGGAATTATTTTAGATTTAGAAAATTATATTAATAAACATTCTTTTTTTAATAATTATTTTCTTAACCAACTGTCTTGTAATATCGAGATACAAAATTCCCTTTTAATTGCTTAAGAAAATCATTTGCATTTATTTTTACATTCAAGAGAGAATTTTATTTTCTAACTTTTTCTTGATTCAAGTCCAAAATGCATGCACATCTTAGATCTTAATTGTTATCTAAGCCAACAAGACTTCAAGAATTAGTATAATAATTTATATATAAGTTGGCTAGGGAAATTCAAAATATCAAATTTAAATTAAATCTGTAATTAAATTAGATAAAATATTAATTAAATTAAATTTGATTGTGACAAGATAATCTAGTCAAACCAGATCAGATTAAAAGCCAATAAAAAAAATAATGTTTCTTATTTTAATAAAATAATAAATTTAAATTGATTAATCACTGAAAAGAAGCATATCCTATGGCGCCATTTATTCTTCAGTCCATAGAGAAAGGAGAAGTAATAAATAAAACAACATTAAGTGTCATTTACAAATTAATTAAAATTGCTATTAAAAGTGTTTTTTTATTTAAAAATACATCAAAAAAAATTATTTTTTAAAAATTATTTTTAACATCATCACATGAGAAAATGATCTTAAAATATCAAAAATATTAATTTAATATAAAAAATAAAATAATTATTATTTAAAAAAACAGTTTTGAAATATAATGCGACACAAAGTCTTTAAGTACACAGCTAATCATCAAAGCCCAATAGAATTTTACTAAATAAAAAAGGCCCATTAACCAAAACAACCATCATCATAAAGAAAAACAGAGATGGAGGACAAGGACACCGGTGACCGGCATTGAGGCCGACGTGAGTTCTAACCATTTTCTTCTTCTTCGTCTTCTTATATATATATATATAACTCACGTCGGCCTCAATGCCGGTCACCGGTATATATATATATATATATATATATTGGTGCTTTACAGAGTTTTAAAATACTCTTTGCTATATTGATTTTGGTTTTAAATGGTGAATTTATAGCTTTATATATATTAAAATTTTCCTTTTAATTCAATATCTGGGATTTTAAACTCAATTTTTTAATTTTAATTCTTAGTCATTTTAATCCAATTTTATTATTGGATTCATCATCGTGATTTTTTTCAATTTCATCGATTGGGTTTGTTAGTATTTTAAAAAAAAAACAAAAATTCTATTTATTATCTTTTTATTCTATTTATTATCTTTTTATTTTTAAATATTGATCGTCATTATTTTTTTTAATTCTCTTTATCGTTTTTTACATGGTGTCCATTAGTATGCTATAATCATGTCACATCAATGCTAACAATTTTAAAATATGCTAACCATTAGTATGCTATAATCATGTCACATCAATTCTAACAATTTTTCTTCAATAATCTTAGCATATCAGTCAGTGTATACTCAATCATGTCTACAATCGATGTAAGAAATGAGGGAGGCTGTATTCAAATAAATAATAATCATGGAAGGGACAAATTGTTAAGAATTGGAATCCCAAATGTAGTGGAACATTTCCCTCTACGGTTGTCCAAGCCCAATTGTTAGAACATCTTGTGGGATTTCACTTTTTTTTTTTCCCAACATAACACAAGAAATCTCGAGTGATACAATAAATAATATCATTATTAAAGTGATAGACAAATGAATATAGTGGATAAGTTTCTAGTCTAGGTGATGTGATGATATAGGATTTGTGATCAACACAACATGTTTTAAATTCGAGTTAGAATATACATATCTGGTAAAAGTCTTAGAGAATAAAGATTTTACTCGCTCATTTGTACTCATAAAATATATTTTCTATGGTGGGGTTTCCTCGCATCCAAAAAAATATATATAATAAGAAAACAAATTTGTTCATTACAACTTTCTACTTTTTTAGCCTAAATGTTTATTTGAAACAACATTTTAAAAATATTTTTGAAACAATATATTTTTAGATTATTTTAATATACTGATGTCAAAATAATTTTAAAAAAATAATAAGAAAATATTATTTTAATATATTTCTGAACAAAACTTACTTTGAAAAACAATTTTGTATGTCCATATGCTGAAGTGAAATCTATGTCTAGGTATAATTATTTTTAAAAAAATATATTAATACTATTTTTTTAAAAAAATATTTTTTAAATTAATATATTAAAAAATAAAAATCATGAAGAAAAGACAAATCACTTGTGTATTTTAAATCCAGTCATGGAGCAATTTTCTCCTTGCATACAGCAGCAAAATACGTTCCGAACCAGGACCCATCTTGGCAGCAGCAAGGAAGGATGTACATGCACATGGACACGTGGTTTACAACGGCATAGCACGCAGCCATGCATGGACACGTGGTTTTGTACACAGCCATGCAGCATGGACACTCGACATGTGTGCCGCATTTGGCTTTGATTTTTTCTAGAAACATTCAAAGATGTTGATCTTAAAAGAAAAATGATAATCGAAAATTAAAACGTATTTGCTGATAAAAGATGGAGGTCTTCGCTTTTGAAATTTAAAATTTTTAATATTGCACGCAAAATCCATGATAAATGATGGGATTACAATTATATAATCAATGTTATTTTTAAAAGTTTTTTAAAATTATTAAACTCAATCCGGCTGATGGATTAATCCAAAAATAAAATGTATTGTTTATAACAATAGAGATTGAGATTTTCCTTCTGAATTTTCCAAATTGAACCCTGAACCGGATGTTTTGAGCTTTCAATTCAATGTTATATTTAAGGGATTTTAAAAGCATTTTAAAAAAATTATTCTTGATTTTAAATTAAATATTTTTAGTATTTTAGATCATTTAAACGTGATATCAAAACTGTTTTTTAATATAAAATAATCTCAATCACACTCCCAAACAAAAACAACACTTAAACTCAATCTGGCTGATAATTTAATTCAAAACCTAAAACCCAAGAGTGGGTTTGCTAAGCTAGAAAATATATGGCTAGATGAGAAAAGACACGTAAGCAGATGGGAAAATGCTGCTGAGTTGCAGCAAGCAATTCTCATTTTTCAAAGACATCGCAGGCAACAAGCACGGTTTATAGCTGGATTCTATATGAATCCTTAATAGTCAACAACATAATATAAGAGTCAAACGAAAAAACAGCGTCCAGTTTCAACATCATAAGAAATGCTGGATCTTATTCAGCGAGAAAGAGAAAGTTGTCTCATGTGATTAAATGAACGGCTCAAGCAGCAGTGCATAAAAATGATGCTGGCAAGGTGAAGTCTTCTTCACCTTTCTGATTCCGTAGTCTCTCTTGGTTAGTGAAGATTTCAATGATTTATGTCATCGCACTACTCTACAATTCAACCAATCAATAATGTCCGCCATGATTTCATCCCGTTCTGGTTCAAACAGGAGATCATGCAAGAACCCTTCTAATAGTTTGATGGTTTTGTCGGCCGAGGCGGCTTCTTCGTACAGTTTCCGAGAGCCGTCCGGGTCGGTTACGGTGTCGGCAGCACCGTGAAGAACGAGGAGCGGAACTCTCAGTCTCTTCAGATTCTGCTGTAGATAGGCTGTGATTCTGAGAATTTCATAGCCAGTCTTCACCCTGATAAATCCAGTGTAGACCAGTGGATCCGAATACTTGGCCACTAGTGCTTCCGGGTCCCGAGAAACTGGCATGCCATTCTTGTTTGAGGTGCTAAGTTGGAACGTCGGCAGCAAAAATGAGATGACTGGGGCCAGTAGCTGCCATGATCACAAAATAAGAGTATCCCTCTTAAAGATTTGATTTCCTTTTTCACATCAACAGAACACCATCCATGTTGTTCTAGTTCATGAACAAGATGGAATTCAGGTTTGATAGAAATTCTTACCACAGCAAAAGGATGTGATGGCTGAATTCCTACTGCTGGTGAAGTAAATACTACACCAGAAACACGGGCTTCAACTTTTGGATCCATCACCGCCTGCAAATTTTCTCGTGAAAGAAAGTGAAAAATTGTTGGAGAAATTACTAGATGAACTTAGATTCCACAATTTGTCGATGGATCCTGCCATGCAATAATGAATGAGTGCATAAACCTGGGCATACCTTGAGAACAATGGCTGCACCAGTTGAGTGCCCGAAGCAAAAACATGGAAGCCCGGGATTTTCCGAAAGAACCTTGTCAAGAAAAGATTTCTGTAAAATGTTGGGAAAAAAATAGAGTGCAGTTAGATTCACCGGATGCAAAATAACCCCTGTCAGCACCTTGTAAATACAAATCAAAACACACCAGATCATCAACAGCATCATCAAGAGAATGAACATATCCATGTAGCCCATCACTTCCACCATGTCCTGGTTTGAAGAGAAGATCAAAAAGGTTACAGAAAATATACGTAATTTCATGAGCTAATTATCAGAAATACAGCAGCATGTGAATCCAATTAGCAAAGTAGCAAGTTTCTGAAGAAAACTATATTGTGATGATGGAGATAGATCCAAACAAGCAGGTAAAATCACTTTCAAACTTACCAATCCAATCCATTCCATAAACCTTAAACCCATTAGCATTCAGCTTTTTTGCAAAATCGCTATATCTGCCACTGTTTGAAAAGAATGTAGTTGTGAGATAATAATCAAACAGTAGAATCGGCCGAACCTGACTTCTAAATGGAGCAGTAGGCGCAGATCACAAACCTGTGCTCATTCAGACCATGCATCAGAACAACCAGCCCCCTACAAGAGATATGAGTATAATGTTACTACTTGGCACCTGGAAAGCATGAGTCAATATACAACTCTAGATAAAGGTAAATATATATATATATATATACATATACATATACATATACATATATTTGCTTAATCACCTACAAATGGCTATTAGTAAGCTACAGAATATGGACAGGATGTGCTATTTTCTGTAAACATACGAGGATATATGGATTTAAGAAGATTGTCGAAAGCCAACATTTAAATAAACTATTTGATTAGTCATGTATTATTAACAGTTTTGCTTTTCAATTTTACTATTTTCTTAATATTCCATAAGATAACTAATCAGAGCCAAAATATTCCAAAAGCAAAATTTCAGGCAGCAGAAATAGACTCAAACCTGCTACTCTGCTTAAGATAAATTCATTTTTGCTCTGCCTACCAAACCAATTAGAATGTGAATCAAACCTGTATATTCCCTTTAATCATGTTTAATCCAACACGAAACTATAATTTAAGTGTTTCATCTTCTCAGAACTGAATGTTCATAAGAAGTATCTTATCTGCTTCATCATGTTTATGAAGAATACAATCCATTAGACTTGTGTGCCAACATGGGCTTGTCAGAAAATATAAGGTAGTCTCAGAGCATGGAATTCAATCTCTCTAATGCAATTGGTGTTTTTTTAAGACTTTGGCTCCCTGATGAAGGTGATAAAAGTAGGGAGGGGACCAGGTGACAGAGATGTTGGATTTTCCAGGCATGGCAGTGCAATGGATTCTAACAACAGGTGATACTAACAGCAGTAACATCCAAGAATATGCTCTCTAATTAACCAGTTTTGTTGGAAATGCAGCCATTTTACGTGAAATTCCATCAACAGAAAGTGAAAACAATGCATCAAGATATTCTAAACATGGAATTTGTACGAGTTGTAGCATTCAAAAATTCTGGAGGCGACATTTTTTTGGATATCCCATTTCGGGAACGGGGAACCACATGACCGGGAAAGTGTATTTTGTGGGCCAGGGCATGTGTAAACCTCCGACTGTCCCAGGCTCTTACAGGGGACTTGCATCTTTGGGGCTCCCTCAGACTCGAACCCTACTCTTGTAGTTTACAAGAGAGGCCCGTGACGTCAGGCTCCCCCCCCCCCCCTGCCCCCCCGGGGACTGGAGGCGACATGAACAAGAAGAACAAGCATAGAATCTGTCTGGACATTCCAAACAGTGACATAACTCAGCTAAAACATTCCAGAAAAGTGGTTCATATTTAGTTGGCGATATAGGCAAGAAGAACAAGTAGGTAATCTATCTGCAGATTCCTTATACCAGACTGGAAAAAAAAAGTTGTCTACTATAATAGATGGAATACTTGAATCACTCAAATTAATGCACACAAGAAAACAGAATCGGGTGAATATTTCAAACAATAAATAAATGGAAATATGATATTTGGGTCTTGGTGAATTCATTAGCAAAAACCATTAGATTATATTTTGGGAAATTCAATGAAATGTTCTTAAATTTTCTCCAAATTTAGTGCAAATAAGGAAACATAAGAACATGCTTTCTTGCAGAAACATCTTTTTCACTAATTGTTTTCCTCAAATGTAATACAAAACAAGAAAGAAAAACAAAAAGGAGCCTATCCCCCACTTCCCATTTAGCAAGCAATTTGGTTTCTATGATCTCGAACTTGAATTTTCAGCTAACAACAAATAGGAAACTGATTTTCTTCATCGACCATTAAAACATGAACAGGAATTACCAAAAATACAACCAGCTAATCAAAACTCAAACCCCTTAATTAATTAATTAAGACAGGATCATAAAAAGATTCAACAAATATACCTGATTTTAACAGAAACTGAGGTCCACGACTGGGTAAAAATGGTATCACCCCGAGCAGAAACAAACAGTGAAAACTCTCTAGCCGTATTGGGGTCATCTTCCTGTAACGCCCTCTTTATTGCAATGGCCCTCCTGCCCCCAACTTCCGAATCCACCACCGCCGTCACCCCACTACCCCCGCCTGTCTTCCACGGCACAATTGTAGCCGGGACCCGCAACTTGGTCCGGTGGACCCCAATTTCCTGCAACAGCCTATCATCCTTGGATTTCTGATCACAGAACGAAGATGATGATGATGATGACCCCCTCGCAGACGCCCCTGCCGACACCACCGTCCGTCTCCGACCACGGAAAGGGATTAAAAGCAGCAAAAAGAATGCATTTATCAGCATTACCAAGCTTTTTAAGGCTTGAACGGAAAATAATGCACGAATCCTCCCACTCGCACCGGATGTTAGAATTAACGACGGCGATGATGATGTTGCTGCCTTCTGAGATTGCACCATTGCCATAGATTACAAATCTCTTGACAAAAACCAATGCTCTATAAATCAACAAAGTTTGTGCTTGCTTTTGTCTTGTGATCCTCTCTCTGGACGTAAAAAAGATGAGAACTTTGAGGTTTTTGATAATCTTAAGGAAACATTCGTTGCTGTTCTAGAGCATAAACTGAGATAAGGAAATGGTAGTTAGCGACAGATAGACCCACAAACTCCTTTTCCCTGATAATACAACCAAAAGAGAAACCGCTTTTGTGTGCTATATTTAGAGTGTAGAGCAGCTCTCCCAATTTTAAAGGAAAGAAAATAATAATTTTATTTTATTTTTATTTCTAGTATAAAACGAAGTAAGCATTGGAACTCAAGTTCGAGTTTTGCTCTTGCATACGAACTCAAGTTCGAGTTTTACACGTAAAATCCTAAAAAGCTAACGAAGACAGTGACGACCCATGATGTAAGCCTGCTTCAGTCAGTGGCTAGAAACACTTTTAGGGCATGGATTTATACAATAATTCGTGTTCTTGGCGTCCATTCGTTTACGATTATAGCGCGCAGCACAACCTATCAATTCATCAATTAACTGCATGGTTGCAGAGATTGACTCTCTCAAAAGATGGCTACTGCAAAATATGGATTGGATTGTTGCTTGATACATTTGTCCTCCCCACCTTTCCCCGCAGCAGTTGGCAGCCACCACACGGCAAGAGATTGTATGGAAACGTGGTTTTAATTAACTTTTAAATGTTTTTTATTCAGAAATATATTAAAATTATGTTTTTTTTATTTTTAAAAAATTATTTTTGATATTAAAACAAGAAAATATCTAAAACATCAAAAAAAAAATTAAAGTAAAAAAATCATTTTTTTTCAAAAATATTTGAAACGCGATGTCAAACACCGAAATGATACGAGAATAAAAATCAACATTATAATAGGGTATTTGTCACTACGTTTCAAAAGCATTTTTGAAAGAAAAAAATGAATTTTTTTATTTTTTATTTTAAATTAAACTTTTTTGATATTTTTAGATCATTTTCATGTGTTGATGTCAAAAATTATTTTAACAAAAATATATCATTTTAATGTATTTATGAATAAAAAATATTTTTAAAAACAATCACAATCAAACTTTCAAATAAGTATTTAGCTCGTGTGGAATCTAGTTAAGGTTGTCCTTTAAAGTTTTTTTATTTAAAAATATATTAAAAAAATATTTTTTTATATTAGTATAAAAAACTAAAAATATTTAATTTAATAAAAAATTAAAAAAATCATTTTTTTCCAAAATTATTCTTAAACATCAATTTCATTTAAAAGCCAAAAGTAATGATCGCACCGTCTCTCTTGAAAGTGTGCGCTGGAAAATTCTTGATTAATGGACAGCTGACAACGAAACCTCTATTATCAACAACAAGACTAAAGTAGGACCCATAGTTAAAAACAATTATTAAGTGTGCAGTGGAGGTGCTGCTTTTGCAGTCACGACTCAGTTTTAAGTTTTTAGTGGAACCCATAGTTAAAAACTAGGGTTCCCGTTTGGTGATATTTGCTTTTGAGGCTACAATTTAATGCATCACATGTTGAATCGCAACCCCAAACACCCACATAGTAAGAAAATCTTAATTGTAGATAATTAAAGTGTTTTCTAGTAAAAAAAATAATTTAAATTATATGGGATTGATTTAATATGATTCATCTATGTAATAGGTATAAAGACAACTTAAATAATCAATAAAAATATAGTTTGATTAAAAATATTATTCAACATAATATTTTTCAAAAGTATTGAAACAATAATATATTGAATCTACTCGAGTCAATTGAAGTTAATCTGCTAAATATATGACCTAAATTATAAATTCAGAGTAACCTTATTAAAAACAAATTGAAAAAAACTATGAAATTTAATTCATAATTATTCCAATATTGATGCGTGAAAATGAAAAGAAAAAAAAGTTTATTACAAAAATCTAAAAAAAAATCTAGGTTATCAAACCAACAATCTAGATCATGAAATCACAATAACATTATAAAAAGCAAATCAATAATAGTTTTTTTAATTGTGTATATTATATGAAAATATTTGACTAATAATAATTGTTTTTAAAGGTTATTGTGCTTTGACACGATCCAAGACTGATAGAGCTTTTTATTAAAATCCATGTGCAAAATGTGAACCTTCCAAAAGAAGTGCAACAACTCGTTGATAGTAAAGCTTAAAAATTCTTTGTAAGTTGGAGTTCAACATTTTTCTCTTTAGTTATTACTAGTTGAATGCCGCACTACGCTATGGGTGTAGTGTGGAGAAACAAATAATTTTTATAGCTATTGAGATTAAAATATTAAATTTTAATATATTAAATTTTATATATTTAAAAGGATCAACATCGTCTATTATACTAAAAATAATATCAAGTCTCAACTTCTAAAATTATTATTATTACTATTATTGTCAAAAAATTACATATTATTGAACAAATGAGAGGGATATAAAAAAACATATTAATAAAAAAGCATGTTGGAACAAAAACTGAAATTATTATTATTAATATTAATATTAATATTATTATTGTATAACAGGAAGAAAATTAAATTAAATGAAAGACTAAAAATAAGCTTAAAAACATTAACAAAAGAGTAAATAAAAAATAAAATAAATGATAAAAAACATAAAAATTATTGACTGGAAAAAAAATTATTTGAAAATTTAAAAAATTTATCACACTACGTTGCGGGTTGAGTAAGAGGTTTTAATAATTGTTGGGATAAAAAAAATTAATAGGATATGTTGATCTAAAATTAAAATATAATATTTATATGAGTAAGAAGTTTTTATAATTGTTGGCATAAAAAAAATTAATAGGATATGTTGGTCTAAAATTAAAATATAATATTTATATATGAAAAATTCAATGTAATAAAACAGATCACCACACCCTGTCATAAAAATAGTAACATCCACAAAGGAGTAAGCTAGAAAAACAATTAAATTATTATTATTATTATTATTATTATTTATGTGTTAATAATGAAAGGAAAAAAATGAAAGACTAAAAAAATTCTAAAAACTTCAACAAAACATCAAATAAAAAAATAAAATAAAAATAAAAATTATCATTGTTATAACTATTAGAAGAATAAAAATTATTAAATTATCCCGAGAGAAAAAAAAACTATTAACAAAAAAGTAAGTAAAAAAATATTAAATTATTATTTTATTATTATTATTATTATTATTATTATTATTATTATTATTATTATTATTATGTTAATAAAAAATAAAAAACTAAAAATAAATTCATTATATCTTCCCCCTTCTCTCTCCACGTTATGATTCTCACCTCCTCCTCCTCATCTCCACTTTCAAAACAAAAATAAATTCATTATATCTTCCCCACCTTCTCTCTCCAGTGTCTAATCCTCACCTCCTCCTCCTTTATCTCCACTTTCAAAACGATTTCTTTAATACCCAGATTTTCTCCCGACTTAATTGGTATGTTTTCTTATTCTCTCTGTTTCACATTTTATTCAAAATTTGTCTTTTTTTATTAAACGTGAAAAGATTGAAACTTTTTGAGCTTTTTTTACACAAATTGTTTGATGTGGGGTCTCTTGTTTTTTGGATCAAATTGTGATAGGTTGTTGCATCTGGGCTCTATTTTTTTTATGCTCTTTGGGAGCTTGATTTTTTATATATATATGGGTTTTGATTTTAATTTTATATATATATATATGGGTTTTGATTACCTTTCCAAAGAAGAAGAAATAGAAACATAACAGACGACAACGCTGTTAAGGAGAAAAAAGAGAGAGAGAAACTCCAATTTTTGAAAATGCAAGCATTTTCATTTGTTGCTGGGAACAGATGAAAATGCAACGCAGCAACGACGTGGGTGCAAGCCACGACGACGTAGAAGAAATGAAGAGAAATTACAACAGACGACGATGCCAAGAAAACATAGAGAGAAAAACCCAAGAGAAAATCAGTCACAATCTTTGTCTCGCCATCTCAGTCACAATCTCAATCTCACACGACGCAGCAACGGCATGGATGCAAGCGACGACGACGCAAAAGAAATAGAGTTGAGAAGAAAATATAGAGAGAAAAACCCAAGAGAAAATCAATCACAATCTTGATGCGGAAGAAATGGTGACGGTTTGGATTACAATCTTGAGCACTGTTCATTGAAGAAAAAAAAAAGGCAGACGAACAACCGCGACGCACAAACGTCAAATGTCCAGTCCACAGTCGATCCGAGTCTAGCGCTACGGTGGCAAATGCGAGCTGTTTTAGCTTATACTAGTCAAATGCCCGCACTACATTGCGGGAGTAGTGCGGACGGAACAAATAATTTTTATCATTATTGAAATTAAAATATAATATTTAAACATATAAAATTTGATATAATAAAAAAGATCAACATACTCTATCATAACAACAGTAACATCGAAGTCTTAATTTTTAAAATTATCATCACTATTACTATCAAAACAATAAATATTATTAAACAAACGTGAGGAAAAAATTAATAAAAAAACATGTAAGAACAAAACTAAAATTATTATTATTATTCTTAATATTAATATTATTATTGCTTTAATAACGTGAAAAAAGCGAAATTAAATCAAAGGCTGAAAAGAAGCCTAGAAACATTAACAAAAGAGAAAAAAATAAATATAATAAAAATTATTGGTTGAAAAAAAATACATGGGAAGAAAAAATTGTGATGCATATAAACTCACCAGGACATCTCGGTTAAAAAAAAATATAAGTGGCAAAACAAAATAGGGAAAAATATATATAAAAAAAGATCCGGAGATTAGTTGTGGTGTGTGTAAGTTGACCCGAACATCTCAGTTATTAAATTTTTTTTTATAAAAAAAAACAATTCTTTTTTTTAAAGAAAACGGTTCTTTAAAAAAAACCAAATAAGAAATAACAACCAGTTATTAAAAAATGAAAAGACCATTTTTTTTTTAAAAAGAGTTCTTAAAAATCCAAATCAGTTTTGCGCCCAAAGCAATTCAAAACCAAATAACTATAAAAAATTAAAATAAAAATCAAAAGTATAAGGGTTGAAAACAAAACCAAATATATTATTAATTTCAATCAAATGAAAAAATTAAAAAATCAAATAAAGTATAGCATCTATACATGTAAGGTTTAATATAATGAAACATATCAACACATCCTATTATAACAACAAGAATATTGAACCCTTAACATCTAAAAATATCATTATTATTACCTCTAAAACAATAAAAATTATTAAATTACCCTGACGAAAAAAATCAAAAACAAAAAAAAAAGCAAGAAAAAAAAACTAAAATTATTATTCTTATTGCGTTAATAATAGAAAAATTCAATCAAAGAAAAAAAAAGTCAATAACTTTAACAAAAAACAAACAAAAAATAAAAAAAAATTAAAATTATAAGAAAAAAAAATTGACATCAAAATAAATAAATAAATAATAATAATAAAATAATAAAAAAAGAAAAAAAATCATAAGTGAAAAAAAAATCAAAAAATGAAAAAAATTATAAGAAAAAAAAATAAAAAAATATAATTCACGCTAGCAGGGGTCGAACCCCTACACTCCTTAACAAATCACGCTTGCTTTCCAGTGAGCCACAAGTCTTTTGGTGCATCTTTGTGTGCAAAAATAATTGAAATTAAAATTATTATTGTTATTGTTGTTATTGTTATTGTGTTAATAATAAAAAAACAAAAACAAATTTAATCGTAAAAATCCTAAAAACATTAACAAAAGATCAAGCAAAAAATAAAATAAAAATAAAAATTATCAGGCAAAAAAATTCATTTGACTTGAAAATAATAATAATAAAACCAAAATAAAGAAAAAAGGAGAAAAATGAAGAAATATCAATTTTCAAATGACCATAGATACAAAATAAAATTTAAGTGCTATTTGTTTTCAAAAAAATACAACCTCAACAAATAAGAAAATAAAAAAATAAAAATCAAAGCTAAGAGCACACTTATTTCAAAAATATAAAAAACATAAAGGGATTAAAATAAAAAATTAAAGCATAAGAAACAAAATGAAAATAAAATATATTATTAATTTCAATCAAAGTACAAAATTGAAAAAATTGAAACTTCATGACCGAATATATTGAGCTATTTAAACCCAATCCGTAAATTAAAAGGAGGAGCGAATAACCCAATCAAACTAAATCAAAACTTATATAACAAAAAGCGTGACCATACACAAAATTCAAAGTATAGGGATTGAAGTGTAAAAGTAACAAAATCGGGGCCTCTCCTGCACTTTTACATGCAGAGAGAGAGAAAACAGGGTAAACGGCTTTAACCAACCACCATGTGCTAATACGCGCCACACCGAGAGGAAGACCACGCGGAGGTGCATCGACGGAGACACCGGTTGCCCTTCTCCGTCGACGCGAGCACCCTCACGCGCCACCTTCATAGGGTGTTAGGTGGAATATTGTCGGTCGCGTGTCCTCGCGACGCATGGACGATGATTTTGGCCAAGCATAAGTTACCATCCAGTCAAATATTGGCTATAATTTAATAAATTAACTCAGGCACATAGTTTAAAAAATTATATTTTTAATCCATATAATTTTAAATTTATATATAACGTAGCTTTGTAATTTAAGCAAGCTAATTAATTAGTGCTCATGAATTTATAAACTATATACTTACTCTATTCTTACGCTTGTTTATATCTAAACCCCCCATCAATTCCATGTTCTCTTTGATTATTTTTTTCAATATTGAATAAATAAAAGAGAAGTGGGCAAGACAACAAATTTTAATTGGGAAATAAGAAATTTTTTAATTAAAAATATTACTAAATCAAGGATAGGCAACTCTAATAAAAAATCATATGTATTTATAATACTATGGAATTAATTAATTACTTTTTATAAACTATAGTTTACTCAATCTCTTTAATTCTTCCTTATAAAATTCTTAAAGTCTATTGCAAATCTTAATGAGTCAAAAACTGGTTTTCTAATTATTATTTTTATAAACATACAGAGGAGCCAGACCCTTTCAAACTTACTCAACTGTAAAAAAACAAAATTATGGATAGAGTTGTAGCTAAGGGAAAAGGAGTAGAGATCAACACAACTGCCCCACTGCAATTAATAACCTTATTCTACTTCACAACTGCTCTGTGGCTCTGTCTATTTTCCGTTTCAACCCCCAAGGAGAAAGGGGGTGGAGATACAGATAAGAGAAGTAAAGATTGTGATCATTTTTAAGAAAAAAAATGGCAACTTTGAGCGTCCCCCCTGTGCTTTCCTCCCCTAGAGATGATGCTATGCAACTCTTCCGAGCCTTTAAAGGTATTAATCACCTTATCTGTGTCAGTGATCTCTTCTTGTGGTTGTTTTGTTGATGGGTTTTGGTGGGTTTATGCTCCTTTTTTTGTTTCATTCATTATATGATCTTGACATCAGTTAAAGTTTGAAAATTTCAGAGAAATTTGACATCTTTATATAACCCTTTATATATACACACAGAAAAATGTATTTATTTGGGTCATGTTGAAAGAGCAATAGTTGATACTTGTTATGTAAATTGTTAACCTTTATGATTCTTGAGGGGCTTTCCCGCTTCATGACAAAATCTTACATATTCAAACAAGGCACTTCTCTATCTGACCTGAGGTGGTCCTTTAAATTCATTTGAATCTGACTTGCCTGATATGCCACCAACTAATAGTAGAGGAACATGTTTCTAATCTCAGATTTTTAAGTTTTTTGTCCTCTTTTTTGTATTTTCGCACATGAAGCAAACATTCCAATATGGAAGCCTGGAAAAACTATCTGTTAAATTGCTTAATTCAAGTGTAGGCAATACATTTCACAAGTATATTTGTGTAGATTGATGAAACAGGTAGGAAAGGAACAGTATGATGCTATTATCTTTCTCATCATTTTGAGGACAAGGCTTTGATTGTAGCATAGATTAAACACCAACTATGGAGTTGATAGATTGGCTGGGAATATTAGCAGCTCTTCTATGATTTCTTTCCTGCTGTCTAGTATTCGGACCATAAGCAATGGTTTGAAATCATAGACTTTTAGGACCATGAATATGAATACTGGCCTGGGGATATCGTCTTCTTTTTTTTCAGTAAAGGACTTTTCCCTTACTGGTCAAATGGTGGTAGGGCGCACTTCAATGAACAAAACACAGAATTTAGGAAAGTGGTTCAAGCAGCTCAGCAGGTCAGAATATAACTATGAATGCTAAAATTAAAGGCGTATAAGGTTTCCTGAACTAAATCTTGTTAAATCATCTCTCATGTTCTATGCTTTTATTGTTGTTTATAGTTAAATTACCATATATTGTCCTTTCCTCTTTTGAACTTCCGTTATGTGTCATTGAAAGACCACATCGTTTTTTTGGAAATAATAATGATGATGGAGCTTGCTACTATTGCATTATATTTATTTTGCTTAATGACTAAAGAGATGATGCATCGGTTTAGATTATTTTATGTTTGTTTTTGCTTAATGACTAAGTAGTCACCTTTACTTAATAGCTAAATTGTCCTAGTCATAAAGGATCTCTCTGGTATAATAGGTCATGAACATGAGCTAAAAGGAACTTTTGGTGAAATTCTGCAACGTGTATAAAAAATTAAGGTTTCCTCTCTATACTAAGTCAAATAACCTATCCTATCAATTCTTACTTCTTTCTAGCCTATGTTTGCTAGCCTGTATCTGTTTCCTCT
The DNA here is from genome assembly GCA_032356905.1 of Salix exigua. Taxonomy (NCBI): domain Eukaryota; kingdom Viridiplantae; phylum Streptophyta; class Magnoliopsida; order Malpighiales; family Salicaceae; genus Salix; species Salix exigua. The sequence continues at coordinate 11,788,901 of CM063602.1, read as the reverse complement.
CCATACTACGTCGAATAACTTCCTTTTGCCTACCTTTCAAACTGTGATTGATTCTGTTTTTTCCCTTGTTTTAACTTTCATAATTCAGGCAATGTCTTGCTGTCACAGATACCAGCTAACCTTCATGAATAATGAGTTTGTAAAAATTGTGGAAAGTCATGGCATATGTTCCCTGGGAAAATTTAATATCCACCTTGCTAAAAGCTCTTCAGTTAATTGAGGCGAAATCTGTTTTGCTCATATAAGTGGACTATCACAGTGATAAGCTTTATGAAAACAATGCAAAACATGATTTTCATTTGATTGGACAATAAAAAAAGTTAAAATGTATGATATCCTGTTTTGAGTTTGTTGTGTTCTGTTTATAATAGGACTGGGAACCGATACATCCACAGTAATCAATATTCTGGCTCATCGAGATGCAGCACAGCGTTCCCTCATCCAACATGAGTACAGAACATTGTACTCTGAGGATCTTCTTAAGCGCTTGACTTCAGAGCTTACAGGCAAATTAGAGGTATAGTATTATATCTACTCACACATGGTTTTCAAAGCTTTAAATCATTTTGAAGATTCATAATCCAAATCAGAACTTTCTGTTCCTGCATATTTGAATCTAATATTTGCTACTTTTGCATTTCAGACAGCAGTTTTGTGGTGGATGCACGATCTACCTGGACGTGATGCTGTGATTGTCAGGCAGGCACTGATGATGAACACAATGAATCTGGAAGCTGCAACTGAAGTGATCTGCTCACGGACACCATCCCAGATACAAGTTTTTAAACAACATTATCATGCAAAGTTTGGAATTCACCTTGAGCAAGGGATTGAATCATGTGCATCTGGAGATCACAAAAAGGTAAACCGTCTCATTTTCTCCTTAATTGCAGTCACAATCTGTTCACCAATATAGTGTTTGTCTATTGTCATGATGTGAATTTTGTTAGATGGCTATAAAAAAATATAAAAAAATCAACATGGAATTTCAAAAACAGATGTCAGTGAACAATCTGTTGCTGCTCACCTTATAACATTTGTAACAGCTTGGCTGCTGCTTAAACCATGGAAAAGTTTTTTTATTGAAAACCATTAGATTTCATTCTACCGTCACTATTGGAGGTTGATTGCAATAAATGGGATTTTTGTTGAAGCAACATTAGCCCTTAATTTAGAATTTTGTTCGCTATATTTTTATGCTATTAATTTTCCTATTATGACCTTCCCTGTCTCCCACCTTTTCTTTTTCTTCATCCAAGTTTATTTTTCAGCATTTTCATTTAATATTCATTAAAGGAAACACAAGTTTCTGATGTACTATTATAATATATACTTGATTTAGCTCCTGCTAGCATATGCAAGTATGCCTCGGTATGAAGGTCGGGAAGTTGATAGAGAGATGGTTGTGAAGGATGCAAAGGCTCTTTATAAAGCAGGTGAGAAAAAATGGGGAACTGATGAGAAGACTTTCATCTGTATATTCAGTGAACGAAGTGCAGCACATTTGGCTGCAGTTGATTCTGCCTATCATGACATGTATGGAAACTCTTTGAAAAAGGTAAAACTATTAAAATTCTCTTCTCTCTCTCGTATGTCTGTGGCTATGCAAATTAATTTGTAACAATTTCAGGTTATAAAGAAGGAAACATCAGGACTTTTTCTGCATGCTTTGAAGACAATTTTACTATGCTCAGCAAATCCAGCAGAGTACTTTGCCAAGGTATTCGTCTACATTTTTAAACTCTTCAACTTGGCTCTCTCTGCATCATCTTGTTACAGTGAAAACATTTTCTTATGAAAGGGATACAGGAAAATCATGTTTCAAAGGCATATTAAATAGTATGGTGTCACAGAATGTGTTTGTAAGATGTGGTGAGCTAATAACTGTGTATATGATTGGAATCTAGTTCGTTACATAATCATGGTACACCATTTTGGACTTTGGATGATTAATACAAACAGATTGAGATTGATTTGTATAACAAGTCAGCGTCTTCTGATATCCAGAAATAGTGATCGTATAAGCAATGTCATGAGTCAATCATGTATGGCATGGTCATCGTGCATAATGCATCACATAACTGACTGTGGCATTACACAACTGTTGTCATCATAACTTTCATCATTTGAATAACAGCAGGCCTAGAAGTACAGAAAACCTTAAAAGAACTTCCATTTGATTTTTCCTGTCCCCCCATTTATGCTAATATTCATATTATTTCAGTAGTTGGAGTATGCTACAGGGTTGACCCTCCCTGTGAAATCAGGATTTAATCCTGTCTCAAGTGAGATTTTTCAGCGCATTTACCTGAAATTATCATTTATCTTCAAGTAACTGATAAATCTTATCCTTTCACAAAAAATTTACAGGTGCTGCGCAAGGCGATGAAAGGCATGGGAACCAATGACACTGCACTTATAAGGGTAATTGTGACAAGGACTGAGATTGACATGCAATATATAAAAGCTGAATATCTGAAAAGGTACAAGAAGACATTGAATGAAGCAGTTCACTCAGAAACTTCAGGCCATTATCGGGCTTTCCTTCTTGCTCTTTTGGGGCCCAACCAGTAACTGAAGATGATTGGTGCGTGTGCAAAAGCAAAATCATGTTAAATACAAAAGAATTGAGAGTGAATACGAAGTTGAAACACTGATTTGTTAAGAATTATCGGATATAAATGTTTGAATGGATTTATTTGTGCATGTGATTAGGCTTCTGACTTTGCAATGTTGAGTTTGGCAGCTGATAATCTATTTGATAATTGTCTCAAGAATTTAGTGCAAGGACGGGCAAGAACTCAGGTCAATTTAGTAATTGACATTATTCTTACAAACAATCATAATGTTATTGGAAATATATATAAAAAAATTGATAATATTTATATCATTTGAAATATTTTATCATAGAAATTTTTATTATGATTTTAAAATGTTTTTTTTTTTTTATAAATAAAAGGCAAAATATAAAAAGGTTAGGCTTCTATACCTCCACAATTGGCCTAAAAAAAAACTCAAATGCGATTGGACTTGCAAAGTTAGTCCCGTGTGTTTTGATATTTTCTTAACTCAAATATGAGACTTGTATCATTAACTCAATTGTGTTTAATAAGCTTGACTAATTTAATACTATAATTTAAAAAAATACAACAATGTTAAATAAAGTGATAAGAATAGTATAAAAAACCTTAATCGAACTCATTTGAGTTTTTTTTTTTAGTATAAACCAAGCGGTATCCCAGATATTGATCTAAACTAATCCACGTTCGTACCGGGTAGGCCCTGAAGAGGTGAAGGTGCTCTCCAAATAACCGACTCCATACAAGAAGAGGGATTGAACGCTTGATCTCTCTTAAGGGACGAGAGTGCTCTCGTTACTCATGTCAGGACTGAATCGTGATATCATGATAACCCATTGAAATCAAATTAAATAAGATCACAAAACTCAATCATCAAAGAGCTTAATATCGAAAGGAGAAAGTGAAACAAAATAAATTAAAAAAAAAGAAGAAAAAACCTAAGACAAACTAAGCTAACTCGTTAACATTGCAATCATTGACATAAGATTGAGACGACAATCTTAGCCATGTCATGAAGTTGCCTCTTCAGAACATCCTCGTCATATCCCATCGTGATGCTCAAATCTTTTTGTTCACAAGTGGTGTAACGTGAGGTTCTTACTCACTGACATGTTAAAAAATAATATAAATTATATTATTAGATTTCATTTATAAATTTAAGTTTTTAGATGAGATGATTCCTTAACTTGGTATCAGAACCTTGTTGACCCAGCGATCATGGATTCGAATTTCACCACCCCCATTCTATTTGATAAAAAAAATCAAACACAAGGTGATATGAGTAAATACAAGTTTCAAGCCTAAAAGGCTTTCACTTGAGGAGATGTGTTAGAGAACAATATAATCATATTCTGGAGCCTCACCTATAAACTTAAACTTTTATATAAGATGGTTCCTTAACAGGACATTTTATATGAAAAAAACTCTTTGCAGTGCTAACTAGCACTCCCGCTACTGTCAGATTCTTTAGGATCGTGTTTGTTTAGCAATCCCAATCGCATGGCCATAATGGGACAGGGCTGCTTGAAAGTTATCAGCACTGTCAAAAGTGAGAAGAAACTTTGAAGCATCAAAATGCTTATTAGCCACCATGCATCCTGACGAAACTGAAATGCCAACATCTCTTGTTTCTCTTCTGTGCAGTATATATGAAGTCTCTGAACATCACCAACATCCATGAGTTTTCTTTTCAAATCATTAGCATTAACCCATTTTAGAATCTTTCAAGGTAAAGATATTGTGCATGCATGGGTGCGGAGAGAGATTAGGTCGTTGTATTCGGAAGAGGTGGAGTCTGGAGATCTAGTTTTTTCTTGCAGGGTTTGCTGAAGGCTCACACAACGATCGATGGGAAATTTCATGAAACAGATTTTGATTCTGTATAGAATCAAGGTTGGTGTTTTTGAGTGGTGAGGAACGGCTGGAAGGGTTGGGCCCAGTATTTGGTGGGGAAGACGAAGGATGCTGCTATAGGTGAGACCTATACGAGTCGTCTGTGATTGTGGAGCGTGGAAGGAAGAAGATGATACTGGTAATAGCTGGGTTTTTTTTCAAGATTTTCACTGCTATGCTAAATTTTATCATTTTTTATGTTCCAGATTGATAGCAAATATCAATTCAACTTCTATTTTTTGTTTTCTGAAGCTGAACTAAACAGAAAATATAGAATCTGATTATGTTTTTGTAAAAAAAAACATGTTGGTAAGATGATTGCTTGATGATGACATTTCATCAAATCTATCAACTAGATTTGAAGCAGTTACATGCCTTTTAGAATTGACTAAAGCAGTGGGACATTATGCAACCCACGATCCCAACAACCCATTTTAATGGTGGAAAAATAAGGACAAAATGTGGAATCATACATGCAAAAAGCAATGCTGTGTTAGCAAGATATTAGAACCAATATCTAAATTTTATTCTTTAAATATTCCTGAAAAAAGTAAAAATAAAAAATATATAAAAATCCCAACATCTTCTCCATTTCTTTACAGCAACCATCGCCTCATTGCTTTATCAACTTTTCTCGACGAGCACAATCAGAGCTAGCTGGACTGGTGACACAAAGAGAGATGGCAATGAAAGTCAAGCTTTCACACTCTAATTCTGTAATTAATGGCCCCACTAGAGAGACAATAGAAAAGGTGCTGTAAGAAAAAGAGAGAATATATATCATGCACCATTAAAAACTGATTCCTTCCTTTTCTTCTGCTTTTTGCTTCGTTGATTACAACAGTACCATGTAACGACTAACATCACCTCATAAACATAGTCCAACAATGGCCCCAAAAAGAATATACAGACACACAGACAGACATGCATGAACTGACAGAACCAAGACTTTCTTCGTCTCCCCTTCAAAACCCTGTATAGATATATATGTTATCTAGTTTCTTTTTATTTTTTGGTTGAGAAAAAGGGAACTCTAAATACCATGAAAGTTACATGGTTAATTAGCTAAGCACAACTCAATCTTAATAAATCAATCATGTTCTACGTTTTGCCCGTCTGGTCTCCCCAAGGAGAACTCCAAGATTGGATTCTTGAGTTCTTGATTGTACCCTGGAAAGCTTCTTGATTCAGCAAATTCAATTCCCTGCATGTATAAGAATTAATAGAGGGAAGTTTGTTGAGCTAAAATGCAATATATTTTGAACTCATTTACATATACATACATATGAAAAAAAAAACATTATTTACTTAATGTTTTCATTAATCATTTAATTTTTAGCATGTAGAATTTTGTTTGATTATGTGATTTCATACGCTTGGCTGCATAGCATGCATCCATTGTAGGATTAAAGCAACTCTCTGAGAAGATATCCAAAACAACAGTTTTCTCTCATAATGCAAGCAACAATCAATATAATTAGCTGCAACTATTAATTATTTCTGGACAATAATTGCATAAATACGATGGTCAATGGTGTATTTCCCTAATTACCAAGTCTAGATACTCACTTCCAATTTGTTTCCTGATGCTTGTTGAGATGATAGGGTGCTTTCTTCCCCAAGCCCATCTAGATCTCTTGAACTGCTATGCATCCATCCTCCTTTGCTGCAGAAATTAAGAAATATAATCAGTTGCTATTAAACCATTGACCTACCTCTAGTTTTCTGGTAGTTGAAGTTTAAGGAGAGAAGACGATTTGAAATGTATTGTGGCGGCTGTAATGTGTTGCACAGCACTCCCTTAGGTATTGTATATATATAAGTGTAGGGTTGTACATGATACCTAACATGTGGTATACTACACATGATTATAACCTTATATAAAGTAAATACAAGATAAATATAAATACATAATAACAATCCATAATATGCCCCCTCAAGCTGAAGGAGGAGAATCCACTTGAAGCTTGGACCGAAAATAAGTAAATGATGCATGAGGAAGAGGTTTGGTAAGAACATCAGCAAGTTGATCTTGAGAGGAGATGAACCGAACCACAATTTCCTTTTTAGCAACGCGATCACGGACAAAGTGGTAATCGACTTCAACATGCTTAGTGCGAGCATGAAAAATAGGATTTACAGACAAGTAGGTAGCACCCAAATTATCGCACCACAGTATAGTCATAGGATCTAAGGAAAAACGAAGATCGGACAGTAGGGCCCGAAGCCATAAGATCTCAGCAGTACCATCAGCCAGCGCCTTATATTCTGCTTCAGTGGATGAACGGGCCACTGTGCGTTGTTTTCCAGATTTCCAAGAAATAGGTGTGTTACCAAGATATACCAAGTAGCCACCAGTGGATTTTCTATCATCAAGGCTACCAGCCCAATCAGCATCTGTGAAACCATGTAAGGAAAGAGAGGACCCCCGAGTGATGTGTAGACCATACGTTGTCGTACCGTGAAGGTATCGAACAATTCTTTTAACAAGAGACCAATGAGCATCAGTAGGCGAGTGCATAAACTGACATACTTTATTAACAGCATAACAAATATCTGGGCGAGTAAAAGTGAGATACTACAAAGCACCAACAATCTGTCGGTAACGAGTAGGATCAGAATACGCAGCATTCGAGGTCAACAAAAGCTTAGATGGGGATGAAGCAGGCGTGTCGACTGACTTTACGAGGACATACCAGCTCGCTGAATAATATCAAGAGTATATTTATGCTGTGAGAGCATCAAGCCTTTGGCAGTTCGGGTGACTTCAATCCCCAAGAAATAATGCACAGAGCCTAAGTCCCGGATTTTGAATTCAGAATTCAGTAGTGTAATCAAGTGGCGAATGAACGTGGAATTGTTCCCAGTAAGCAAAAGGTCATCCACATAGACAAGCAGGTAAATGAGATCATGACCATCAGAGTAAATAAACAGAGAGGTGTCAGCAGTAGAGACACGAAAATGAAGAGAAATGAGATAATCACTGAGTCTGGTATACCATGCCCGGGGAGCCTGTTTTAACCCATAAATAGATTTATGCAAGTGACAAACATGAGAGGATAAAGTTGGATGGGAAAAACCTGGTGGTTGTGCCATATATACCTCTTCTTGAAGAATCCCATTCAAGAAAGCATTGTGAACGTCAAGTTGATGAATAAACCACCCACGGTGCACAGCAATAGTAATTACTAACCGCACAGTGGCAGGTTTAACCACCGGACTGAAAGTCTCAAGATAGTCTATTCCTTCTTGTTGAGTGAACCCTCGGGCAACAAGACGGGCCTTATGCCTATCAATACTACCATCTGCTCGTCGCTTGATTTTATAGACCCAACGACTGCCAATAACATTCATAGAGGAACAATAAGGAACTAAAGTCCATGTACCATTTGATTGCAAAGCCTGAATCTCTTCTTGCATAGCCTGTTGCCATGTTGAATATTGAGAGGCCTCTTTGAACGTGAGAGGTTCACGGTCAAGAGAAGTAGCACACCCGACAGTAGTTGACGGAGACACAGTAAGATTCGCCTGTTTTGGTTGACGAGGGCGAAGTGTCATGTGATGGCTGCGAGAGGAGGCAACTGGTAGTGTGGATGAGCTATGGGAAACCTGTGGAAGATCAAAGTTAGATAAATCAACCACCAACTGCAAACCAGGGGAAGATCCAGAAGAAGGACCCGAGGTAGGATGGCCAGAGGGCTGAGAGGGAGCCACAATATGAGAGGAGTCCGCTAACACTGGAATCACTGTACCTGAAGAAACAGAGACCATACTTGGAGAGTGATCAGTAGTAGAGTAAAATGGTGATAAAGTAGAGGGACTGTTACTCACCGGACAAGGGGAGGGAGGGGAGGTAATAACTTTGGGATCAGGGGTTGGAGAATGCGATAGTGATGAGGTAGATGGAGAAGGTAAGGAAGTAGGAAGATTGGTTAATGTTGGGAGTACTGTTTGTAATGTTGAAGAAGGCAAGGTTGTTGTCTGTTCAGAACATGCAAAAGGAAATGTATTTTCATGAAATTTAACGTGTCGTGCAATATACATACGAGATGATGATAAATCAAAACAACGATAACCTAGATGAGAGGAGCTATAGCCAAGAAACACACATGGGGAAGAGCGAAAATCTAGTTTATGGCGGTTATATGGACGAAGCAAGGGAAAACATAAACACCCAAAAATACGAAGAAAATTGTAATTAGGGGAAGATTTAAACAAACGTTCAAACGGTGAACAACCATTGAGAACAACAGTAGGCATACGATTTATAAGATAGACAGCTGATTCAAAAGCATAACTCCAAAATTTTAAAGGAGCCTTACATTGACCAAGAAGCGTAAGACCAGTTTCAACAATATGACGATGACGACGCTCAACAGTACCATTTTGCTCATGCGTGTGAGGACAAATAAGACGGTGATGAATACCAATAGATTTAAAATAAGTGTTTAACTTCCTATATTCACCCCCCCAGTCTGTTTGGACTGATTTAATTTTGGTGGCGAATTGTCGTTCAACAAGAGCTTGGAATTGAAGAAAAATTTTAAACACATCAGATTTAGCTGTTAAAGGAAAAAACCAGATATACTTAGTATGGTCATCCACAAAAATCACAAAATACCGATAACCATCATTAGATAACATAGGGGAAGGTCCCCAAACATCACTGAAAATAAGCTCAAGAGGAGTACAAGTTTTATGACCAGTAGGGCGTAACGACAGACGCGATGCTTTTCCTAATGGGCAAGATGAACAATTAAAATTAAAAGTTCTGGAAGTACATGAAATTTTATCATTTGAAACTAGAGACCCTAAAATACGAGAGCTAGGATGTCCAAGGCGATGATGCCAAACATCAACGGTGCAGGACACAGACGTGGACATGAAAGCTTGAGGTACGCGTGTGGCAGAAGACGCGGATAAGACATATAGACCATCGCTACTCTGACCGGAAAGGAGCACCTCCTTGGTTTTGATATCCTTAACATAAAACACAGATGAATGAAATTCAAAAAATACATTATTCTCATTGCAAAATTTTTGAACCGACAACAATGGTTTTTTAATATGTGGTACATGCAAAACATTTGATAGGATAAAGGTGCGTTTGGGAGTATATAATTTAGACTGTGAAATATGTGATATAACAAGTCCCTTACCATCACCGACATGGAGTTGATCACTGCCTAGATAAGGTTCTGAACCCGTCATACTTGCGAGGTCCGGTGTCACATGCTGATTCGCACCGTGATCGTGAAACCAACTTGTAGAGCGAGTCGAGGATTTCGAAATGCCAAGTTAGCAGTAGCCTGCAAATGTTGTGAAGTAAATTGAGAACAATATTTTGCTGAATGTCCAAAAGCATAACATAATTGACATTTAACATTTCGAAAATTATGGTTTGAGTTAGAAATGCCACGGGAATGCTGCTGAAAACCAGAGTTGCCATGGTTACTACCACGGTAGCCTCTCCATCCACCTCGATGGCGCCACGCCTACGGTAGGAATTTCCAAAAGCACCATTGAAACCCCACGCTGAACCGAGAATGTCGACGAGTGGGCGACAAAGCGTTGTTAAAGTAGAGCCAAGTGTGGACTGAATAGAGCTCTTATTCAAATACTCATGTGTGAGCAAGTAACTATGAAGGTCGGAGTATGACAATGGTTCTGCCCGTGTAGACAAACTGGTCACTAAGTCTTTGAAATCACTACGTAACCCCCGAAAAACATAGAGATTAAAATCCTCTAAAGAGAGAGGTCGACCAGCGACTGCTAATTCATCAAAAGAACCTTAGCGCTGCAAAAAGCGAGTAATGATATCATCTCCTCGACGCAGATCTCGAAAGGAACCATGTAACTGCATAATCCTTGAGTGTGACGGTGAAGCAAAAGATTTTTGCAGTGTCTGCCATATGCTATGAGATGTGTCACAATCAACCACAAGATGCAAAATTTCAGTAGATAAAGAGGAGAGGAGAGCACTCATAATTAATTGGTCTTGTTGCTTCCATGAAAGAAAAAGTGACTTTATCACAGGGGCTGCTGTATTGGTGGCAGAAACATAAAGTGCAGGACAACAATAGGATCCATCAACAAAACCATACACACCTTGACCCAACAAATACGGTTTCATTTGCATTCTCCAATATAGGTAGTTAGTTGTGGTCAATTTTAAAGAAATGACCTGATGAGTATTTGAGAGAGAGACCACTGCAGCACCATGAAGAGGAATATTCGGAACAATTGCAGACGTGGTAGACACAGCAGTGGGGAGTCCAGGCAGCAAAGAGGCAATCGGTGCAGTTGAAGAAAATAATGCAGACGCAGTAGAGGGATGTCCAGGCAGAAATGAAGCACTCGGTGCAGAGGGAGGAATAGCTACCATTTCGGGAGAAAGACCACTGCCAAGTGCTGAGAGTGTTGCTGATGAAAAAATAAAGCTAGGCGGTGCACTGGAGATGCCAGCCATGGATGACGCAAAATGTCCAGGTGTAGGTGCCATGGATGACACAACAGAAGGAAGAACAGAGGAAAGACCTGTTGCAGCAGAAGAGGTGGAATCCATGGATGACTGAAGAGTTGCTCTGTTGACGGAAGAGGAGAAGAGACCGAGATAGAGAAGAGTTGCTTTGTTTTTCCGTCTGAATGTTATTGATGTTGCTTTGACCGAGATAGAGGAGAAGTTTGCTTTGTTTTTCCGTCTGAAAAAGAGAGGAGACCGAGATAGAGAAGAGTTGCTTTGTTTTTCCGTCTGAATGTTATTGATGTTGCTTTGACCGAGATAGAGGAGAAGTTTGCTTTGTTTTTCCGTCTGAAAAAGAGAGGAGACCGAGATAGAGAAGAGTTGCTCTGTTGATGTTACTTTGACCGAGATAGAGGAAATGGTTTCTTTGTTTTTCTGTCTGAAGAAGAGAGGAGACCAAGACCAGGTTTGTGAAACCGAGACAGAGGAAATGGCAGTGATGGTGTTGTTGCTCTGATACCAAGTTGAAGTTTAAGGAGAGAAGACGATTTGAAATGTATTGTGGCGGCTGTAATGTGTTGCACAGCACTCCCTTAGGTATTGTATATATATAAGTGTAGGGTTGTACATGATACCTAACATGTGGTATACTACACATGATTATAACCTTATATAAAGTAAATACAAGATAAATATAAATACATAATAACAATCCATAATACTGGTAGAAAAGGAAATACTAATAACATTGATTGAGCCATGCATGGAGTCAAATGAAGAAAAAATGTTCTTTCAATTTTCTAGGTCACCTTACCAACCTTAGAAAAAGCAGTTATATCAAAGCAATACATCTCCGTCTGTATTCCTCAACTTTACAGTTTTCCATTGATGAACAAACTACTCAACAGAAATCCCAAAGAAATGCTTTCAGTTGCTAATGGATGAAACCAGCCTCTTAGCTATATTGAGGAAGATGGTCAAATTAATGGTGTCATGAGACCTTGCTGACATTCACCGAGGTAACATGAATTTTAACTTTGTCGAGTCAGGTAATAATGATTCGGAGAAATAAAGGGCCATCCTTATTGTGTAGATGAGTAGCTAAAGCAGATATATATATATATATATATATATATATATATATATATATATATATATATATATAGAAACGTATATTGAAGATTTTGATTCTCTATAAGAAATCACAACAAACAAGCAACCACTAAACAACAATATAACTAGAATTTTGTCAAGATTCTTGAACAGTTCAAAACCTATCTCTGACATACCTCACCACCATTTTTGGACTCTTCAATGCTGATCTCTAGTGCTTCAAAATGATTGATGTTATGTGACTAAAATAACATCACAAAAAGTATTACTCCTGTTAAAAAATAATATAAATCATATTATATGACCTCACTTATAAGGTTAAACTTTTAGGTAAAATGATTTTTTAAGTTATGGAACAATCTCACCTAAAAGCTTAAATTTGTAAGTGAGGTCTCATAATATAATTTATATTATTCTCTAACACCTTATATATATACATGGTAGGCTCATGCATAAAAGAGTACTCAGCTTTTCTTTTATGAATGAAAAAGAAAAAGTTACTAACTGATGTCGGATATTATTTAATTAGAGAGTTTTCTTTTTTCTTTCAAAACCATGATCATGTGATTATAAAGCACGACTCACAGGCCACCACTTAGTTTGCAGGAGTAAAATGTTAGTACAATGCTAGCTAGGATTTACACAGCATGGCCATAGTTTCCAGGACTAATCTTTCTGACCAGACTGAACTGGGTAAATTGCGCTCATGATGGCGACAAATGTTAATGGAAATGAGCTGGAGAATCAGGTGCCCTAGCAAATGAGGGTGTTTTATGCACAAAGGTATAGAAACTTTTCAGTCCTGAAGCGCACAGAATAAAAAGAAACCCTAGGAAGGCAACTACAACTAGCAAAAATGGCAGAAAATGGGCATCTTGACCTTTCAATGACTGTGAAATTCTCTAAGATTATGGGAATCGTTTATTACATTTTAAGATTACAATCACAACTTTTGCTTGATCACATACGTTTATATTTATTTTGTTGTAGCTTTGGCTTCAATCATTAGAAACAATAGATAGATAGATAGATGTGCGTGATTGCGTGTTTCATGTGCTTCAAAATTAAACCATTGAATCCTCATATGCTCTCAAGGGAATATAATTATTACATTCATTGAATTAAAACTAAATGATCATGATTGATGTATGGTAAAAATGAAAGAAAACAAACTCCTGAATATTTTATTGTTCGGACTTATTCTAGATCATTCAATTCAAAATCAATGGTATAATTTAGAGCATAGACCGATCATGTTCACATTAGAGGATCTAGCTATATCTAAAAACTGTATTTACAAAATGTGGTTTCTCACTAGAGGCGTATAGGTGTAATTAATGTGATTTTTCTTATATATATATAGATAAAGGCCATGATTTAAAACTAAGAAAATACAAAATATGTTGCCTTAATGGCTCTAAAAGCAATGACTTCCATCTAATCACGTATGCCTGTAATTTAGTGCTGTCTTTTTATCTTTATGGCGGTGTCGTCCATGTTCTTGTTGGTTTTCTGTAATCCAGTTTTAGTTTGTGTAATTTCTCCCAAATCTTTAAAAAATAATTGATCACATTCATAAAAATAAAATAATACTTGCTCTAATTTTAGTTAATTAAGCTGATTTATCTTAATTATCTTTGTTTTTGACTTTTCATCATTCTAGAATTAAGTTACAAAAAAGAAAGAATTTTCCAATCAATTATAACCAGTGGATAATTTGGCTTATAATTACAATATATTTTATAGCTTTTTAACCTGTGTAATTAATTAATGAATGCGAAATGAAATATTAAAATGGTCCTATCAATTTTCAAGGGAAGAAGTTTCCAGCACTAGCTAGTCTCTAGAAGAAGAAAATCTATCAATACAGACTTTTTCTACCCTAAAAGATCAATTAATGATAAAATTTTAACCTAATTTTGGAACTCTATAATGAGATTTTATGGAAAATATCAAATCCAAGAAATATTTTAGCTGTTCCCATTTGGGATTTGTATTAATTAGATCTTGGTCACAATCCATAAGAGGGGCTGAGTTTAGTCAAGATAGGGATAGGATAGAGCTACACTCACAATGTTTCTATATATATATATATATATATATATATATAGAAATGAATACTAATTAAGAACCTGGCATTTAGTCAACTCTAAATATTTATTCCAGCTAGGTATTAAAATAAAGGAGATGATCTCCTTAATTAACTCCTGAAATAGTAAGTAAAGTACCTATACAATCACCTCTGACTTCAAAAAAATGGGTTGACAAAAGGGTTTAATTAAATTAAGCCCCCCTAAAAAAGATAGCTAAGAAGGAAATTGATAATCTTAATGTTACTGTAAATTCAACCATTGTTTTCATTCATTTTTCATGCTTATATCAAAGAAATTTAAGGAAAAAATAAAAATTAAAAAGTTGAAAGTTATTTTAACATGCTTTGCTTAATTTCCCTATTTTATTGTCTCTTGTTTTCAGCTATTAATTACTATACCTTTTCGTGACCCGTGAAAAGGTACATACATATATAATACATAAATTTTTAGAGACACACAGAAAAAAGAAGAAGCGAGTGTATGAAAAGAAAAGGCTGTAAGAAAGATGGCAGCTCCTTATAGATTAAGGGAAAGTTATTAGGAGGACTTGGATTTGGATTTCCTGAGTAAGCTAAAGTCACCCATGCAAGAAAGGGTAAAAAAAAAAACCCAGCTTTATGAATACGAACTTCATAAACATCAATTAATGCAATATTGCGGGACGGAGATAGATTGTGGCCTTGTGGGCATTACCTGGAAGAGTTGCTCCATGGAGTAGTTGGAGAATTAGTGAAGCCATTATCGTGCTGCAAATTGAGCTCATTTGAACTTCCTTTCTGGTTGAGTAAATAGCTAGCATTTTGGCTCATGCAAGTTGTTCCAGAAACGAAATCTTCATCACCAGATCCATCTAGTAGAGGTACAACCAATAAAATTTAAGTCAGCAGCAAAAGTGTATCAGATGATATGATCTTTGAAAAAACGTTGCCATGATCTGTAGGATAACAGGATCGGGGAGGAGTCTTAAGATCTCGAAATGGGAGATCATAAATCAGGGAAATTAGCAATCAGCTAATGCTAGAACTGAAGAACAGCTAGACGTTTTACCTGAGGAAGCTGCAGGTCTGCAGTCAGTGCTCTTAACAGTTCTGTACATCTGCATAAGGGGACAAAGAAAATGAATAGAAAACAAGGTAGACCTGTCCTTCTACTTTTTAATATATAATATATAATATATAATTAAAAAGAAGAAGAAAAATCCCAGTCAAAAAAAAATCAGATGCTTCTCTTTCTGGATTTTACATGGTTTGTTTATTAACCACGAGGTTATTGTTTGGTAAGGTCAGTAATTGCTTTGTATTATTGAGAAATGATGGCTACTCTCTCTCTCTCTCTCTCTCAAAAAGTAGAAGTTGTCCTGTATCAGAAAACAGCAGACTCAACTGTTCATTTATTCACTCACTGTCCTCATTGGCTCTCGTGCCAGCTAGATAGCCTCAGCCAAAGTCTTCTTCACTACCCAAGACACAGAACTCTGTCTAAACTAAACAATCAGATAATGAAGTAGACTTTCTGTTTCCTGACAAGAATGGAAGGAGGAGGAGGAGAGTACTGGGTTTTCCATGCCAGACCTGTAAATGACTTTTAACATGAGCAAGTGTTAAATCTTTGACATCCATGAGCTCTAGAACCGACTTTGGAGTTGCCCCTGAAAGAAATTAAGATTAACAAAACCAATTGTTACCAAGATTAGAGAAAAACAAATCAAAGTCCATGAAATCAACCAGTTATTTAACTCAAGTAGAAGTATGTAGACTATACTATATTCCTGTTCTTGCACCATAAAGTGATTAGATAATTAAGAAGGAGAAAAGACTCGTACTTTCATGGCCACCAAGGAGCTCAACAGCATGAACAAAACGAGAATGGAGTGAGCTAGTCCAACGCATTCTTGGAGCTCTCATGTTCCTCTTGCTGTGTAACTTTGGTATAAATCTTGATCGAATCATGCCACCACTCCCATATACCTCCGCACCACCACCCCTTACTCCGGCAGCAGCTCCATATTGATGGTACTGCTGATATTGTGGAACTCTCAGTGATTCCATTGACATTCCATTGAATCTTGGTGCAGAAGTACCCATTCTGTAAGCTTGGAAAGAGGAGGCATGGTGATAAGCTGAGGAATTAGAAGAAGAGTAGGGGGTGCAAGATAGTGAATAGGGCATTTGGTTAGAGCTAAATCTAGGATCAATATTATTATAATCTCCTGAACTATTCCAGCTATTGTAAACTGGAATCCCCTTTATAGGCTTCAATCCTGAGACATCAAGAACTGAGATCCCGTGGTTTATATGACTCATATGGCCATTACTAGAAGATTGAAGAAGAAGATTTCTTTGCCTTGCTTGATCATGGCGGTGATGATCCTCGAGACTGGCAGTCCCTCTTCCGCCATAGTAATTTTTTCTCCAAGGACTCTCCGCCTCCAAAGCAGCAGTGCTTGTTGGATTTGCAAGAGAAAGTTCGGTGTCTGCTTGAGACCCAACTCTTATAGAACTCTCGCTATGTGATTTTACTCCGTCGTCTTTGCGCCAAATATCAAAACCAGAATCACCATCGTTTGTGCCGGAGCAAATTGAAGAAGGAGCACTGTTTGGAAGGCTTATGTGCAGTGAAAGGTCTGGAATCAGATTCAAAGACTGCTGATCGAAAATTCCTTTCTGGGACATTTTTAATATTCCCTCAGAAATTAATGGTTGCAGGCTAGCTTTCTGTTGTTCTTCAATAATTAAAAAAAGGGAACGCAAAATACAAGAACACAAAGAATAGAGAGGTGGGATCTTTTCCAAACTTACTAAAAAAGCAATCTTTAGTAGGTTAGAAGTGTAGATGGCTTGGAAAAAGAAAGAAAAAACCTTTTATTAACTTCACATGACCAAAGTATATGGCAGGAAAGAAAGCAAAAGTCCGGCATGTTGTAGAGTTGCCTAAAATTCAAAAAAAAAAGAAAAAAAAAATCCTTTGTCCTCTTGAAGAAACAGAATGCTTCGCAGAGAGATATGTGTGGTGATGCAAGAAGCGTAGATATAAAAATTAAAATGTGAGGAAGGATATTGAGAGAAGGAGAGGGATTTGGGGTTTTGTTTCCTTCTACTCCCTCGAGAGTATATATAAGAAAATGACAGTTCAACAAATCTTCTCTCTCTCTTTCACTGCAATACTATACGAAAGAGATAGAGAGGAAAAAGGAAGGGCAGATGGAGTCCTAAGAGCATCTCCAATGGCAAGAGCCATTTCAGAGAGCCAAATCTCTAAAATGGCTTTTGAATAGTGTATAAATGACTTGTTTGGTAATGTGTGCTTCAATGGTAAAGAGCCATTTGAGATAGCCATTTTTTTATATTATTTTAAATAAAATTCAATTATTTTGTATATAGTTTAATTATACAATTAATAGGAGTAAGTTGTATAATTAACTAATTACTTTTGAAAAATCCTCTAACAATAAAATTAATATTTTTAATTATATTTAAATTAAAAAATAAATTTAAATATAATTAAAAGACCCTCAATATTTGAAATTTATGCTACTTATTTTATGTTTTTCAAGTAATTATATGTTTTTTTATGGCTATTGTATATGAAGTTAATTAATGATACTTATTGTCTTTGAGTGTTAATAAAATTTTAAAAAACAAAATGAACATATTAACAAATAACCAATAAGTTCAAACATAATTAATTAAAAATACATTCCATTACAAATAATTGAATCAAATTAATTACAAATTAATACCCCTATTTTTTATGCTAAATATTATTATATAATTATTAATATTAATAATAATAATTATATAATAATAATAATAATAATTAGTATAAAAACCATGTTCGTTCCTCTCCATCTCACACTTAAAAACCCTACCATCCTTCTCTTCTACCTTCAGCGCCGCAGCCCCTCCAAACCAAAACACACCCAGCCATTCGTTAGCCTCTCTTTCTCAAAATCCAAAAGAATGGCCACCATCATCTTACTCTTTCCTTCCACTCCCATAACCCCATCAAAACTCTGTCATCATTCTTTCTCTCAAATATCCCTTTCTCCATGTTCAAACCCAATTTCACTTCTTTCACACTCTCTCAATTCCTGCCTCTAAATCAAACAATGCGAACAACCCTCTCGATAGATACAATTGCTTCTCTTGCAACTGCATCTCCACAGCCACCCCAGCAAAAATTATGAGTTACGTACCCACCCTTGTTAATTCATCAATACCCTTTTTTTGGTTTCTTCGGAAACTGGAGGAAATTTTTGAATTGATTCAATTGTGTGGTTCTCGTTGATGTTGCTGTGTGTTTGATCTGTGCTTTCAACTGTGTATCAACGGTATAATTCCAACGGCTATATATTTTTTGGCTTTGCAGTGCAAAATATGTAGGAATGGATACTCGGTTGAAGAAAAGGCATTTTGCCTATTAAGATGCCTCTCCCCGTTGGAGACATAAAATAGAGCAAAAGAAGCTAAAAATTTGAAAATATAGCTTTAGCTCCTGGGATGCCTCTCCCGCTGGAGATGCCCTAAGAGGGTAATTATCATTATTTTAAAAAATATTTTTTTAAAAAAAAAAGAGAATTTTTTTTTTAATTGAAGTTAAAAAAATAGTATTTTTAAATCATTTTCATTTCTAATATCAAAAATAATTTTTAAAAAATAAAAAATTATCATTTTAATATATTAAAAAATAAAAAAAATACTTTAAAATACAATCACAATCATACATTCTTGCCCCCTATTATAGGTCTCTCCATCTCTTCTTAATTACATGAAAAATGAAGAAGACAATAGTGCAATAACCAACTAGTCTTATGAGTTAAACGAGACATCATATGTCTTTTGTCTTCTTTCAATGATAATCTTTGTCAAAAAGCTTGGAGATATATAATTGAAGACTCTTGCTCTTTCTTTTTTTTTCTTTTTTTCTTCCTGTGAAGGGAATAAAGTGATAGAGATATTACGGGGTGAAAATGGTTGTCGACATGTTGAGTTTCTGAATATTTATATTTTAGTTATTATTTATTAAGATATTTATTTTTATATTAACAAATTATTCATCTAATTTTGAAAACATTATATCCCAGAAATATTTATTATCTAATATTATTTATTAATCAATAAGAAATAAAATAGCTTATATGTGTGTGTGTGTGTGTATCTATACACAAACAATATATATATATATATATATATATATATATATATATATATATATATATATATATATATTCTTCAAACCTGCTGAACAAATTAACAAAGAAATATCATTTGAAAAGGTAGTTCATCAACCTTGATTTTTTTTTCTCTAGAACGTAACCGCAAGGCTTAGCTAAGCTAACTAATTTATTTTATTATTGAAGCCAAGTTGTGCTGCTAGATTATTCATATTAACTCTTGAAAAGCTTCGAGGATTAGAATATATTATTTTTCAAATTATTCCGTTCATGTTTTAATATTCGAGAGACCTCCAATTCATCACTTATTATACTCATCGCTCACTCTTGTTTTTATGGAATTTTAACATAATTTGTTTTTAGGATAAAATTCCCCCGATTGCTTTATCTATGTAATCCAAAGTCAATCACTCGTTATAGTTGCAATAACCGGTAGTCAATAATTAAAATAAAATATTCAAGAAAAATATTTAGTTCAGATAGATTTTCGGTCTATATAAGAAGTTTCCCTCAAAAGCATTAATTTTTGTTGAAAAATTGGGAAAGTGGTTCTCCATAAGAAAAGGAAGATGAAGAATACGAGGAGAGCACCAACCAAATTATTTTAGATGCACATAGATGGTAGATGCAAGGAAGTAGGATGTTATTTCTCGGTACCCTTACACTTAAATAATATAACAAATGGAGATCGATATTAAAAAAAATTATGCGAGGAAATCTCATCTCTTTGGAAAGCGTATTATGAGCCTACGTGAACGAGTAAAATCTCGGTTGTTTCAGGCTCTTACAAGGAATGCACATTTTGACTCGAACTCGAAACATGCTATATAAATTACAAATTTTTTGTCATCACGTCACGTCTATTGAAGACCGATATTTCATTCAATATTCTCAATAATATAATAGGTAGAAAAAAATAATTATATTTTAGAAAGGCCAAAAACATGTGGCAAATTAAATCCTCACGACAAAAGTTAAGAATTTTCAAACTTTGGGGTGCTATGGCCCATCAAACCTATAATATAAATTATCTTTGACCACTTCAAAAAAAAAAGTAAAATATATGGAAAACAATATAATCATATTTATCATTATAGTGTAATTATACTCTTACTCTTTCCAAAAACAATCAAGAACTTGTCTTTAGGGTATTTTGATTTTTACATGGAGTTAATCGGTTATTATGAAATTATTCAGGGATGATATGTTTTGTAATCTTTGCAAAATTAAACAATTTAATTACCTTTAGCCAGAAAAATAATAATAAGTTGTTAAACATTATTTTCATCTTTCTCTTTCCATTTGAACACTAAAATAGCAACCATGTCCGTGAAACAAAACATGTTTTGTTTTTTCAGTATGTTTTTTTTTTATTTTTATATTTATTTAGGGGCAATCTAATGTTTTATTAAATCTATTATATTTAAAAAAAATCAAAAGAAAAATGGTTGAAGTTGGCATGGCACACTTAAAACATTTTTTGTCACCTACGAGTGGAACGTGTGATAATTCCACTTATTAATGATGTTTTACATGTGGTTGGATCATCTGTTTCCATGGCATCTCCCAACCACTTCAACATATTTGTGATTTTGATCTCTGGTTTGGCATTGATGAACTTTGTTTTCTCGCTTTCCACCCTAAGTTCCACGGGTGGCACCTTAAAACAGTGTTGTAAAATTTATTCTCTTCATAAAACCGGGATAAAACGATCTTATTTTTGTCCTAGTTTTAATTTTGGTCTGTTCTAGAAATTCTGGTCAAATTCTAGCCGGAACGTCTTGGTTCTGTTTCGGGTTCAAAATTTATTTATTTTTTAATTTTTTTTAAATTATTTTTGACATCTATGCATCAAAATAATTTAAAAACACCAACATATTTTAAATAAAAAAGAATTCAACTTTTAATTATGTTTGTTAAATTAATATTTTATTTTTTTCTTATATATATAATTAATTATATATGAACAGTACGACACCGAAACGGCACGCTGGAACGCTTCGAAAGCAAAACGTTTCGTTCTGATAAAAAAAACGGAACAACGACCGGAACGGTATTGACAACTATGCCTTAAAATTTCAAACAAACCTTTCAATTTTCTTTTTTTATTCAAATTTATCCTTGATCTTTTGATTACTATTTTTTGTTTGAAATGATTTATAGATTTAGAAGTGTTTTTAAATTTGATCATTATTTAGTTTTTTGGTGTAAGATTTAGTTTCTACTCTTATGATTTTTATTTATTTAGGTGTAGATTTTTTTTATTTGTTCTATGATTTCATCCCCCTTCAATTTTTTTCTTATATGATTTGATCCTCGTTCTTTCTCTTTTTTGTATTTTTTATTTTCCAAAATATTTTTGTAATGTTTTCATCATTTGACACTAAATTTATTTTTAAAAAAATGATCTTTTTTATGACACCTGGGTATAGAATTTCACTGGTTGTGCTAATATTAATTTAGTTTCGTCTTTCAACATTTATTTATATTTCATTTCCATCCTCCTTTAATATTTTATCTGTCATGTCTTCCCTCTATTTTTTTTAATTGAAATTTCTCTTTCAGATTATGTTTTAGAATTGAAACTTTTTTATAATTTCATCCTCCTTCAAAAGCTCTTTTATAATCTAATTTGTTCCTCATTTTTTATTTCAATATCTCACGGGTTGTGGGTTTGATTGATTAACCCCGATTTAGGAGATTTGTATGGGCTTCTTTGTTGTTGTTTTTTCCTTTTTTACACTAATATTTCTCAATTTCTCGTTCTTAAAAAATTTATTTATTAAATTTAATTAATAACTATTCTGTAATTGGACTTCTTGTCGTGTTCATTACAAAAGTCATCGATTCTAGGAGCTAGCTTTTATAGGTTGGCATGTGTCAATACATTGTCAACGCCATCGTTTTGCAATTTAATATTTTGACAATCCATTGTTTCATATATATTTTTCCTAGTTTTGCGATCATGATGTTTATTTTACCTAGATTTCCATTTGAACAAAGTGATGAGTTTGCTCTTGGTTTGTTAGGTTAGACAAGCCACACCCATATCTTTTCTTTTTTTTAATATATATAAACACACGATGATCGGTCCATTTTATCTAATACTTTGGTCTAGCACGTTAAAAACGAAAAGAAAGGGTCCAAAATGGATATTAGGCTAAGCTTGTGACACGTGTTCACCAAGGATGGAAGTCATGGAAATAAAACCATAAATCCTAGGGTGGTGATGAATGAAATAGGCTCTTGAATTTTGGGTGGAATTGTCAAAATATATTGATTATCATGATGGTCCCATTGACCTTGAAGGCTTGTTGGTTTGCTTTAATGTGGCGATCATCGTAAACCCTAAGTCTCCAACTCCACATAAACCTTTGTAATGTTTTTTTATTCATTTTTATTCTCCCAAATATTCCCTTCAAACCCGACACCAACTTCCTCTATCATTGTGGCTATCCTGTCTCTTATTAAATTTTAAAAGTATTTTTGAAAAATATTTAAAAAAAATTATTTTTATTTATTTATGGTGTTTTTAGATCATTTTAATAAATTGATATTAAAGATAATTTTTAAAAAATTATTTTAATACATTTTAAAATAAAAAATATTTTAAAAAACAACCTCAACTATATTCTCACACAGATTGATCATCCCCACATGAGCCCCATTGACTATTCAACCTGAAGGAGTTTTTCCAAACTTTAGTTTATATTAATTTAAATCAAAGAAATATTTATTGCAGCACATGACTTACATCAAGAGGTAACGCTCCATTTTCTTTAATGAATTAACCACTACGCTGCTATTGAATCAAAGAAAATTTGAATGTAGTGAAAAATATATATAGGTAATAAAGGATTTTTTTGATATTGTTATTAAACTTATTTTAACAAATAAATCTTCAAACTTATTACTTCGACTTCTTTTCTAGCTTCAATTTAAAATTAAACTATGAGAGTTGTTTTGACATGATCCAATCGATTTGGTTAATCCAAAAACAACTAGATTGATCATTAATAAAATTGAGAGACAATTATGAAGCCTAATCCGGAACAAATCAATTAATGAAGGATAAAAGGACTTAATATAAAAAACTAATTAAAAGAATGAAGGACAAAATTAAAATAAGAAATAAAATAAAGAGAAAGCACAAATTTCTTATTAGTGGATTAAATTGAAAAGGAAAAAGATTTAATGAAAAAAGAAAAAAAAGAAAAGAATGGGAACTAAATTGAAAAAATAACACAATATAAAATATGATTAAATGATGAAATTAAAAACCAACAAGTTTTTACAAAAGACATGGGGAAAATTAGATATAAAAAAGAATGAGTGAATAGGAAAAAATTTCTAACCCTAGCAGCCACCCCCTCCCTCCCTCTGCAACCAACCATTCCATGCTTTCAAAAGTTAATTTCCTTCAAAATCCAAACTGGGAAATTCTGGGACAAAACATCAAGTTCTCCTTCCTGCAAGCAAATATTTATTGCTCTGCATGCATGCTATCCTGCTATCCGAACTAAATGCTTCGATTTTTCTAGTAGCTAGGCTGCACAGAGAAAGAGAAAGGAGGGCAAGTCCCAAGAACGTACGGGTAGATTGAAATGGACAAGTGAGGAATGATTTTGCAATCGAGTGCTTCATGATTGAAGATGAGGACGAGGAAAGAGAAGCTCTGTAAATAGTAATATTCAACCCTACAATCCCATTAAACTTTTTGACTCAAAAAAAGAAAGAAACGTCGTCGCAGTAAAGTCTATGGATTAGACCTCTGCCGAGCTTTTGGGTGAAAAAAAATGTTGGGTTTTCAATGCTTCGCCTTTATTTGGGATTTGAGTTTCTTTTTGACTCTTTTGCTCACCTTTCCCACCTCGAAATTCGAAGAAAATACTAAAACAAATAGAAAAAAAACATTCATAGGTGGTCAGGATGGAAGGTGGGAGCTCGAGCAGGGATTAAACTGGCTGTGACTGAGCTTTCGATGTCACATAGATTATGGTGATAGATTGTGACATTGCCTCGAAGAGCTAGCTAGTTATTCTACTACTACAGACTACAGAGTCTTCGCTTCATCGAACTGATTACTGAATGTCTGAATCTGAACTCAACTACTGTCCATGATCTATGTGTGCTTTGCCGGTGGTGGTCAACGAGAACGTTATTAATATAGCACTGGCTATTTCTTGGCCATGGAGATTTTGCTATTTTTGTTTTCTCCTTTTTTTTCCCTTTTGGATTTTAATTGGGAGGACTATTAACTTTTAGGCTTTACAATCTCATCCTTGATATGAGTAAAATGTGATTGTGTCGGTTTATGTGCGCCTCATTCTCATGAGTTCTAAAATTAACAATCTTAACTGTTGTAAGAAATAAACTCAAGACCTGACTAGTTGAGCCACGCCTCTCAGAGTTGACATATTTTATACTAATATTATATTATGAATATGTGTATATCAAAGAAGTGATTATTATATCTCATGCCCTTTTTTCAGTATTTGCTGATAAGATGATTCACAAGTTATACAAACATTGCTATTTTTGTTTTCTCCTTTTTTTTCCCTTTTGGATTTTAATTGGGAGGACTATTAACTTTTAGGCTTTACAATCTCATCCTTGATATGAGTAAAATGTGATTGTGTCGGTTTATGTGCGCCTCATTCTCATGAGTTCTAAAATTAACAATCTTAACTGTTGTAAGAAATAAACTCAAGACCTGACTAGTTGAGCCACGCCTCTAAGAATTGATATATTTTATACTAACATTATATTATGAATGTGTATATCAAAGAATTAATTATTATATCCCATGCCCTTTTTTCAGTATTTGTTGATAAGATGATTCACAAGTTATAAAAACATTGCTACTTTCTAATTGAAATCGAAAAATATTTTATCTAATTAATTAAACCTAAAGTAATGTTTCAATAAAAATACTAATGATTTTTCATATTTTAAACACTTTATTTGATATTCTAAAAAATATATTTTACATAACAAAAAAACACTTTTAAAAAGTAATATATATATATATATATAATACTCTGAAAAACAATCTCAATTATACTACCAAACATACAATTTTCATTAATAGTATCATTCCCATTTTCGTTTTTTCTTCCCCTTCAAATTTCTTTTTCACCAACAAATTGCTTCTACCTTGCCAAGTTTTCTTTCCTATCACTTTCATCACTTCCCCCATCAAATTTTCCTTCTCCCCAAACACCCACTTGCCTTTTCCACTTCTCCCAAAAACTGCCTTCTTTTTCTTCTCTTCTTTTTAGCCTCCGGTTTTGAAACCCAAATTTCCCTTTCAATCAATTCCCCTCCTCCCCGAAGCAAGCAAACCCTAATTATTCCCCCTACTTTTCCCCCGTCTTTTCCATCCTTTCCTTCCACGTCAAATACTCAATAGCCCATACTTTTCTTCTTCTCCCTTATGGTTATCATCTTGCTCACTTTATTTCATGCATAAAGCTAATGGTCACGGACAAGACAGATTGAGAATTAGGGTTTTGAAGAAAGAAGACAGCCTTGGATGGGTATTTTATTTTATGAAAAATCCTTTTTTTTTCTAAATACATGTGGATTTACTACATCGAAGTGTTAGAAAATAATATAAATCATATTTTAGGACCTCACTTATAAAGTTTAATCTTTTAGATGAGACGGTGTCTTAATATGATATCAGAGACTTGATAACCCAACGGTCATGAGTTCGAATCTCACCACTCCCATTTTATTTCATAAAAATCAAGCATAAAATAGTATAGGTCTTGAGGGGATGTATCAGAGAATAATATAAATCATATTCTCAAATTTCATCTATAATATTTAATCATTTAAATAAAATGATTCTAAATGACAAACCTGGTGAGCTAATTTCGGCCAGGCCAGGATCTCCACAGGCTGTGCTTAACCCCATATGATCAAACCTCTCATATCATATCATATCATATCATATGTTTAGCGAATCTTTTTTTTCTTTCCGAAGAAAATCTTGGAAGCATTTTTCTCTCAACTTTATTATGGCTTTACTGATTGACAACCAGCTCTCGTTTCCTAGACCTTATTCAGTTCTGAAATTGGTCCACACGTACCACTGATTTTCATTAACCACACCACTGATCATGAAAAGACCCATCGAGAGAATCCCTCCATGCTTTTCCCACGTTATATGCTTCGCCACCGTTTTAATCCTCGATCAGACACAAGGACTAAACTGCTATTATTTCACGCTCAGTTCTGTCCAGCTGGTCCAGCCTCTGTCGAGGGATGCCACCCAGAAAACAAAGCAAATTTCTGTCCCAAAACAAAATTGAAACTCGATACAACAACAGTGCGGGTGATTTTCTCAAGTGACCGACAATGGCTTCTCTGCTTTTGGGATTGCGTGCAACCATGATTTTAAAAGGGCATTAAATTTCAGCTCTATTTAGCCTACGTTACATTTTGAAAGTTTTTTAAAAAACAATATTTTAAATTAAAAATTTTAGTGTTTTTAAATTATTTATCATGTGCTTATATCATATGATTTTTAAAAAATATATATTTTAATATACTTCTAAACAAAAAGTATTTTTAAAAATAACTTCAACTGCAAGTCTCAAATAAACATTAAAACCAAGATTTTTAGTACACTGAGATCTCAAAACGATGATTTTAAACCTGTTTTTTCAACTACAAAAACTAAATATAGGATTATGCCTCTCTCTCTATATATCTATACATATATATATATATATATAAGAAGGAAATTATAGCTAGAGATATTTTAATTATTTTTTTATGGGTTATAAATTTTATTTTCTCTATTCTCTTTATGTTTGTTTTTATTTTAGTATGAATAGAAAGTAATTAGTATAATGTTACTAATTACTCTCTCAAAGCCATAAGAGTTTCCAAGTAAGTCTCGGGTTGTAAGATTGGAGGTAGTCTTTTCTCTTCTTAAGATTTGAACTTGGGAATGTGTTTAATGAAAATCTCAAATCTTAATTGTTGAGTTACCCAGTTGCATATATTTTAACTATCTTTATACTATATTTAAGAAATAAATATTTCATGTTATGCTATGTATGAAATTGACAACGTGTGTACTTAATGTCTGTTTGACAGTGTGATTGAAGTTGTTTTTTAATGTATTTTTCATTCAGAAATGCAGTTGCTAAAATTAAACGGGTGTCATTAGACGGAGGCCATGAAGGCCCATTAACAAGTAGGTCCATGTTGCTAAAATTCACAGCAGGCCCAATTATGAGTTAACAAGAATGAAATTCCATTGCATTTGTTGTCTTCAGAATGCTCTCAAGCTAAGCCCACGATAGCTTAGCCATATGCGCATGGCTCTTCGGTGTTGGGCCTCACATGATTGCAAAGGTAATTCAATGTTCGGGCCCATTTCTTTTGTCAGATATGATTTATGATGTATGACGTCTCTTCGCTCTGTGTTTTAAAATTATTTTTAATATAAATATATGAAAATTATCTATAAATATTTTAAAAAATAAAAGTAGAAAATTTTAATTTTTAAAAATAGATATATGCCTTACGCATGAAAAACAATCTACAAATAATACAATTCATTTGCCCACGTTCATCATATAGCTCAGATGATCTCCTTTACCTTCTTTATTAGATTTTTTTTATTTTTTTTGACATATCTATATAAAGAATTCGACTGTATTTGTTTTATAATACAAAGAAGATACGTGAACGCAAAATCCTTAGAAAAGAAGAAGAAGAAGAAAAAGATCCTACTGCAAGATTAGAGGATGTTTGGGAGGTTGGTTGTCCTGTCATTTCTTTTAAATTTGATTTTTTTATTTTAAATGATTTTTTTATATTTTTAAATTATTTTAATATGTTAATGTTAAATTTTTTTAAAAAAAATAAAAAAATATTTTAATATATTTTTAAATAAAAAAAATAATTTTAAAAGCAAACATTAGATATATAATTAGACTGTATTTATGGTTAATAAATTAAAGAGTTAGGTAAGCCGAAGAAACACGAGGATCACGAGGATGCATTATTACTATTATACCCTGAATTAAAAAATAAATAAAATCACGAGCGATATCTTCTTCCTCGATGGATGGATTTCGGTACGCCAAAGCAACACGAGGATGCATTATTGTTACGGTACCTTGAATTAAAAAATAAAAATAAAAATAAAAATAAAAAACTCAAGCAGAGCGATGGCGAAAGAGGATTGAAATGAGTAATTCAGTACTACTGGGCCAATATCTGAAGTAATTGAAAGGTGAGGGACCCATTTGAAAAAATCATGAAACCACCACCGAATATTCTATGGGAGCTAATTCCTTATTCCGACATCGATCCTACGGCATATTCGCATATCCTTTGCTCCTGCTTCGGCTATGGATTTTTTTGTTGTCCGAATCTCAACTTGAAAACTGCCCACCGTTTGTGCCTGTTAATGACTGCTTGGAGTTTTTCTGTTTTATTTCTTCCAAATTAATGCTTTAAACTTACTCGAGTAATTAATAAAATTACAAAAAAAAAGGGTAGGATTATAGCCTTATAGGGTGTTTATGAGTATGATTAATGTACGTTTTGTTTTTATATATATATATATATTAATTAGAAATTATCTTTAACATTACGAAATTAATGTACTTGTTGTCTTTGCTAAATCAGTTATTTAAGCAAGCCTGTCATAAGAAACATAAATGAGATATTAAAATAAATTTCTCTATAATATTGTTTTATATTATTAAAAAAAAAACAGAAAACAAAAATTAATAAAGCCATGGATGACCGACTACCGGCTGGGCCATCGTATTGATGAATCATTTGAAATGTTGTAACAGTTACATTGCCGCACTCAACTTGATTTTCATCTCTATAGTTTTCTTATTTCATAATTAAATAATTAATTAGCTATTTTATTTTGGTCTATAAAAAAAAAAGCATAATGGATTAAAAAACATCACAGGACTCGGACAGGACTCCCAGCAAGATTCTCCTGTCTATCCTTTATTTTTTTTCCTTCTTCTCGGTTCAGCTCAAGCTAGAGAGCCATGGCAGATTTCATTTTCAAAAACAACAGCATGGCTCTTGTTTTGGTGATTTGTAGTTTTGGGTTGTGTTTAGTCTCTACACATGCAGAGCTCCAAAGATTTGAACAGCCTGCAAAAACTGAGGGGACCCTTTCCTTTCTGGTTCTTGGAGATTGGGGAAGAAAAGGTGCTTTCAACCAGTCTGAAGTTGCTGTTCAGGTTCGACCAACTTTGTTTTTTTGAAATTTATTTCATATTTCTGTCAAAATGTAATTGACATTTCCATGTTTTAAAGATCTTCCTTTGATTTGCATGGATACAGATGGGAAGGGTTGGAGAGAAGATGGACATAGACTTTGTAGTATCCACAGGTGATAATTTCTATGATAATGGATTGACTGGTAAACAAGACAAAGCATTTGTGGAATCATTTACTCAAATCTACACAGCAAACAGCCTGCAAAAGCAGTGGTACAGCGGTGAGTACCAAACCTGGCGACTGGCTGGATGATTTTTTTCCCAAAATAAATAAATAAAATGAAAATGAAGTTTCATGTTGATCTTGCTGGATTTGAATTTTCTATTTTTTTCTCCCCTTTTGTTTCGCAGTTCTGGGCAACCATGACTACAGGGGGAATGCAGAAGCACAATTGAGCCGTCAACTTAGGAAAATCGATAGCAGATGGCTATGTTTGAGATCTTTCATTGTCAACTCTGGTGGGTAGAGCTTCTTCTACATTCGAAGTGCTTCCTTCATCTCATATATATATATATATATACTCTACTATGAACACTAGATATTGAAATGCTTAGGATTTGTTCAATCTGACAACTCAAATCCTTTCTTCTTTTTCCTGCAGAATTGGCTGAAATTTTCTTTGTGGACACCACTCCTTTTGTAAAATCTTACTTTACTGATGCTGAGGGCCATACTTATGACTGGAGAGGCATTGGATCTCCTAGAGCTTATATTGCAAACCTACTAAAGGTAAGTTCATTGTTTCACTTTCAGAATAATTCATCGACTTTACGATATATGTAACGTTAATAGCCCACTAAACCAGTAGTCTATCAATTGTTTAAATACTATTCTGGATAATTAAGTGGTGAATTGTACGCGCCCATTTTCGGAGCAGGATCTAAAGTTGGCATTGAGTGAATCAAAAGCGAAGTGGAAAATTGTTGTGGGCCATCACGCAATTAGAAGCATTGGACATCATGGCGACACTGAGGAACTTGTCCGCAAGCTTCATCCAATCCTGAAGGTAAACAAAATCATTGAAATGCAGTTCTTTGTTTACTTTTTGCTAATCAAGTAATTCTGAACACAAATACTGTGCCGTTTTCATGACTTTCAGGCCAACAATGTAGATTTTTACATGAATGGACATGACCATTGCCTTGAACACATCAGTGACACAGAGAGGTAAAACTTAAGTGATACTGTGTTGCTTGGTGGAGGAAAGGGTTCTTGAAAATGTTTCTAACTAACGATGGGAAACTTTTTTGACAGTCCGATACAATTTCTAACCAGTGGAGCTGGGTCCAAGGCATGGAGGGGTGACATTAAAGAACAAAACAGAGATGGTCTGAAATTCTTCTACGATGGTCAAGGTTTCATGTCTGTGCAGTTGACTCAGAATGAAGCAGAGATTGCATTTTATGATGTTTCTGGCAATGTTTTGCATAGATGGACTACAACAAAGTTGCTCCACTCATCAACCTAGGGATCCATAGCTAACAGATTGTCATTCTTATTTATATATATTTACTATAATTCTTGCGATCATGTTTCGTTGTCATTGAAGCACTATGATAATAGTGAGCTACGGCCACACAAAAAAAATAGAGTTCTATATGTCACGAAAATGATGAAATTTATGGAAAGCTTCTAGCAATCATGATGGGATTCCCTTGCTTGAAGTATCCACCAAACACCACTGAATTTTTCATTAATAAATAAAAAAAAGGAAGGAAAATGGGTCTTGCAATAATATTTTTTTTACCTACTCTTGAATCGTGGCTTAGATGAACGAATAAAATATCGGTTATCTCGGGTTCTTATAAAAGAAGCACGTCCTTATTCAAACTCGAGACTTATTGTGCAAATCATAAATTCTTTATCATTAAACCACGTTTCTCGAGAACTTTTACAATAATATTGCATCCAAAAAGTGGTAAATCAGTGCTTCAGCACAAGAACCAATCCAATTTCCTAGTAACTACATGCAATTTAAGTGTAACAAACGGTAAAGTATAGTCTAGTTAAACTCTACCACTATAATGGAGAGATGAGATTGGTGAATGGCAACTAATTCTACAGCCAATGTGAGCAATTTGGCAAGGTCTACACCCACCCAATGGTGATAGACTTGCCCCAACATTTTAGTATGGATTGTGTATCATAGTAGGGTCAGGGCAACAAGACAACAACCTTGTGATATCGAGCAAGCGCCAATTTAGCACCACCACCTTGAACCCATCTTCGTCCCTTGAATCCTCTTGCTCGTCAATGATTTTCTGCATGACGTTACGTCTCTTATGGTATTGAACAAGACAAAACAGGAAATTTCCAGGAAAGTGGACTTTGATGGTGACCCCGGATGAATTTCGCCCTATAATAGATTTATTTTTCATGAGCTTTGCCCTCAATGAGTCTCTCATCCTGAGTATTCATGGATACTATTTGCTGCTAGCTAACGGGTTGCTTTTTCGATTTTGAACATCTCTAGAGACCACCATTTTTGTGCTCTTCAAAGAGGAGGTTACTTGAGTTCATATCTTTTGCACTGCTAGCTAAAAAGTTCTCTTTTTCAGGATATCATGGCTAGTTTCAGCCACCATTTCAGTTCCATGTTCATCGTGTGGATGGCCTGCTTCCATGTGAACGTTCTTTTCGCCTTGCCTGATCTTCGGCGATTCGATCAGCCTGCTAAGGAGGATGGCTCAGTTAGCTTTTTGGTGGTTGGAGACTGGGGAAGAAAAGGAGATTATAATCAATCAAATGTTGCATTTCAGGTTTTGAATCTTTTAAGCTATCTTTAAAGTCCTAGCACTCAGTATCAGGTTATACATAAATAGATGTTTCATGCTTGTTAAATATGAACTGATGCTTAATGACAAGTAATATTCATTCATGAATTTCATTGACAAATTTCTTACAGATGGGAAGAATAGGAGAAGAGTTGAGCATTGATTTCGTTGTTTCTACTGGAGATAATTTTTACGAGGACGGGTTGAGAGGCATAAAAGACCCTGTGTTTAAGAAATCATTCAGCAAAATCTATACTGCAAGGAGCCTGCAAAAGCCGTGGTATAGTGGTAAGTCATGGGATCAAAAGAATAGTTAAGAAACCAGGACCTGCCCGGCAGGTCAACCAAGGCCAAAAACTAAAACATTAAGAACTCCGACTGAAACAATATTGTTTCAAGATCTAGGTTGATAAGTTTACTGGATTGATAGCTAGACCGGGTTTAATCACAAATACATGAAATCCTTGTTTTTCCTATGTGGGTGTCCTAACCCATCTCTTGTTCTGAAAAACTTTCTGGTTTTAGTTTTAGGCAACCATGACTACCGGGGAAATGTTAAGGCTCAATTAAGTCCGAGCCTGAGGAGTATTGATAGCCGATGGATTTGCCTGAGATCTTTCATTCTTAACGCAGGTAACATACATCTCCATCTCCAACTATGAACAGTAAATTATTCTACATTCTATAGCAAGTATAATAATATATATGTGAAACATTGCCTCTAGCTTGACTAAATTCAAACTTCTCTTCACGTCCTCTTAGAAATTGTGGAATTGTTCTTCATCGACACCACTCCATTTGTGGACAAGTACTTTCTGAAGCCAAAGCACCATCATTATGATTGGAGAGGAGTGATGCCAAGGCAGCACTATCTTTCAAACCTCTTGAAGGTTATATTCATTCCGATCATCCTAATACATTTATGCAAGTGTCATGCAGTTCATGTTTTGTTTTCTGTCCTAAATCCTATATCTTTTTCGTGTTTGGCAAAACAGGATTTGGAATCAGCTTTGCAAGACTCCAATGCTAATTGGAAAATTGTAGTTGGTCATCATCCTATCAGAAGCATTGGCCATCATGGGGAAACAAAGGAACTAAAGAAGCAACTTCTCCCGCTACTTGAGGTAGCTAATCTAAATAAAGAGATTGAGATTGTCACAAACAAAGCATTTCTCTAACAAGCCTAGTCTTGAATGTACAGGCAAACAATGTTGATATGTACATAAATGGGCATGATCATTGCCTGGAACACATAACCAGCAACACAAGGTATTTTTTTTTTAAACATAGATTGACATTATTTGACAGCAGGAATTGAAACAAAAATCAACAATTTGTGCAGCCAAGTTCAATTTTTAACGAGTGGAGGTGGATCGAAGGCATGGAAAGGGGATATTGATCGACTAAACAAAGGAGGAGTCAAGTTTTTTTATGATGGGCAAGGTTTCATGTCCCTGGAACTAAGGCAGACAGATGTAAAGATAGTATTCTATGATGTTTTTGGCAAAGTTCTGCATAACTTTAACCTGTTTAAGCAGCTCAACATTGCCATCTAGGACCACATTAGAAAAAAACCTGTATTTTCCGCACTTCATCAAATATATTATGCAGCGAAAATTGATATATCTTGCCTTTTCAAAGAATGCCAGTATGGAGGCGTTAATCCAGTTCGATGAGAACCCTGCTAATATTTCTCCTAGTGAACAGAACGACAAGCAATGGCAAATCTAAACCCCGATTATAATTATTTTTTTTAAAAAAAAAAAACAAGTTTACTACTGTTTGCGGCGTAACGCTACTAAAACTACCTCATCAAGAGCCCATTATTGGCATCCCAGGTGCAGGAAATTTATTTTACAGAGTAACTACAGAGCTATCGAGAGAGAAAACACTAGAGCTTCAAAATATAACGAAGCAGATTATGCATGTTAAATGGCGTATACATGGATGGTAACAATGTTAATTTTCTCCCCGTGATGACATTTTAAAAGTGTTCATGATTGGATGGCAAAAGGCCTGATATCAATCCAACAAGACGAATGATAAATGGATTGCGATTAATCCATATAAGAACAAGTTGGTACTGACACCACCAGATTTCTGAGCCCTATCTAAGCTTTTCCCTTGGCCATTAGCTAGAGAAAATCAATGTTACTGGTACCTAGTACCATCTACTTCAGGCTGCTGCAGCTAGTAAACCATCAAAGACCATTTAAAGAGTGGTGCCCTATGGAACGTTTACAGATATACAGTTAATTTATGGCTAAAATTTCTTCAATGATTTTCCCTACTAGACAACCACTATAACTCAAGGATTGGGCTTTTCTCATTTCTTTCCTGGTGAATTCAAGCCCACCTTGCTCTAAATTCTTGGTTTTTTTTCACTTGAACATTCACCACATACATGATGTGCACTTTTTTGTTCAATGTGATTGATATGCTACACAAAAAATAACATTATATTTCGAGCAAATATATATATATATATATATATATATATAGCAGTTTTGTTATTGTGATCAAACCCAGGTACATGACAGATAGTTCAAAGCATCACAACTACAATGTTTCTTGCATATATTGATTATAATTCGGAAGCACAAAAAAAAGAGTCCATGGACAAGCTTTGCACAGAATAACTCCATGTAGTGATGCACAGATGCAAATCGAGACAGGAAAAACAGACCATGAAAACTGTATACAGAGAAATTAGCCCAAATCTATTCATAGTTTTACCACCACCTTTACACTCATACATAGATAGCATTTGACTTTGGTCAGTTGTATGTCTACTACAATATTTGTTGTTTTGGCCAGCATACACGTGAAAATTACTTAATTGAGAACAAAGTGATACCTCGAATCCACATAACTCTCTACATCCCAGAGGAAAGAACCAAAAGTAACAGCTTCCAGAGCAAGTCTCTTCAAACCACCAAAGCTGATCTTAACTTGTTCATCCTTGGAAGTATCAATGGTCCCTTCAGGTGTTATGACAATCTCAGGTCTTCCAAACAAGGCCTCGGTGTGCTTCTCAATGATGATAACAGCCTCTTTTGATCTTATTGTCGCATACCTTTGAAGTGTCTCCCCGTCAAAAGCCATCACATAATTTCGCAATCTCGAAGACTTCAATCCATGTGCAAATCCTCCAGGACTGATACCACCAGAACTGGCTTCGGGATGGGAAGACAAAACTTGATAGGATAACCCTTGACCACCAGGTTTCACATCCTGGCCCACAGCTTCATGAATATCACTCTCTCTCTCATCCACAGCATTTGGGAGGATTTTCATTGTCTTCTCAAGCTGAAACCTTTGATCAACTCGCTTTAGGAAGTATCCATACATCACAGATGCTGCATAGACCTGTCCAACCCTGAGTTTGC
Organism: Salix exigua; assembly: GCA_032356905.1. Lineage (NCBI taxonomy): Eukaryota > Viridiplantae > Streptophyta > Magnoliopsida > Malpighiales > Salicaceae > Salix > Salix exigua. The sequence goes on along the minus strand of CM063602.1, from coordinate 11,753,146 downwards.
TTATCTGAGCAACAGCAGTTGAATCACCCACCCGATTTCCTAAAATGAGAGCTAGATGGTTCTGAATCATTTCGTAAGCTTCAGGAGAGTGAAGTTGTTCAAGCTTCTCATCTTGGCTAGGCCAAGCGTCCACTTGACCAGCTGACTCTGTGGAAGAGGGGGCTATGGCGGGTATCAGAGAAACATTAGCATCCATGAACTTCTGCACAACCAACGCATACAAAATCTCTTCTAGCGCTTTTCTCCTCTCATTGGCCTTCACCTCAGCAATTCTCCTAATAATTTCAAAAAAACATCATTAGACTCAATTTTTGGCATAAATAATAGCACCTATAAAACACAGTTGTTTACCACTATCGTGAAACTAACCTAGACAAAGCCAGGTCGGTGCCAGTAGCAGAAGGCTCTTCCTTCTGCTTCTCAGCATCACGATCAGTTTGAAGTTGCTCAAGCTGCTGCTCAACTGCTGCTGGCACAAGATGAGGGTGGCTAACCAAAATCTGGGATAAGAACTGCCCTATCGGAGATTCAAGCTGAAGTGGAGCAATTGGCACAATCGACCCTGAAGAATCTGAAGATGATGACGAAGATGCTCTGACTGCCATACACCTCCTACTTCCATATGCCACTCTTCTATGACCCGGCTTGGAGTATGAAACTGAAGAATGACGCTGCAGTCCATATAACACGAGGAATAAAGATTCAAACACCAGCTTTCCAGACATTATCTCAAAATACAGAAAACCAACAACGAAGTAAACTTCAAACATCCCAGCTTAACCCAAAAAATTATAAAATTTTCAAAATTTCAAGAGAAAAAAATTATTAAAAGCTTCATTTTTGACAAACATTCTCCAGCACAATCACACTCAGGAATCATCTCCTGCAACAAATCTTTTGAATAAAACATAAAACTTCATTTACTGATAGCTCTTAAGCATGCAACTGCAAGAACTAAATTGAATCATAAGAAAAATCAAACCTTCAACTTCGAAAATAATAAAGAGTTAAAAGCTGCAGTAACTTGCATAATTTAGGCACTCTCCTCCGGCAAAAAAACCATGCATAAACCCAAAAACCCATCATCGAAACCCCAAAAATAAGGCTAATCGGTAATACCTTGATAGGAAAACGCACAAATTCTTGTTTATTGGTAGCTAAAAACCCCAGTCCAGCAACAGATTTTGCAGGTCTAGAGATCCCAGTTGAAGATCCAATAACAGTAGCTGTAGCTGCTTCCATTTACACCACTCTACAAAACCCAAAAACCCTTCTGTTAGATTCCATCAAAAACTCTTTAAAACAAAAAAGATTGTTGATTCTAGCATGAATTTGATGGTGTATACTTACCCTTTTAAGTAGCTGAAACGAAAATAGGAAATTTATGTCAAAATACAGAAGAAAGGGAGCCTTTTTCTTTTGAGAGAGGGAGAGAGAAAGAGGGAGAAATGTATTGAAGGTGACTGTTATTTGTTTGAGCTGGTGGATATGGTAGGTTGGCTGGTTACAGAGGTAATCAAAGGGCAAAACTCCTTTTTATAAGAGTAGGATTGTGATAAACGTTGCTGACGTTACTAGATAAGTTAAAGCCCCTTGATATTTAGTTAATTACTCGTTTGCCATTGTCTGGTTTAATGGTACTCCTTTGTTTTTATATTTATATATTTAGAAAAATATCATTAGAATTCGAATATATATATAGATAGATAGAGAGAGAGAGAGAGAGGGGGGGGACAAATGATTTTTCTAAACTTCACTTGGTGTTCACAAATTATATTTATATAACTCAATTGGAGATATTATTAAAGTAAAAAAATTGTACTAAATTCTCATTTTAAAAAATGTGATAAGCCAAAATAAATATGAATTTTGGAAATCAGCACTCTAAATTGATGGATAATAATAAATAAATAAATAATATATTATTTTGTATGAGACTTTTTATGATTTATTTGTGAAAACAACATTTGTAATAGTGAAATTCAAAAAAAACATATATAAGAAAAATTTGTATGATTTGTTTGTGAATAAAAATCCATACAAAATATCCAATCTTCAAATAAATTTCTTTTTATATATATAATTTGTTTATTTTCATAATTAGCAAATAATTATATAATTTTATACAAAATAGTGTTCTGATAAAATCATCTACAAACTACATTTAAATATATCTAAAATATCAAAGGTCCATCATTATATTTTATTTAAATAGCTCAATCAATGATTTGTGATGACAATCAATCATTCAAAAGTAGATACTCCAGCTAATCATTCTACTTAAATTAGTCCAATTTTTGTGGTATAGCTAATAATATATCTTGAAATAAAAGGGTTTTTTGGTAATCTTGATGTAGGGATTTATTTATTTATTTATTTTTCCCCATGAACTAGAAGAGGAAGACAAAATAAGTTGAAAGGGTAGACCAAGCTTCGGGAGATCTTTGGGGTTGAAAAATGTGGGCCCAATTTGGGCTTCGATGTCCATTGCCCCAGCACATATTTTTGCTTGTGGTGACGATGAGAGCTCGAAATCAATAGATCTCCTGTGATGGGGTTACGTGTCTCATTTTGAGTCGGTCATCCTTTTTGTGGCTTCACATTTCTTTCATATATTCTTTTCTTTTCTTTTCTTTTTTAATTCTACTTTAATGATTTTCCATCGACTTTCGTGTATAGATACTAATAGAATATTTTTTAATTTAGTTTGAAATAAAATATTTATATCCTTCTTTAAAAATAATAATTTTAAAATATTTGAATTTAAAATAGCTAATCACAACAAGGTTATTTGCAAAATAAATGTATTTTCCTCGTAGGGATTTTTTTGGACTTCAAGCCTCCTTCAATTCATAAACATTAAATTTAACTTCAACTAGATGAGTGCTTTCTCAAATTAATGATTTTTAAATATATATATATATATATATATATATATATATATATATATATATTGGACTTCAAGCCTCCTTCAATTCAAAAACATTAAATTTAACTTCAACTAGATGAGTGCTTTCTCAAATTAATGATTTATATATATATATATATATATTCACGAAGAGTAATAAATATTATGTGAATAGTGTCAAAATCAATCTATAACACAGTGCAAATTCAAACCAAAATATATACATCGTATTGCGTAAAGTTTTTATATTTTTTAATTCTCTCTATATATATTATTTTATATGAAATAATAGACAGTAATAAAAGCTTGATGAATATATATAAATGTAAATAATTTAATTTATTTTATTTTATGAATAATAAATAAGATATAGATGATAGAAACTCGATCATAATATCACCTTCAATTATTTTCTCTCTCTTTGATCTAATCTACTTTATTCACAAAATAATAATAATAATAATAACAATAATAACAATAAAAAAATCTCTAGCCAAGAAAAACCTTGATATTTGCCTGCTTGGGAGTTCGATTGTTGTAGTTTTTTAAAGTGTTTTTCGTGTTTAAATATATCAAAATATTTTTTTTATTTTTTTAAAAAATATTTTTGACATCAGCACAAAATGATCTAAAAACATCAAAACATATATATTTAAAAATAGCTAACCGGAGGTCCATCCGGTTAGCCAAACATGCACTTTATAGGCCGATTTATACGGTGAGAGTGTGAAGAAAGTTCTAGACCGTGGCCAAGAAAATGGTGGCTACCACCATCATATCTAGTCTTCTGTTTACTTGCAAAGGAGTTAGCCCACCCCAAGACACCACAATATAGGTGTTTGGCACCGTGAAGAAAACAAAATTGAATTTTATTTTATATTTTATATTAAAAAATAGTGTTTTAGAATTATTTTATGTGTTAATATCAAAAATAATTTTAAAAAAATAAAAAATAGTATTTTACTAAATAAAAAAAATACTTTCAAAAACAACTCTCATCACTCATGTTTTAAAGACTCAGAGGGGGGAATAAAAGATTCATATTTATTTATTTATTTTTGTTGATTATATGTTTTATATATATATATATAATACTTTCAAAAACAACTCTAACCACACTTTAAAGAGTCTGGGCTTGCATGTTTTAAAGACTCAGAGGGGGAATAAAAGATTCATATTTATTTATTTATTTTTGTTGATTATATGTTTTATATATATATATATATATATATATATATATATATATATATATAATTTTATGTGCAAGACCTGCTGTCAATACATTGCTCCCACTAGAGCAAGTTAATGTTATTTATTGCACAAACTGAACCGTCTTCTTTCATATGTCCCTCTTTGCATTCTTCCTTTTGATTATTTTTTTTTTATATTAATTTGAAAATATTTTTTAAAAATTTTGTTGTATTTTTTTCTAATTAAGAAGTTGTTATCTTAAACATTTAAAAATCATTGTATCCATTTTGTAATATCACCTCCTAGTTAACTTGACTTATCAGGCATTATTAGCTACCAACTATTGAACTTTTTATGTCAAACCACCAAATACTTGTTATTTATAAAATAAATATAAAATTTGTAAATGTAACCATTTCTTTATTGTTAATTTTTAGGTTACCTTGTTTTATTAAGAATTCTAGAATTCTAAACCCAAAAATAACAATAAAAAGAAAGAGACTAACATAATTTTGATGGAGTTGTTTTTCTTCTATTTTTTTGATACCATGCCTTAGAATTTATTAATAACTCAAGAAAAAATGAAAATTTCCAGCTTGCATATTTATAATTTGTTGAAACGAAAAATAGAGATGTGGACACTTAAATAAATAAGTAAGTAAGTAAAATAGAGACCCTTGGTTGAAAAATAAAAATAAAGTTATATAGAATTGAATATAAAAAATAAAAATAGTGTCTTGATTAAAAAAGAAAATTATAAAAGCACACAATTTTTCAAGTTTGCACTTCCCAAATATAATAACTTGATGATTAGTAAAAAACAAATCATAAAATGCGCCCTTAAAAAAGAAGAAGAAATACACAGCATAATCAATATTTTCTTTTTATAATTAGTATTAGTAAAAGAGCTAAAACAATTCGGGTAGCTACTGTGCACCCACATTCATGTGCACTTGTGGACTGATCATTTTTCACCCTAGCCAGTGCGTGTATGTGCACTTGTCTTTTTCTTTTACCCCAAAACACTTTTTATAATTTCTATAATGTAAATAACAAAGAAAAGTTTGTGGCCGAGTGGCTCGCGATGCTCATTGGAAATCCAGCGCAGGGGTTCGAACCCCTCAGCCATCACATTGATTGTGCTGGAAAGCATGTACGTGTTGCTTTTCCTTTTTTTTATTATTTGAATGATATTTGAAAGCAACTGTCATTGTTTTTTTTTTTTTGTTATTATTATTCTAATGAATGAAAGTGGCAGAAATTAGTAAAGAAGTAAGAAAAAATAGAAAACAAATTATTTTTAAAGAACATAAACAAATAGAAAATTCTGGTTAAAATAAAAAAAATATAAAACACATTTTCAAACAATATTGAATAGTGAAAATTATTTTTTACTCAGCCCGCAACATAGAACATATATTTTTTTTAAATTTTCAAATGAAATGATTTTTTCAGCTAATATTTTTTTTTGTTTTATCATCTATTATATTTTTTATGTGCTCTTTCTTTTAATTTTTTTTATTGGTTTTATTGTCATTATTTTCAAGTTAGATGAATTTTTTTCCCTAATAATTATGTTTTTTTTAGTTATTATGATTTTTTATTTTTTTTATTTCTGTCTTTATTCATCATTAACACAATAATAATAATAATAATAATAATAATAATAATAATAATAATATATTTCTTAATATTTTGTTAATATTTTTGAGTGTTTTTTCTTTCCGGATAATTTGATAATTTTAATTGTTTTTGCAATAATAGCAATAATAATTTTGTATCTAATATTACTGAGGATAAAAGACAACTCAAAAATAAAAAATAGACAAATTTACCTAGGTTATCTACAATTAAAAAACGATACAAATCATTTTTATCTCGATTACAAAATTCCTTTTAAACGGCAAACATATTATTATATGTTTTAATATTTATTACATATTATCGCCTAAAAATATATAAAGAGAAAAAAAATGACCTCGGATTTTTTGCACTAAAAAAAATTAATATCAACATTCTTACATACATTTAATATAATAATATGATGAATAAATCTTATAAAAAAATAGTTTTGAATTTTAATTTTATGCTCTTTTGTTCAAGTTTATTTCTTAAAAAAATAAACAAATTGGATTTTTAATATTTAAGATCTAATATTACCCGGGAAAAAATACAACTCAAAAAAACAAAAGGTAAACAAATTTGACTGCATTATCTACAATTAAAAAATATACGAGGCACTTTCCGTTTTGACTACATTGTTCTTTTTAGATGGCAAATAAGTAATTATAGCACAAAAAAAAATTATATTTATTTTTAATAAAATTACAATATGTTTATTTATAATGTGTCGGATCTAATATTACGAGGAAAAAAGGCAACTCATATTTTTTTTCAAATTTATCTAGATTATCTATAATTAAAAAATATAAAAATCACTTCCCATTTCGATCACACTATATAGCATGTGAGACTAAGTATATGTATTTAATATTTGTTTAATATTATCGCCTAAAAATATATAGAGAGAGAAAACAAATGACCTATGATTTCTTGCAAAAAAAAATTAATATCGGTATTCTTAAATATATTGAATATAATAATATGATGAATAAATTTTATAAAAAAACTTTGGCTTTGAATTTAAATTTATATTTTTTACTCTTTTTTTTCATTTTAAGAAACGATGACTTTTTTCACATTTATTTTTTTTATTTTTTAGTGTCAAAGTCAATTGTTCTTTTTTAACCGGGTTTCTTTTTTTTTTAACTAGAGTATATGTGACAACAAATTTCTAATAAATCATTTCACCTTCTTAGCAAATTTTCTAACAAATTTTATCAAAAGTTTTTTTAGCAATAGCAATATTCAATCATATTTTGGTTGAAAAAAAATATTTTCAATAAATTTTATTAATTACAATTATACTAATTAAATATAAAAATAAAAAAAATAAAATATTTATAAAATCAATTATTTTTCTTCATAGATAAAAAGCCCAGATGAGCGACAAATCGGCTCGTTGAAACTAGTACAAATATTAACTTTTTTTTCTTAAGATTTTAAGTATTCACTCAAAGTAGGTTTATCCTAGTTGATCAATGAGTATATCTTTTGCATTATCATTCAAAATTCAAATTTAAAAAACATAATAAAACAATTATTTTCTATAAATGTATTATCTCAAATATGAATGATTTACATTATATTTAATAAAAAAAAAGTTCATCTTGAAACAAGAAGGATAGTCCATGAATATTCTTTTATCATAATAATACAGACCATAAAAGTTTTTAAATCAAATTTCTAAATAGTGTTGCTTATATATATAAAAAAAAAGCAGTATAGCAATAACAAATAAGTGTGAAAAATAGTATGCTATGTATATGCATTTTAGATAGAAAAGGAATCCTTAGTCCTTTTAAAGAAAAATGGTCAATGAGCATATAAAAGGATGTCTCATCCTTTGAAAATATAAGAGACGTGTATAAAGATTTTGAAGAGATTTTTTGGTGTGGAGTTTTTATGGAGATAATTTTGGAGACATAAAGATCTCGTCTTAGTTATTTTTATAGAGATATATTTGGATATGTAATATCTCACATTGGGGGTGAAAGAATGATATCTGATCTTATTAAAAGTGTTAGTTGCTAACTTGTCATACGTGTTTTGAGACGTCAGGTTTAAAAGTGGGCTCGCACCACCAAGAATAAAATCATGAGAGCGGTAAGGTCCAAAGCGGACAATATATGATAAGTTGGGTCGGGTTGTTGCAGGATATGTGAGACCTTATAAGAACTTCAATGAAAATATGGAATTTTATTAAAAAGTTTAAAAGATATATATAAATTTTCTAGAGCTAATTTGAAGATTATTCAATCTTAAATAGATGATTATTAAATGTGTAGACTTTCTTACTTTCATTATTAGATTTTGCCCCCATGAATTGGTGAAGGTAATCTCTAATAACTGAAACTATTCGTGAATTACCAGTCACTGGATCAAATAGGATAATTAATTTTTGTATTGAATTTTTAGTTAAATTAAAGGATCAATTAAAAATAATAATATAAAAAGATGAGTGACATAAATAAACTTTTAAAGCAATAGAAGAACTATCATCTATTTTATCTATTTTTTAATTCAATTTTTATCTACAATTCAACTCTTACCTTTAAAAAACATGCAATTAACTCTAATTTTAGCTAAAAAAAATTATTATGTAAAATAAAAATTCATTTTTTTTAAAAAAAAAACACTTGTAATCGACGTGTTTTAACTTTTCGAATAATAAAACTATCGAAGAGGCTTCCGACACGCCGGCGGGGAAACAACAAACGTCAACCAACGAAAAAACATTTTTGTTTTGAACACGTGTTGTCTTGTTACTAACTCTCATTTGAACCACTTTTGACTTTTCACTTCAAGATTGCACCAAATCTAAACCCAAATTCAGTCAAACTTTTGGGCTAACTACAACTCAGTACCCCAGCTATGATGTAATATCAAATCAACTCTTATAACTACCAATCTTTCAATTTGATCCTTGTTGTTTTTTCTTTTCTCAAATCAAGTTAGGGTGTATTGCTAAAGAAAAACAAATTGGTTAATGACTTGGAAAAGGTTGAAAAGCTAGAAAAGTTTTAACGATTTAGCATGCTATTAGATAAAACCAAGTTCCTAAAGTTATTTTTTTCTAATTGATATCTTGAATTTAGTGTCTACGAATCAAGTAATTCAATTGATTTCTTAATAAAACATGATCTAGGGATATAATTGTCAGATTCATGAAAACTAGATAGTAAATTAGACAGAATTTACTATGTTGATACTGATTTGAAATACTTATTGCATACCTGCACAAAAACATTTCTTACTCATACATCATTTGTTACGTCAAATCTAACGGAACCATAAGCAGCCATCTGACTTGAAATCTAACGGAACCATAAGAAGCCACCTGACTTGACTTCTTCTCCCGTTACTCAACTCCGTCTCCTCTCTCTTTCTTTGGTTCTTCTTCCACTGTGGATACACTCATCGCTTCTTCCTTTTCTCTTCCATTTTCTCCCACTTTCTCTCATTTTCTCAGCAATCAAACAAACTAAACCTCTTATGGAAACGAAAAATGAACCAGGAGAGGAAGAAAACGCTTGGGAAGAAGTAATACGGAAGATGTTACCAGCAGGAGCACCATTACCAGATGAAGATCATCTCGATTATTCAATCGCCATCGAATACGAAGGTCCTCCAGTTTCTTACGAAATCCCTCGCGCTGATCCGTTAAATTCATTATCGATTCCTACTTCCTCTCTCGCTTCTACTGAAGAATCGAAATCAAGACCAAGCATTCCTGTCGCCTCTCCAGTTTCAAGATTCACCAGATTTAATAACCACAACGGAAACGCTAGGAGACCTAATCCAGATAGAGTAGAAGTAGAGGAAGGAAATTATGCAGAGGAGCCTGATAGGAGTGAAGGAGGAAGGCGAGGGAATTTCGTTACGTTTAATACGCCGAAAGATTCGGAGACCGAGGAAGGAGAAGATGAGGAGGATGGCTATTCCTCCACGCAATCTGATTTGACAACGACGAGGAAGGAAGAGAGTAAAGGAGTGAAGAGGAAGGGTGGAATTTGTAGTAGGTGTGGTAAGAAGAATAGATTGAAGGAGAGGGAAACGTGTTTGGCTTGTGAGAAGAGGTATTGTAGCAATTGTTTGTTGAAAGCCATGGGATCAATGCCAGAAGGGAGGAAATGTGTGAGTTGTATTGGGAAACCAATTGAGGAATGGAAAAGGTCGAATTTGGGCAAGTGTTCGAGGATTTTGGCGAGGGTTTGTAGTCCTTTGGAGGTTAGGCAGATAATGAGAGCGGAGAAGGAGTGTGCTGCAAATCAGTTGAGGCCGGAGCAGTTGATTGTTAATGGGAGGCAGTTGAGCCAAGAGGAATTGGCTGAGGTTTTGGGGTGTGCATTGCCGCCGCAGAAGTTGAAGCCTGGAAAGTATTGGTATGATAAGGATTCGGGGTTTTGGGGGAAGGTGAAAGAAATAATGTTAAAGTTAATTTGGTTTTTGAAATGGTTTTTTATTGTGTTAATTGTTTTTGTCTATTGGATTTCAGGAGGGAGAGAAACCGGATAGGATTATCAGTTCCAAATTGAATGTTGGTGGTAAGCTTCGGGTGGATGCTAGTAATGGAAATACGAAGGTTTATATTAATGGCCGTGAAATTACCAGGACTGAGCTCAGAGTGTTGAGGGTATCTTTATTTCCTTGCTTGTGCTTTTCATTTTGCAATCACGTTGTACAAATGATTTAGTACTTGTGAAACCAGGTTAGAAAGCCTAGTGCTTCTGCTGGAAATGAGGTGTCTAGATCCTACATTCAAATACTATACATGACTGATATAAATCTAGTGCTTGACACTAGTCACTCTAGATATGCATAATTATAGTCAGGATTTGTATGAGTTCTGAATACTGTAGCATGAAGTTTAGTGCGATGCAAGGAATAGTCTTACAGAAGTTCACGAGTCTAGTTGACCTAAAGTGCAACATGGAAGGTAGCTTTTAACTTGGGAGGAAGTTGATCTGAGATAGATGATGATTGGGTTCATAAAAATCAGGAAGGAGATTGTAGTATGCAATAGTGTTGTAAAACCTGCTCCGTTCCGGCCGTAACTTTCTGTTCCGTTCATAAAACTAGGACAAAACGGCGTCGTTTTTATCCCGGTTTTAATTCTGACCCGTTCCGGAAATTCCAGTCAAATTCCAGCCGGAATGCCTTGTTCCATTCCGGGTGTGCCGTTCTAGGTTCAAAATCTATTTTTTTTTATTTTTTTAAAATATTTTTGACATCTATACATCAAAATAATTTAAAAACACGAAAATAATTTAAATGAAAAAGAATTCAAATTTTAATTATGCTTGATAAATTAATATTTTATTTTTTTCATATATATATAATTAATTATATGTGAACAGTACGACACCGAAACGGCACGCCGGAATGCTCCGAAACCGGAACGTTCCGTTCCAATCAAAAAACTGGAATGGTATTGACAACTATACTATGTATGGGTGGATATAGAAAGTTAATGATAGAATTTCATCTATGAACTACCACAGGGAAGAACCTGCTGCAATAAATACTTAAAATACTTGCTACTGTGCTAGCATATTATAGTAATGGAGCTAGAACTATATTTTCATTTGGTGCTGAGTGCGGTGATGGTGTCTTTTCAAGACTTTCACTCTTCTAGGACATCAAACAATCCACTTCGATATTGCCCTACTGATGAAGAGAGATCTGGATGGGAGAAATGGTTGCGTGTTGGGGAGACAGTGAAGTGTTAGCCTTAGCTGGTGACTAGCAAAAAAACTGTTAACATTCCCAACTATTAAAAGAATTCCTTTTTCTTTGAAAATTATCTGAAGATTTGGAGAATTTCGCACAAGCAAACATGCCCTTGGAGTTTTAGGTGTCGTCCATTTCCAAAGTGGCACAGCATTGGAAGCTGAAGACACTCTGTTTTATTATTTTTTTACTCGATGTCTATACAGTTGTGTTTGCACATAGATTAAGTTCTTTGCAGTTTTATGACAAGTTTGCCTATGCTTCATTCGCTGCATCATTCAATTCTGATAGTTTGGCTGAGGTCGCACTTTGGTCTCATTGCTTGAATTGATGACATTCATTTCAGCTTGCAAGCGTACAGTGCCCAAGGGACACTCATTTTTGGGTGTATGATGATGGATCTTATGAGGAAGAAGGCCAGAATAACATAAAGGGAAACATATGGGGAAAGGTTATCTCTTAATCTGTGGATAATATCCCTCCCATCAGTTCTTAAGTTTGAATTCAACAAATGGTTTTGAAATGAATTTTATACAGTTTTCTGATTTTTGGTAGGAAGGCATCTACTCGTTTCATCTGCTCAATATTTTCATTGCCTGTACCACCTGGAAATCCTATCGGGTTGAAAGAAGATCCAACTACCTTTTCAGGAAGGTCTGTGCATGAGTATTTGGAACAAGGAAGGATCCAGAAACTTCTGTTATTTGGGCTGGAAGGATCTGGAACGAGTACCATTTTCAAGCAGGTACATTCATGTTTTATCATTTTATTTTGGCTTTATTTTTCAAAAAAAAAATCATTTTATTTGGTTTCAACTTGATTTTATTGCAAACATTCATTTTATTATGTTTCAACTTGATTTTATTGCGAGCATTTATTATATTAGGTTTCAAATATTATTTTCATCATTTCATGTTGCTGCTATTAATATGGAAAACACGGTTAACTTTTAATGTTTGTTTGAAACAAATACCCCTCTCTTCTATGTAATAGATAACTGTTACTTCCTCTCACTTGTTGGAAGCTAATGCAGGTATGCATGTAATTTGAGTAGTTGGTGTAATTATGCTTTTGCTTGACTTTTGAGTTTTTAAGACAGTATACAAGCGATCAGTGCAAAACTGAAAACAATTATCTTTATTTGGGTTATTCTTTAACTGGCTATTGGGGTGCCCCATGGATGATATCCATCATGATCTATTAATGTGATAGCTGTTTAGAAAAAAAACTAAATATATTGTTACTCCTAATGATCTTTGGCACATTGTTCTTATGAACTTCGGCTTTACTTGCAATAATTCTGTGTGGAGATGGGGGTGTTGGTTTAATATTTATCATATTTCTCTTGGAACAGGGCAAGTTTTTATATGGGAATAAGTTCACTACTGATGAGTTGCAGGACATCAAACTCATGATTCAAAGCAATATGTACAGATATCTTAGCATTTTGCTTGAAGGACGAGAGAGGTTTGAAGAGGAGGCTATGATGGAGAAGAGAACTGATACAATCAATTCTGAAGAATTGGCTTCAGGTCTCTATACTCTAGTATTTTTCCATCTTATTTTTTTAATCTGTAATAAAACACATAACCCTGCATACTTTTGCATAAGTTTTCCTAGATTTGAAGAAATATTTGAACGGTTCCTATTCATTTGATTGCAACCAATATGCTAGATTGTTAAATCCTTGCTCTCCATAATGATATGAACATGCATAAGATGCAGCCTTCGGTCTTAATAAACCATAGCAAGTGGTTCATCCTGAAATAATTTCAGGTAAAAGCGAAGTTGAAGCAAGAGAGAACTGCATCTACTCGATTAATCAACGCTTGAAGCATTTTTCTGACTGGTTACTAGATACCATGGCTACGGGAGACTTGGATGTATTTTTTCCTGCTGCAACACGTGAGTATGCTCCTATTGTGGATGAGATCTGGAATGACCCTGCTATTCAGGAAACGTACAAGAGAAGGGAGGAATTGCATCACCTTCTCGATGTTGCCAAATATTTCTTAGATCGGGTATGCCTCAAGCATCTCTACTTTTGCTTTGTTTATTTACAAGGTTAGAAGTTGTCCATGTTCTTTTGTGTGCAGTTCCATAGATTGTCTCTTCCCCCTTTCTCAACCTTTCTGGAATTTTAGGAATGAGAGTATAATCATTGTAGATTGCCCATAGTTTTGCTTTGTGTCGAATATATTTCTCAGTGATATTTTAAAATGATGTATTATGATATTTTGCTCGCAGGCCATTGAGATATCAAGCAATGAGTACGAACCTACAGAGAAGGACATTTTATTTGCTGAAGGAGTCACACAGAATAACAGTCTTGCATTTATGGATTTCTCATTTGATGATAGAAGCCCTATGTCTGAGACATACAATGAAAACACTGACTATCTACCTCCCTTGACCAAGTAAAAATCCTCTTTCTTTTCACTTCATCCATTACCTTCACTGCTGCTTAGAGTAATTTCCTCTCATCTCTCTGGGAATTTCCCATTGCCTCAGGTACCAACTAATTCGCATAAATTCAAAGGGATTGCGTGATGGTTGTAAATGGCTGGAAATGTTTGAAGATGTGAGGGCAATTATCTTCTGCGTTGCATTAAGCGACTACGACCAGATGTGGGCCCATGGTACAGGTCCTCTTTGTAACAAAATGATTGCTAGCAGAGACATGTTTGAGAGCCTGGTTAGGCATCCTTGTTTCAGGGACACCCCTTTTGTGCTTTTGCTAAACAAGTACGACGCATTTGAAGACAAGATCAACCAGGTTCGCCTGTCGACTTGTGAGTGGTTCAGTGACTTCAGCCCCCCCCATCATAACAGTCAATCCCTGGCTCAGCAAGCTTACTATTATGTGGCAGTGAAATTCAAGGAGTTATATTTTTCAATCAGTGGTCAAAAGTTGTTTGTTACGCAGACCAGAGCTCGGGAACGTCCTTCAGTGGATGAAGCATTCAAGTACATAAGGGAGGTCCTCAAATGGGATGAAGAAAAGAACGATAACATATATGGAATCAATGGGGATGAGTCGTTTTACAGCACAGAAATGAGCTCTTCTCCATTTATTAGACAGGAATAAGCCAACAGTTTGAACCAGGAGATCAAATTCATTGGGCAGTGAATGGGTGTTTGTGTTGTGTTGTTGAAGAAATATTGTAGTTAGGTGAGGTGAATTTCATATTGCAGTGTGATGTTTTAGGATCAGGGTTTTGATTGATTCATGAGGAACCACTTTCTGATTGGGGGAGCTGATATATATAAAAAAATTTGTTGGGAGGTGGTGAGAAAAATTATCAAATCCAGTTGTATATAGTTTTCCTTTTAATCAGGAATAAAACCAGTTTTTGTGAATGTTGTGACTGTTTGTTGCATTCCAAGCCCTGAGAACTTGCTAGTTTTGTATATTCTTTACTCTTATTATTCAAAGGAGTCCACATTATTTTTCAAGGTATAATACACACACACACACACACTTTAAAAAACTCTTATGACCTAATAATAATAATAATTTATCAACTAATAAAACCTAAAAAACAAAATAAAAATACAAAATCAAACTCGTTAAGATTATATCTCGATCTAGTTCTACAAAACACCTTAACAACACTTATCTTGTCAAGAAAAACATGTTAACACCAAGTTTGTCCATTTTTAGTGGTCAATTGAAATTTCTTTAAACAAATCACTAAAATCACATATCAAAAAATAATAAAAAATATATAATTCTATTTTTTTGTATTTTTATATCATTTTCAGTTGTAAAAAATTATTTTTAAAATATAAAAATATTATTTTTAAAATATTTTTAAATAGAATACACTTTTAAAAACAACTAAGAAAAACTATCAGCAACTCTCCACACAGTCAATCCCGCATTTGAACGCAAAACCTCAAACGCGGCTTGAAAGCTACACTTTTAGCGCGCATATATACCGCGTTTCTTTGCTTATATAAAACCCGGCCACCCCCACCCATCTCATAATAACAGTCAGGAAAAACCCTTGCATTACGCGTCAGGAAAATTGAATAGCTGATTCACGTCTCTTCTGCAGGCCAAGGGAAATGGTTTTTAGTTGGATAAGGAAGAAAGCTGCTGATCAGGATGAAAAGCTGAAGAAAGGCGAGGAGTTGGTGATACCGAACCAGTTTGTCTGCCCGATATCTCTTGATCTTATGAAAGACCCGGTGTCACTGTCTTCCGGGATAACGTATGACAGGGAGAGCATAGAATCCTGGCTTGACGGTGGGAATTTCACGTGCCCGGTGACAAACCAAGTTCTAAGGAGTTTTGATCAGATTCCTAATCATAGTCTTCGGAAAATGATTCAAGATTGGGGTGTGGCTAATCGGAGCTACGGCGTCGAACGAATCCCGACACCCAGGGTCCCGGTTTCGGGAACCCAGGTCTCGGAGCTTCTTTCTATTTTGGAGGATTCAGTGAGGAGCTTGAATGGACCACGGTGCCTGGAGTTGGTGCGGAAAGTCAAGAAATGGGGCGGTGAAAGCGAGCGTAATAGGCTCTGTGTCGTCGCGAATGGAGCCATTACTGTGTTTACAGCTGCGTTTGATGCTTTTGCGAGAGATAGTTCTTTCGAAACCAATGCGAATTTGCTGGAGGAGATATTATCTAACATGAACTGGATGTTTCCTCTATCTCAATTACATTCACTTGATCATCACACGGGAGCAGCACAAGCACGTTTAGGATCGCAAGATTCTTTACGCTGCTTGGTGTGGCTCCTGAAATGTGGAGATCTTTCGGCGAAGAAAGAATCCATGATTGCACTGAAAGAACTGGTTTCGTCTGACCAAAAACATGCAGAGGCATTGGCAGCCATTGAAGAGGCGAGTGAGGTACTATTTAGGCTCGTTAAAGAACCAATTTGCCCTGCAATCACCAGATCTTCTCTTATGGTGATATTCCATCTAGTTTCATCTCCATCTTCCACTAGCATGGCGATCAAATCAGAATTGGTCAAGATGGGCCTGGTCTCTTTGCTATTAGAACTCACTGTTGACTCAGAAAGGAGCACGAGTGAGACAGCGTTAGGTGTTTTTGACATGCTCTGTGATTGTGAAGAGGGCAAAGAAGAGGCCTACAGGAATGCGTTAACATTTCCAGTCCTGGTGAAGAAAATCCTGAGGGTATCAGAACTGGCAACCCAGTTTTCAGTTTCAGCCATTTGGAAGCTTGGCAGGCATGAAAACGAACGCGAAAAAGTGAATATTTTCCTGGCCGAGGCTCTTCAGGTTGGCATATTTCAGAAGCTGGTGTTGCTCTTACAGCTTGGTTGTGGGTCTGTGACCAAAGAGAAGGCGACAGAACTCTTGAAAACGATGAATCCTCGCAGACCCGAGTTGGAATGCGTTGACTCGGTTGATTTCAAAAACCTAAAACGGTCATTCTGAAACACTACGTACTGTAGATTCTGCAATGTTCAAACCCTTCACTTCGCAGAAACAATTGTAGTTTGAAATGGTAAACTCGACATATTCCTGATGAAGAAATGTCGGCCACCTTTTTGACCTAATCAATTTGATTTTCTCGAGGGTTTCTGTTTTTTCCTCGTCAACTCCTTCACATAGGGTATGATTCTTTTCTCAAGAATCATTCTTTGTTGTTCTTTTTTGAACTTTCATACACACGAACTCAAAATCCAGACGGCATCTGATGATTTCTGCTCTTCTGTTCAAACCTCCATTAACGTAGAAGGACTGGGGATTTTTGATCTGTTCAAACTAATTAGTGGGAGACGACGGGAAATGTTAATTAGTGTCTGCTGTGACCTCGTTTCAAAAATAGTTTTTTTTTAATTTAAATTAATTATTTTATATTTTTGAATTATTTTGATATACTACTGTAAGACTTATTTTTTAAAAAAATAAAAATATTATTTTAGATATTTTTTTTATAAAAAAAAATTATAATTGTTTTGCCATTCAATACGTGAAACGAGAGAAAGGTCATCGACCAGTCAAATAATAATAATTTTTAATTTTTTATATGGGAGTACATTTTAATATATTTATGAATAAAAAATACTTGAAAAAATAATCTCAATCACACTCCCAAACAAGCCCTAAAATTACATAGTCCCTGTTTGACATTGCGTTTCAAAAGTATTCTTGAAAAAAATTAAAATATTTTATTCATATTTTTATTTTAAATTAAACAATTTGGTGTTTTTTTTAATCATTTTCATGTGCTGATATAAAAAATTATTTAAAAAAAACATAGTTTTGATATATTTTTTAATGAAAAAATATTTTTAAAAACAAAATCAATCACACTCCGAAACATCCTCTTAATATCTTGAAACAAGCAATTCATTAGCCTGTGCTATCACTTTGGAATTCAATATCTTGCTTTTCATATTACTTGTTTAGCCTAATCACAAACACTAGATAATTCAGATTGATGAATCATTAAATATGAATGATGATCATAGAAAAAACCCTATTGGATGTTTATTATCTAATAATTGTTTAGTAAAACAACACATTTTATTATTTTATTCAAATACAAAAACTATTTATTGATAATATTGCATCATGCTACCCTCACCACGTGATAGGAATTGAACAAATTAAAGGTTTATTTTTTGTGATTACGGTTTGAATTATTAGTTAAAAAATCTTAAATTATTTTTAATACGAAATAAAAATAATTTGAAAATACAAATTTGTGACATATTTAAAACGTGTTACACGTTTACAATGATGCTATGGGGCCTCATCTTTTCATTGTTATGCAATCCCTGCAAGTAATTTGATTGGCCAGATTTCTTTTTTTCTTCTTCTTTTCCCTCGATTGAAACTTGAAAGGGCTCGTGTGGTTTCAAATTAAGGATGACGTACGTTCTAGAGAAGTTGACTATTCAACGGTTACCTTTCGTTGTGGACTTTTAAGATAACTATATCACTGTCTTCCGTTATGTATGGTTTTTTTAATATAAATAAATATTTAAATATTACTAATAATTTAACGAACTAAATCCGACTTATCGAAGATTAATTGGTTTCGTGACATCATTTTACTCATTCCAATAGCATTGGTGCCTTGGGATAGGTTTCCATTATGTCAAACTCCTATCGGACCTATTTCGGTTTTCCGGGATCATATCTCATTCTTAGTTGTGGGTTGCGTGATACGAGGTTCACATCACAGGCGCATCCAAGCTGACAATAGCCATATATGTCTTTTAAAATAATTTCACAAGTTAACAATAATATAAAAAGTATAATAACCAGACACACAAAACTATTTTTCATCAAACCTCAAACTTAACCAAAATTTTAACCAAACACTTCAATTTCATTACTGAACCCCAACTCATAATATTTTTTATAATATTATTATTTTTAATTTCAACCACAGTAGCAACTACAAAATAGCAACAACAATAACAGACCGGCCTATTAATAGACTTGTTGCGTTGGCTTCCATCTGCCACCTCTCTTGTGGCTTTCTCGGGTCCATCTTCTAGTGTTATGTTGTGGTTGTAACGAAGCATATCCATGCCGATCATCTTATCAGCTGGAATCTTGGGAATGGAAAGCATATTTTGTTTTGGAAGGATAGTTGGTTGGCTAATTTTGGTCCGCTTATTAATCACATAAGTGGGGAGGTCCCGGAGGATAAACTTAGTTACACAGTGGCTGATATGGTGAATGCTAGGGGCGAGTGGAAATGGGAAGAGTTTGCCCACCTAATACCCATTCAAGTTATGATGGGAATTGCTGGTAATATTCCTCCGGCACAGGATATGAATGCCGACACTCTAATATGGGAGCAATCCAAAAATGGAAGTTTCACTACACAAACTGCGTATAGGTTACAGGAGGACAAGAGACTAATGGATCACGAACCCATTTGGAGGGTTATCTGGCAGTGGAAGGGAATGGAGCGCATCAAGATTTTTCTTTGGACGGTGGCTCATAATTCAATTATGACAAATGAAGTGCGATGGAGAAGAAGACTCACAGTAAATCGATGTTGCAGCCTTTGTGTCAATGAAGTTGAAACAATAGCTCATGCTTTAAGAGATTGTCCTAGAGCCCGTAAGATATGGGAGGCCTTTGTCAAGGTAGAGGATAGACAACTTTTCTTCAGCCAAAATTGGTATACATGGATGTTATCAAATCTGGCTATCAGAAGAAGAGATGCAGGCAGTGTGAATTGGCCTTTGGAATGCGGTATAATTTTATGGTATATATGGAAAGAGAGATGCAATAGAGTGTTTGGCTCAACTCATGATAATTGGTATGAAACTATTCAAGTGATTTGAAGAATGGTTTCAGATAGTAAAAATATTCAGATGAATGGATTGGAAGATATTAAGGTGATTCAACAGGTGGGGTGGACTTTTCCTGTAAACGATTGGATTAAGTTAAATGTGGGTGGGTGCAGTAAAGGAAATCCAGGTGCGGCAGGAGCTGGAGGAGTAATTCGGGATAATATGGGGTCTTGGATAGTGGTTTTTGTGAGGAATAATGAGAGTTGTTCTTCGGTAACAGCTGAATTATGGGTTGTTTATGTCGGTTTACAACTTACTTGGGATAGGGGTTATAGAAAGGTTATTTTAGAGTCTGATTCTCAAGTTGTAATTAGGCTTATTAATTAGGATACAATGAGTATGAATAGAAATTTCAACCTAGCCATGCAAATTAAGGTTATATTGGGTAGAGATTGGGAGGTTAAAAACTTTCATGTCAATAGAGAGGTCAATTGTGTGTCTGATTGGTTAGCTAATTATGGGCTAACGAGGGATTTGTTAGATAGAGAGTCTAATGTGCTAGAGGATCCTCCATCATGAGTTTACACTTTGTTGTATTATAACCTGATTGGATCTACTATTCCTTATTTAATTTAGGAGGGCTTAAACGCCCCAATTTTTAACAAAAAAAAAAAGTTTACTTCTCACTCCTTGAGGAGCTAGCTTGAACATTCCTTCGCATAGAAGGATATACCTGGTGTTATTAGTACATAATTATATATAGCTAGTTTTTCACATTCATGGATATACACCTACTTTTCTTCAAGGCATTTCATAGATCTTGTCTCTTAACTTCTGCCCAAGAACTCTTAAACCACCAATTCAAGTCAGATGATTCTCACAAAAAAAAATCCAAAATCATTTAAAAGAAATACAAAGAGTGACAGGGAGGATCATTGGCCTGAGTGGACAAGAGGATGATTTTCAACCAAAAAGGAAAACAGAATCAAAAATAGAAAGTGAACCTTTCCAACTAGTAGTGTTCAAACTGTAGTGCTCTCGCAGTCTCAGTTGATATGAGAAAATGCAGTAGCCTAATGCTAGGAGAAATACATGTCAGATGCACAAAAGATGGAACTGGCAAATACATGATTTTCATATTTATATCATATTTATAAATATTCATGTTCATATTTAAATCTCTGCAGCCGAGGAAAGACTACTGGTTCTTGAACCTCTTCTCCACTTCCTCCAGACTCTGGATTTCCTTGTAGAATTTGCATATACGATAAACACACCTGCAGGCACATGACATGAATGAAAATAAATAAAACAAGCATTTTCCAGAGATCTTCCGATCCAAACATACCAGTAGAGAAGGCATGCTGAAACACAGAGAATCGCATTCCCTTGAGCTTTGTAAATCTGCACAGCAAACCTCAATGATAAGCTTATGTAGATTCTAATATAATATAGAATGATCGTGCAGTTATTTCTTCTTACACTAACTGCATTGACAGTTTGGAGGGGCATTTCAAAAGGATTTTTGAAAAAAAAAATATTTTGTTTTTATTTTTCACTTTAAATTAAAAAAAATGGTGTTTTTAGATCATTTTCATGTGATGATATAAAAAATTATTTTTAAAAAATTAAAAAAAATAATAATGCATTTCTGAACGAAAATCACTTTTAAAAACAACCGCACTCTCGAATAGTCACCCTGCACTTTGTCCCCTATCCCCAACACACACATAGTGGATAGACCTAAACGAGAGAGATTACTGGCTCAATTCGGTTCTTCCAGAACCAGTGGCATGTAACAGCCATTTTCATATTCCCAAGCAATACCTTTTTTTTGTAGTCAATGACAATCAGGCTGTTTGGAGATTCATGATGCTAGACATAATAATCTACATTTTCCAAATCATTTTACATATGAGAAAGACAGAAATCTAAACCGCTTAATCCAAATAACACCTTTTGTTCTATTCTGATAGTGTAATGCATCATGTAATGGCTCATTTAACTGTTCAAGCGAGGTTGCAATAACTAAAGTACAAGATTTAAGTAAACAGCCAAAACCCAATGGAGTAAACTTGTATATACACAGCACTGTGGAGGCGATAATAGAGGTTACGACTAGAATCCAACAAAGCTTCAAGCATTCAATAAACAAAGAAAAATCATCCCCACACTTCATAACCTGGCCACCCAAAAAAACATAAGATTCTTAGCAATTTACCCACCCATTTAAGACAATCTCCACAATCCCAGCTAAAAAAGAGTAATTTTGTCAGGTCCCTAGCCCCTGTTCGATTCATTTTCTCTAATTCCTTCAATGAATTTACGGTTCTTGGATAAAGCTTATTAATAATCGCAAATCGATATTACATGTTTCATACAAAGAGGGGGGAAAGGAAGGAACCCGCAATCAGATCGAAACGACTTACAGATTTCTCATAACGATCTCTTTCAGAAGCAGTGCAGTTCTCGCTGGCACACATCAATCGATGCTCATTCTTCCAATATATGTCTATCCACAACAAAGACAGAACAGAACCCAAAATTTATAAAGCCGAAAAGAAAACAAAAAGATTGAAAAAGAAACGAAAAACAAACCCAGGAGAAGAAATCCGGAAAAAGGAACAATAAAGAGAGCCGGCTGGAGTAGGAGAGAGATGAGGGAAACCAATCCGCCCTTCAATAGCTTAGGCGAGGGTAATGTTAAGAGTGCCGCAATAGCTGCCTCTGCTGCCACCACGTACGTCAGTATCATCCATTGCAACCCCATTTTCTTTCTCTCTTTCTTTCTGTTTGAATTTTTTTCCTTCCAAAGGACTGGCTGTATACACACACACATACACACCTTGCTTGCTTGCTAAGCAAAACCAGAATAAAACCTCAACAGTCAGTCATTCGAAGGAAAAAATAATATATGTGTGTGTGTATAATTTTTATTTTTCTACAGCTTCTAGGCTTGATTTTCGTTTCCGCTTTGGCCCGAATGAGAGAAAAGTCAGAAACCCGTGTTTGACTTTGAGGAGGTCGGTTTTTTTTATCATTATTATTATTTTACATTAAAAAATATTTTCTGATTTAGAAAAGAAACTTGATAACAGCAGAATATTTTGTAAGATTTAAGGCATGTTTGGGTGAACAGTTGTGATAGCTTTTCAAAGTGTTTTTTGTGCTGAAATATATTAAAATAATATTTTATTTAAAAAATTATTTTTGACATCAGCACATCAAAATAATACAAAAACATCAAAACATATTCATTTTAAATAAAAAAAATCAAATTTCTACTACACAGCGGCTGAAACCTGTGCCAAACAGCTTCTTAGCTTCTTAAGATACTGTGACGGTGATAATTGTGACAATGGTGATTGTGAAATTGGGAATGGGGTAAGAAAATAGTCATCTTGAATTTGCAATCTAAATTCCCTATAAAAAAATAGATGATTTATCAAGTTTAATTATAGATCAAATCAAGAATGTAATAAAAAAAATTAATATTGAAGAGTCAATTCATGTTATTATAATGTAATATTGAATAATAGATTTAAAACAAATCAAGTAAGGAAATGCTCAAAACAATCAGCCCAATTTTTTTTGGCCATTCTGTAAAAGTTTTATTGATTTTTAATTTTATCATTCAATTCAAATTGACAAATTATGTTTTTCAATTTGGTCTTCCTTTTTTATTTCTCATTTTTATGTGGTCCTTTTATAAAAATTATTATTCTTTCAATTTTATCATTCAACAAAACATTATTTTTATTTTTATGTCAATTTTGATCCTTGTTTTTTTGATTTTTTTTTAAATTTTTTTTTTATTTTCAATATTACCCTTCAATCAGACAAGAAAATAATTTTATTTTTTAATTTTGATCCTTATTCTTTTAATTGTGATTTGAAAAAAATATTTTTATCTTTCAATATTCGATTGATTGGGATTTGAACTTGATATTTTTTTCAAAATAGATATTTCTGGTCTATTTGATAAAAATCAAGTACAAAGTAATATGAATCTGTATACAAGTTTCAAGACAAAAAAATTTTTATTTAAAAATATATAAATTATATTCTAAAATTTCATCTAATAAATTAAAATTTTTAAATGAGATGGTCACGCAGAATTCAAAGATGTAAACTGTAATCACTTCAAAATCAAGTGAAGTATATTTCAAAAGTGGAACACGGCGATAATCTGAAGCTACCTCCATGTTCATATCTTCTCCCTTTTGCTTTTATGCTCGCTGTTGTCAATGATCTTCTTGCCGACAACATAATTTTCGTGAAGTTAAGAATTTTCTTGACGTGAATTTTAGAGATCACTTCTTATTTCAGATTCTAAAAAAAACACATGATGTTAGCAATGAGATGCTAAGAAGTTATATCAGAACTCTGTTACTACTCTTCTTCATGTTTACTTAGATCATATAATAATTAGATCTACGTTTCTTTTTTTTTATAATTTTGATACTTCTTTTGTTAAGCTGAGATCATCCATGGAAGCCTGACCCTGTTTTGAAATAAAGCAAAACAAGTAATATTTCTGAAAAAAAAAGTAAAATTAAAGCATATATTTTGTTGGAATCAAGTTTAAGTTGTTCAGCGACCTCTAGAATAAGTTCTTAAATGATATAGTTCTTTAACATGGTATTATAGCTTTGTTGATCCAGCGATCACGAATTCGAATCTCATCATCCTCATTTTATTTGATAAAAATTAAGCATAAAATACTGTGAACTTATGTGCAAGTTTCAAGCCTAAAAACTGTTTACTTGAATAAAAATACTAGAAAATAATATAAATTATATTCTAAAAATTTAAGATTTCAATGAAATATTGGCTTAACCTACCTTCATTCTTTCACAGAAAACATATGGTAAAATAGTACCTGAAATAAGTAGGGTGTGAAATGAGACATCAGAGGTAGACGAAGAGAAGGTGTCGACGAGGGGGATGAAGCCTGGTCCGAGAGAACTCTTAAAACTCAGGCAACTCCTTCAGTTTCTTGTTGTTTCGAGTCAGACGACATCCCCCCACGTCCCCACTTTCCTAAAACCACATCCCCTTTCATTTTGAAGCTGCGCCATCGATTTTTTTTCTTGCAGAGGAGAGAAAAAGCTGCGAAACTTGAGGAGGAGTGAAGAATCCACTTGGTTTTTGCGGTGATAAATAGAAGCTCTCTTCATTGGACTATTGACTTTAGAACTCACCTCGTGGAAGGTTGGTGGTGCTTTCTTTATCGTTAAGGCTTGCCAAAATCGATTCTTACGATTAATATTCTATGGAAAGTTCAGTTTCCTTTTCTTTTTTTTTTGGTATACAAGAATTGCCAGATCAATCTCCATAGGTGGATACATCATCATAAGGAGCAGCTGGGTTTGCCTTTAGCCGCAAAGAGTAACATGGGTGCTTGAAAACATGACAAAAAAGTCTTGAAAGTTAGCTTAATGGGTCAGTCAACATGCGAAAAAATCAAATGGCAGTCAATTCAAGTTATAAATATAAAGAAGATGGGATTTTTTTCCCAAAGAAAACTGTTTATCGAGGGCTTTTTTTTTTCATTATCTGCTGGCATCGCTAAGCGTTTTTTGAAGTGATAATGTCATCTGCCATTACTGAACTGAATGAGTTTGATTAGGTTTTTGGGGAACCTGGTGAAGATATTTCCTCGAGCAGGTCCATGACCAGAGGCTTCATCGATGAAGGCTTGCGACTGGGTTGCTTGCTAAACTCAAGGATGTATTGGGTTAGTTTTACGAAGAGATCTATTTAATTGGAAATCTCACTCCCAATTACGAATCAAAATTGTAGTTTTAAATTCACTTTGGATTGAAGTGGGGATAATGATAGCGTGTCTCTTGTAATAATCTTTACAATTTTTATGAAGAGGAACCACCATGGATACAAGAGGTGACAGAGCTTGCTTCTTCTTCTTCGTTTTCTTCTTACAGTGATGAATATGATAACACGTGTTTAATCTTCCATGTGGTTAGTTCTAAGGAGCTTTTTACATGCCAGTTCAAATTTTAATTTAGTCCATGTCCCTACAGTGTCTTTTGAGTGCAGCCATAATTGTCTTGAAACTCTTACTTTTATGCAATTTCACCCATTATCATTCTCCAATTCAATCTTTGGTTTCTAATTTGGGCGAATGGACCAGTAAACTTCCACTTTCCTTCAATTTGACCCCTAACTTTACTATTCCAGCCCCTAAAATCTCATATCTTTTAGGGTTTGGTCATTGATTTTGACCCTTCAATAATTGTCTATCAAAATTCAATATTTATTCAATTAGACCCTTAATTTCAATTTCTTACTATTGCAATTCAACCTCTCGGACTTCAATTTCTTCCAATTAAAATCCAAATTGAACTCAAAAACTAATATTTCTTGTAATTAATCCCGCAATAAATTCAATTAAATCCTAAAAAACCCCGATTGAGCTCTTAAACATTAGATTTTTAAAGAAAACAAGTCTTCTCAAATTAAATTCTCTTTGTCAATAGTGTTGTTATTTGTCAAAAATTGGCTAACAGTTTGTTCGACGTTATAAATTTTGATCTTTCGCAACCAACTGTGGTGATTTTCTAGGTGTTCTCTCTGCAAATATATTTTTTTTCATTTTTTCCAACATTTAAAAAAAATGTTATATAAAGGCCCTCCTCCGTTTGGGCCCTTGGCTAATCGACATGTGCAAGCTGCTAGAATTGCTATTTTGTTTTCAACATGAATATTAGTGTAGAATCCCAAATCGGAAAGGTAAGGTAATGTTTTACATTAAGTTTCAAAAGTATTTGTTGAAAAATTAAAAAATATATATTTTTTATTTTAAATAAATCTTTTTAATATTTTTAGATCATTTTCATGTACTGATGTAAAAAAAAATATTTTGATGTATTTGTAAATAAAAAACATTTTCAAAAACAACATCAACCACACTCTCAAACAGTTACTAAATCAAAGAAAACCTCCCCGGGAGTATTGACTGTTTTGCATGATTTTTAAAAATATTTTATTAAAAATATATTTTTATTTTTTATTTTAAATTATTATTTTATTTTATTTTAAAATCAGTTTGATGTGCTGTATCAAAAACAATTTTTAAAAATTAAATATTTATTATTTTAAAATATATTTTAAATAAAAAAATATTTTAAAAAACAATATTAATCTAGTTATTTAGAATAATCACCGGATATTTCTTGATCATTAGTCATCCTGATATTTGCAACATTTTCTGTTTTGGCATGGTATTGGTAACAAGAATATGTTAATTTTATTGTATTTACACCTAATCCCCCATTTAGGTGCATAGTTGCCTTAATCCTTGAATTACAACCCCTGCCTCTTCCCTTAACACTTCTGTCATCATGCACAATCTTTAAGGCATGTTCTTCCTCTTTATAGTCAGACATTCTCTGTTCATGGACTAACAGACTACCTTGCAACTCATCCAGACTCATTGCATCTAGGTCATTGGACTCTTCTATAGAACATACTATGTAATTAAATTTCATAGTCATGGTTCTAAGAATCTTACCAACAACCACATTCTTGTTCATCTGCTCACCGTGAACCTTCATCTTGTTCACCACTGTCAGCACCCGAGAGAAATATTTATCCACCTTCTCTCCTTCCTTCATCCCAAGCAGCTCAAACTCCCTCCTCAGAGCTTGTAATTGTGCTCGCCTCACCTTGGTTGATCCTTGGTACTTCTGCTTCATGGAGTTCCAGATGGCCTTGGAGGTAGTTTTGTCAAGAATCGTCTCCATTATCCCTCGGTCAATTGCACAAAATAGGTAATTCTTGATTTTTAGGTCTTTGAGCTTGGCTTCTTGCTCACTTTTCTTCTGAGCATCACTCCCTGCTGCTCCTCCACGAGCTTCTGTTGGTATTCCATCTTCCACCAAGGACCACAGTTCCTTGCTCCTCAAGAAGTTTTCCATCATCATTGACCAATGGTCATAATAACCATCAAATTTGGGGATGACAACTTGCACAAAGGATTCAGACGTGGTCATCTTCTTGACTTTGCTCTCAGTATCACTCTCAGTGTACTCTCGGTGTTTCTCTCTCTCACTGATCTCTCGGTGTTTCTCTCTCTCTCAGTTGATCTCTCACTCTCGGTGTTTCTCTCTTTCTTACACTGAGAATTTCACTCTCACTGATGATCTTTGAAGGATCTTGCAAGAAACTTCCTTCACTTCAAGATTCCTTCACTTCTCAGTATCTCACAAGGCTTCGAGAATTTCTTTGAAATCACGAGCTGCAGATTGAATTCGTGTTCTCGCTCGTTCGATTACTTGATCCTCACAGAAATCACACCAAAATCGAACTCTCCTTCAATCTGCAAGTCGCAGATCGTCTTCTCCCTTCGATCGAAGATCGCAGCTCTCAGCTGCTCTCCTTCTCTCTCTTACTTTCCCTTTCCCGAAGCCTTTATTTCTCACTTCTCCAAATCAGTCCTTAGAATAGGCTCTGATACCATTTGTCAATACTTGCACTTTGTGTATTATTCAAAGTGAATCACTCAACTTTCTCAATTACAATCAGCTCCTTATATACTAGTTACATTTTAGTATACGAAGAAACTGACTTATCAATTAACAACTACTAACTGATTATTAACTGGAAAGATAACAAACTAACAAACTAACAACAATATTTATCTCAATAATCTTACTCCCAATTACTAATCAAAATTGTAGTTTTAAGTTCACTTTGGATTGAAGTGGGGATAATGATAGCGTGTCTCTTGTAATAATCTTGACAAAGCTTGCTTCTTCTTCTTACAGTTGATGAATATGATAACACGTGTTTAATCTTCCATGTGGTTAGTTCTGAGGAGCTTTTACATGCCGACTCAAATTTTAATTTAGTCCATGTCCCTACGAGTGTCTTTTGATTGCAGCCATAATTGTCTTAAAACTTTTACTTTTATGCAATTTCACCCATTATCGACCTCAAAGTTCAGCGTCTTCTCCAATTCAATCTTTGGTTTCTAATTTGGGCGAAATGACCAGTGAACTTCCAGTTTCCTTCAATTTGACCCCTAACTTTACTATTCCAGCCCCTAAAATCTCATATCTTTTAGGGTTTGGTCATTGATTTTGACCCTTCAATAATTGTCTATCATGTTAGGTATATTGCCATTTGTGGCAATATCCTACCATTGTTGAAAATGCTAGAGTTACCAACCCACCATTGTTGAAAATGGTAACCAACCCACCATTGTTGAAAATGATAAATTGCCAAAGTTTGGTGGCCAACCTTCGACTATGAAGAAAATTTGGTGGCCAACCATTAAAGATTATCTCCTCACTCTTGCTATAAATAGAGGAGCTTCTTAGAGCTTGATGAGAGAGAGGGAGAAACACAAGTGAATGTGTTGTGTAAAGAGAGCTAGAGAGAGTTGATGAGTTGAGTAGAGTTGAGGTAATCCTCCTACTCTATATGTATTTATTGTAACTCTTTCTCTATCTCTAATTCAATGACTCTCTCCGTGGATGTAGGCGGTTTTGTCGAACCACGTTAAATATTGTGTCAGCAGTGCTTAAGCCTCCTATGAGCAAGTATCAAGACACCCCGGTCCGCGCATGGGAGAGCCGAATTCCCAACAACCGGTATCGAGTCGATGGTTTAAAGGGGTGTTTGATTTTGCTCAAAAATGAAAATTGTCAAAATTGTGTTTTGACCATACCACTGTGTATAGGAGGCCGGGACGAAGCCACTAGTGAAAACGAAGTCAAAATCTGATGTCGAACATAGTCGCACTCTCCAACAGGGCATCTGTCCACGCGCGCAGATGCGCCCCACACGTCTTCTTCGCCCGGATTGGCTGACCCGACCCGATTACCAGTTGACCCAACAACTGGTATCAGAGCCGTTGGTGTAGGTGTTTGATTTTTGCAGAAAAATCAAAGTGCTCAAAAACAAGTTTTGAGCATCTGATCTTGTAGAGGAGGTCACCACGATTCCAACGGTGTATAGTACACTTAATTTGGAGTTTAAACGAAGGAGTTATTGCCGGTCACCGGCCAGTCAACGCCACATCATCGCCACGTCATCAGTCAAGTCAACAGTGTCACGTCATTGGTGGGATAAGATTCTGTGCAGCAGAGTCTACTTGCAACCGGATCTGAGATTGAATCTGGACTGTTCATCAGGCCAGACTTGTTTTGATCAAATCTTAGCCATCCGAGCGCGATTTGGACGATTTCGCGACTTGTTTTCAGCTAATTTGATCGTTCCGGATGCAATGGTACGGTCCAATCATTGAGATTTGAGATCAAAAATGGCAGTGGTGAATTAAAAAAAGAGATTGCCCGATCAGGAGGCATTTGAAGGTCATCATGGTGGTCATTGAAGAGAAGAAGAAGAAGGTGCACATGTTTACCCAATTACATGTGTTGAATCGCTAAGTGGGGAGAAATTTAATCGCCTTGAGGAAAGGTAAAATTGGGACACTCGGACACCCGATCATGTGGATAATTTGAGGTGAAGAGTGAAAATTGACGAATACCAATCTTGACGAATCTAAGCACCGGTAGTCTCGCCAGATATTGAGAAATCATGTATTAAACCAAGATATTCCATATCACTTGTAAAGAAAACCGGACAAAGCTAGCAAATGGTTGTATATACTGAAAGACAAGACGATGGATAGATATGGCCTAAGAAGTTTTGTCTAGGAAATTGGGTTTTAAGCGGGACCAGTGTGACCCCTCCAATCTTTCCCGGAACTTGCTTAGTGGAAGGATTATCCATACGATACTATTTTCAGTATATATAGCGATTTGTAATGAAACAATTGAAGACTAGCAGGATGGCGGCACAAGGGAACAGTTGGGTTCTCAGATGATCAAGGATCCGATGAAGTGGTGATTTCTCCAAAGAAGTTAGATTCGGTGACTGTGATTTCTCGAGGAGAATTGATGAAGACCTCGATAATGGAAGAGAAATACAGCAGGGATAAAGATTGACACCCTATTTTGACTTGGACAGGTGTTATGACAGGATGAGCTGCTGTCAAACATAAGCAAGGAATAAGGAGAAATCTGGAGAACAGAAATTGCACGAGGACACACGAAGATTGTGCAGGAGTACCCGTAAGATCCAACGAGTTACTGTAATGAGACAGCAGGTGCAAGGAGAAGAAGTGTTCCCAGATGAAGCTCAGAGCAGAGACTGTTAAAGTTCGTACAACAGGAAGTCTCTTATGCTCTTAATGAAGACAACAGGCAAAGACCTTTCCAATGCATGCAAGGATGAAAAGAGAGTTGTTGCAGAGACACCTAATTAAGGGGGTGCAAACGCCTGTGATAAAAGGCAACCGCCTATGATGAAAGACGAAGACACCAAAGAGAGTTGGTGTAGGTGGAGCTGTCGAGCAGAAAGGCACAAAAGCTCCAGACATAGAAATCAAGGTGGAGGATTGCGAGGAGTATACCACAACTTTCTCTTTCTATGTAGTCAGTGGCAGTAATCTCTCCCATAAGTGCACATGGTGGTAGAGAATTTTGGATCCACTTTGAAGCATCTCAGCTGAAGGAGGATGCAACCACCTATGAAAGGTGAAAACACCTTAGATGGAAGGTGTGTGAGGGCCATGATAGGATCCTGGATCAGACCGCCCCATGACAACAGGCGAAGACACCTTAGATGGAAGGTGTGTGAGGGCCATGATAGGAGCCCGGATCAGACCGCCCCATGACAACGGGCGAAGACACCTTAGATGGAAGGTGTGTGAGGGCCATGATAGGAGCCCAGATCAGACCGCCCCATGACAACGGGCGAAGACACCTTAGAGAAGGTGTGAGGGCCACGATATGAGCCCGATTCGGAACAACCCTAGAGCCAATGTGATGGCTAGATATGAGTGGACAAGTGTATAGCCAATGAAGTGGCTATGATGAGTATGGAGACAAATGCAGGATTGACTTTCATGGATATTGCCCCCATGCTAAAGATCAATGAGCTAGAAGACATTTGCCTTGGACAATAAGAGGGTGACTTATGGAGCATTAAGACGTGGCTGCTATGAAGGAGCAGAGGGCATGTGCAGGTTCCGGGAACGAGTTGACTCTTGTCAAGGTAGTAAGCTCGGTAATGGCATTGTAATACTCGAGTATGAAGACAAATATGGATCAACCTTTAATGGGTTGCCCCCATGGTTAAAGGTGGAGAGCTACCTAGACTCTTACGACTAAGAACGAGAGACTCATGGAGAAGTAAGATGTGGTTCCTAGGATGGAACAGAGGGCAGGCGCAACTCCTGGATGAGTAGACTCTTGGAAGAGTGGTGAGCTTGTGATCACATTGAAATACTCAATGACTGTCACACTTGGAAATATTCGTTTGAGGGGGTGTTGTAAGCCTTGGTGTAAGGGTTGAAAAATCATTCCGGACCGAGCATGGTTGATATGCTTGAAGGGGAATGTTGTGTTGAAGACGCTCTTAGAATGGTAAGCTTGGAAGAGCTGCAGAATGCAAGCTTGTGCTGAAGAAGCAAGAGGACAATTGCCCACACAAATGACAAAGGGGGTGATTGTTAGGTATATTGCCATTTGTGGCAATATCCTATCATTATTGAAAATGGTAGAGTTACCAACCCACCATCGTTGAAAATGGTAAATTGTCAAAGTTTGGTAGCCAACCTTTGACTATGAAGAAAATTTGGTGGCCAACCATTAAAGATTATCTCCTCACTCTTGCTATAAATAGAGGAGCTTCTTAGAGCTTGATGAGAGAGAGAGAGAGAGAAACACAAGTGAATGTGTTGTGTAGAGAGAGCTAGAGAGAGTTTATGATTTGAGTAGATTGGATGTAATCCTACTCCTTTATATGTAATTATTGTAACCCTTTCTCTATCTCTAATACAATGGCTCTCTCCCGTGGATGTAGACGGTTTTGCCGAACCACGTTAAATATTGTGTCAGGTGTGCTTAAGCCTCCTATGAGCAAGTATCAAGTACACCCCGGTCCGCGCATGGGAGAGCCGGAATTCCCAACATATCAAACTTCAATATTTATACAATTAGACCCTTAATTTGACCAAATTAGTTTTTACTATTGCAATTCAACCTCTCGGACTTCAATTTCTTCCAATTAAAATCCAAATTGAACTCAAAAACTAATATTTCTTGTAATTAATCCCTCAATAAATTCAATTAAATCCTAAAAATTCCGATTGAGTTCTTAAACATTAGATTTTTAAAGAAAAAAATCTTCTCCAATTAAATTCTCTTTGTCAATAGTGCTTTTATTTGTCAAAAATGGCTAATAGTTTGTTCGACGTTATAAATTTTGATCTTTCGCAACCAATCTGTGGTAATTTTAAATAAAAATATTTTCAAAAACAACATCAACCACACTCTCAAACAGGTACTAAATCAAAGAAAACCTCCTCGGGAGTATTGACTGTTTTGCATGATTTTTAAAAATATTTTATTAAAAATATATTTTTATTTTTTATTTTAAATTATTATTTTATCTTTTTTAAATCAGTTTGATGTGCTGTATCATAAACAATTTTTTAAAATTAAATATTTATTATTTTAATATATATTTTAAATAAAAAATATTTTAAAAACCAACATTAATCTAGTTATTTAGAATAATCACCGGATATTTCTTGGTCATTAGTCATCCTGATATTTGCAACATTTTCTGTTTTGGCATGGTATTGGTAACAAGAATATGTTAATTTTATTCAATAATAATTATTATTTTAATGGAAAACACAGAACTAGGCTTGAATCAACGAGGTGGTATATAGAAATCGGCTATAAATTGAGGTTCACATTATTATTATTATTATTATTATTATTAAAAAATAATCTTCTTTTTTTAACGTTTTTCTTCTTCATTAACTCAAACTATATGCTAATGAAATTGTAGAAAATTACCTTTATTTATCACACGTTTAAACGATTACATGCATGGATATTCAAATGGTTGGCAGCGTTTTATATAGACTTTTTTTTATTTCACTTTTCGCATTGAAACACCACATGCTTTGCATTTTGCATTATTATGTAATGTTTGGTGTGATTTTAACAAATTTATTTATTTATTATTTTTAATTAAAATAATTATAAATGTGTTTATTAGAAATAACTGTTGACTTAAATAAAAGCTGCTAACAAATTGGGTCAAAATTCTGATTTAATTAAAAAATAAAAATTGTTAATTTCCGAGCTCTTTTTCCGAGCATATTTTTAATTTAAAGTTATTTTAACTCATTTTCATCATAAATTATTTATGAAAAATAACTCTTTCATCATTACTTGGAATAAAAAAATCATAACATAACACTTATACGAACACAAACACTATGAGTCACGATTCAAGAATTATCTTTCATTTAGCAATAAATTTGATAAAAACTGAATCAAAACATTTTTTATGTAAAAATTTTGACTCAAGTTATTAAAAAAATTATTAAAAGTATTTTAAACCAAATATTATATTTTTTATTTAAATCAACAGCTTAAGAAAATAAAAATCAACTATGTTAAATTCATATTAAAATATCTAATAAATGTACAAGAGTTATTTTAAATTAATATTTTCTTGATTTTAAATTTGTCTTTATAAATTATTTTAGTTTATTTTCTATGAGGTTATTGAGTTTCAAATATATATATATATATATATATATATATATATTTGATTGATGCTTCATTTTATAATATTCTAATTTTTTATTATATAATTAGCTAAAATAGTATTTTTATCATAAAAAAATTTGTTTAAACCCAGTGGATTGCAAGTGTAGGTGGTTAGGCTGTGAAGCCTCAGGTCATTCCAATATATTGCTTAAACCCAATAATTAAAATTGTTTTTGAAATTATTTTTCATTCAAAAATATATTAAAATAATTATTTTTTATTCTTTAAAATTATTTTTGATACATAAAAATGATCTAAAAATATTAAAAAAAATTAACTTAAAATAAAAAATAAAATAAAAATATTGTTTTTCAAAAATATTTTTAAAATAATGTTTTTTATTTTTAAAAATTATTTTTGACATCAACACATGAAAACTATTTAAAAATATCAAAAAAAATTAATTTAAAATAAAAAATAAAATAAAAATTATTTTTTTCAAAAATATTTTGGGGGTAAAACCTCTATAGCAGAAGAAAAAAATAGTAAAAACAACAAATTCATGATTTTGTTGCTGCGTTTTATTTATTTTAATGGTGGTTCCCGCCATTAAAAAAATAGCAAAAACAAACATACACGAAACTGGTCTTTATTATTTTATATTCTTCTGACGTTTCATTGCAAACACTTAAAAACATTAATTATTAGTTAAATATTTGATTTTTATTTTTTTTATCCCAACCCAGCATATAATAGATAATGTTCGACAAGTGTCCTAGGATTAGTGAATTTAGTTATCACGAAGCGGTATACCCGCGATGCATGCGTGTTTTTTATCTATGTAAA
The DNA here is from genome assembly GCA_032356905.1 of Salix exigua. NCBI lineage: Eukaryota > Viridiplantae > Streptophyta > Magnoliopsida > Malpighiales > Salicaceae > Salix > Salix exigua. The sequence continues at coordinate 11,717,996 of CM063602.1, read as the reverse complement.
AATTTATTGTTTTTATATGTATTGTATTTTATTAGTTTAATATTTATTTAGTATAGTTATAATTGATAAAATTTATGTAATCAAAATGGAAAGTGACGCGTATATTTTGTAATTGCAGATAACCTACGTAAATTTTTTTTTTTTAGTTTATCTTTTCCCCAGCAATATTATATTTAAAATATTAAAAATGAAAATATCATAAATTTGTTTTTAAGAAATAAATCTAAACAAAAGAGTACCAAATTTCAATATTAATTTTAAAATGATATTAATGTTTTTATTCCAAAAAACCTAGGTCATGTTTTCTTTTCCCTATATATATATATATAACATCCAATAAATATTAGAACATATAATTAATGAAAGACTAAAATTATCCTAGAAAATTTAAGAAAATTAAAAAAAAATCATTGTCATCACTGTCAAAACAATAAAAATTATTAGATTATATGTAGAGAAAAACAATAACAAAAGAGTAAGCAAGAAAAATAATTAAATTATTATTGTTATTGTTATTGTGTTAAGTAAAAATTAAAATTCAAGACAATTTTTTTTATGTTATTCGATTTATTCATTATATGATTATAGTAAATGTATTTAAGAATACTGATATTAATTTTTTTTATTCAAAAGATCCAAGGTCATGTTTTTTTATCCCTATATATATTCGTATAAGATAATATCCAATAAATATCAGAACATATAATTAATGAAAGATTAAAAATATTCTAGAAACTTTAACAAAAATAAATAAAAAACATATAAATATCATGAGGCGCATTAACTAATCCGGAGATCCTGGTCATGAAAAAAATAAGTAAGTGATAATAAAAATAATAATAATAAATGGATTCGAGATTAGTCGGTGCGCATAAGTCATAACGGATACCCAGGTTTAAAAGAAAAAAGCCCGATTAAAATAAAAAACAGAAACACCTCTTCAAACAGTATTATTAAAAAAAAGCATGGTTATTAAAAAAACAATGCAAGGGAAAAGCACCTTTCTAAACAATGAATGAGAAAAAAATCATGTTGTGCATAAAATAACTCGGACACCCGGTCATGGAGGAAAAATATAAGTGGAAAAAAGGGGGGAAATGTAGAAGTGGAAACAAAAAAAGGAAAAAAAATAGATCCGGAGATTAATCGTGATACGTGTAAGCTGTCATTGATATCCAAGTTAAAAAAACAAACAAACAAAAACAACTTTTACAGAGTAATTTTCTAAAATTAGGATTTAAAAAAATAAAAAAACAAACGAAAAGCAACACTTTCCAAAATAAGGATTAAAAAAAACGAAATTTAGAAAAAAAAAGGATTTAAAAAGAAAAAAAACAAAATTTAGAAGAAAAAAAAGGATTTAAAAAGAAAAAAACGAAATTTAGAAAAAAAAAGAATTTAAAAAGAAAAAAAAATTATAAGAAAAAAAAGGATTTAAAAAAAAGAAAAAAAAACGAAATTTAGAAAAAAAAAGAATTTAAAAAGAAAAAAAACGAAATTTATAGAAAAAGAATTTAAAAAGAAAAAAAACGAAATTTAGAAAAAAAAAGAATTTAAAAAGAAAAAAAACAAAATTTAGAAAAGAAAAAGAATTTAAAAAGAAAAAAAACGAAATTTAGAAAAAAAAAGAATTTAAAAAGAAAAAACGAAATTTATAAGAAAAAAAAGGATTTAAAAAAAAATGAAATTTAGAAAAAAAAATTTAAAAAGAAAAAAAACGAAATTTATAAGAAAAAAAAGGATTTAAAAAAAAACGAAATTTAGAAAAAAAAGAATTTAAAAAAAAACGAAATTTATAGAAAAAGAATTGAAAAAGAAAAAAAATTTAGAAAAAAAAAAGAATTTAAAAAAAAACGAAATTTAAAAAAAAAAAAGAGGCATTTGTACTCCTGTGGAGTACAAATGCAAAATATCCAATCTACAGTAATTTACTGTACATTTAACTGATGCCTTTTAGATATATAGATAGATAATAATAATTAAAATACGAACCACGTCAACCACTTGCCTTGATTACGGGTCTCTTATATACGTTAGTTGTCCTTTTCTCCCATAATTATTTTCTAATTAACAGACCCATTCCATTATATATTTCCATTTGATTCGTGTTGATGGAGACGATGCATGTAGCCCCAATATATTTTCATCAATTTTAAAAAGTATTCGTAACTGTGTTTTAAAATTGTTTTTTTTAAAAATTCATTTTACTCTAAATTAAAAACAAAAATATATTTAGATTATTTTTAGGTGATGATATTAAAAATAATTTTCTAAAAATAAAAATATCATTTTGATGTATTTATAAATAAAAACACTATAAAAACAATTTCAACTACACTCTCAAATAGACATCCAGTTGCCCACGTAGACTATGAACTCAACATCAACTAACTTAAGGGCTTGTTTGATTATGGTTTATTTTTCAAAGTATTTTTGTTTAAAAATATATTAAAATGATTATTTTTTATATTTAAAAAATTATTTTTTAAAATTATATAAAGATATCAAAAATAATTAATTTAAAATAAAAAATATATATTTTTTAAGTGCAAGTAATGAGGAAGATAGAGGGAAGCATCACCCCATGGAAAATAAGGCGAAAACAAACAAAAATAATTCTTACTTTGCTGGAATACTATAATAATATATTTGATAGCGAGATCACCACGATGGTTGATTTTTAAAGATATTTAAAGACGGCTGGCTGGATTCAAGTGACTCAATGTGTGGCCGCCTTCGTCAGCACCACCCTCCATTGCTATAATCAGCACCTTCTTGTGCTCTTCCTTTCTTAAACCTGTCAGGAGTTCTTTGTGTGCGGGCATTGCTGATATATACTTGTAATTAACGTATAGTGAAAAAGTTTGATTAAGATTATTTTTGAAAATATATTTTATTTAAAATTAAAAAATAATATTTTGTTTCAAATACCTAATACAATAATACTAATAAATTATTGCAAGTGACGACAATGATTTACCTGTATTTTTAGATTTAATACTTAATAGAGCATTGAGCCTAACGATTATGAATCTAGCAAGATATTAAATTTATAATTCTTGAACTTAATTAAATTTTGATCTTAAACGTCACTTGATGAGATCATGAATCATAAATATTTTATCCTGATAAATCAAAAATAATTTATCCTTACAATTAAACTCTTTTAAAGCTTTTTACTACTATTATTGTTTCAAAAAAAATATACACTCCGCTTTATCATTTTTTATTTTGGATTTGCGAAAATTTCATTATCAAAAAATACATTTTATAGATCTAGATGAATGAGTAAAATCTTGATTATCTCGAGTTTTTAGAAGAGATACACGTGTTAATTCAAACTCAAGATTTATAGTTCGGATCTAAATTTTAATCTCGGCCTCTTCAATCCAACGGGATAGAGCTGTATCTCATCACCACTTGAGAGATATTTTACGGGAGTGAAGCACGTGCGGGGTAAGCAACGGGAACCATTATCAACGGCTAGTGTTCACTAGAGCTGGCTGAGTTGCTACGATCCCCAACCTAATCCCTTGTTCATTTCATTAATCTCCTGCCTGGCCACTTGGTGCTGGCTCCACATTCATCCCAGCTCTAACCCATCCATGCCGCAATATTAATATCAGCAAGAGGCCATACCTTACACTAATTGGGTCCAATTGCATTAATTTATTTGCTATTATAATCATCATCACTTAAGTACGAAACCCTCTCTCGAAAAGTATGTTTCGTGTATGAGATAAATAATTAAAACTCTACTCATCTCGAGTTTTTATAAAGATAACATGTTTTGACTTGAACTTAAACTCCATATTACCATAAAGATCATAAATTCTTTTTTGATTAACGTGGGTGTCCGGATCAACTTACGCAGCACCTCGACTAATCCCACGGCCCTAAAGTTAACGACCATGTAAACCTCCAGGTGGCCACCAATATTAGCGATAGCAGGACTCAAACTCGAGACCACGAGGAGAGCAAACCCTTTGATCCCAAGTCTTTGTCATCGAACCACCCATTGGTGGTTAATAATAAATTCTTTATCATTTCATTGCATAGGACATCCAATTTTTTATCGCTTGCCTCCACTTTTTTCTACCGAATTGAGATGCTTATGTAACACCATGTCTCAAAAATATTTAAATAATAATATTTTTTTTTATTTTCAGACCATTTTCATATCTTAAAATTAAAAATAATTATTTAAAAAAATATTATTTTAATATATTTTTAAATAAAAATAACTTTTAAAACAAGCGCACTCACCGGCTGCATACAGTCTTGCCAAACCTCCATCTGATCCTGAAAGAATCAGCCGACGGCGGGCAAATGGAGATGGTGGGCGTGAATAACGTTTGTGCTAAAGACTGTAATCAATTGATGCAAAATATTGTGGGCGTGAATAACATTTGTATCGTGGAGTATACAGTTGAAAATTAAATCCTACTGTTCTTCGTGCTCTAGCAAGTGCCTTGAAAAATTAATATACATTTACCTACGTTAATTATTAATAACTACATAAATGAAGAGATATTTTATATTAATCTACTAAAAAATAACTAATTATGAGTTTTGTTTGTAACTGCATTTTAAAAATATTTTTTTAAAAATAAATAATTAACTTCTTTTTTTCATTTTATATTATATTTTTTAAATAATTTTGATATGATAATGTCAAACATGATTTTTCTTTAAAAATATTATTTTAATATATTTCTGAATAAGAAATATTTTAAAAAATAATTTCAATCACAGTCTTAAACAAACATGTGATTACCATTTACACATAATACTTTATAGTGTTAAAAAATCATCTCATCTAAAAATTTAAGCTATTAGGTGAGACACCGAGATATTATTTATATTATTCTCTAACATATCCTCTCAAATGAAAATCATTTAAACTTGAAACTTGTACACGCTCATATTATCTTGTACTTGATTTTTATCAAACTTGAACTCGTGACTGCTAGGTCAACAATACTCTGATACTATGTTAAAAAATTATATCACCTAAATACTTATATTAATTTCTAACCTATATCATTATAAAATTATAATAAATTAGAATTAGAATCAGAATCTTTATTGAAACCATATAATCATTAAAAAAAATTTAGGGGGGGGATGGGTGGCTATTATTATTAAATGGTCACATGTGGATAAGCAGTGCATAGAGTCAAAACGGTCCTCTTCAAAAATCGAAACTCTTCTCGATTTGTGTACACCCACTTCGTCCTTCCTTCCTGCCACCATCCTTCAAAAAGAAATTTATATATCCACGTGCTCTATCTCTCTCCACTTGTATAAGAATACCCCACGTCCTCATTTCCTTCTACCACTCCAAAACACATCACCCATCCTCCCCTAACCATATGGCCCTTGTCCGTGAACGCCGGCAGATCAACCTCCGCCTCCCCGAACTCTCCGACCGCCGCCCCCGTTTCCCTCTACCTCTCCCTCCAGCATCCTCCTCCTCCTCCACCACCACCACCACCAGCAGCAGCACATCTGCAATATCGTGCAACGATATCGAGAAAATACATGTGATAGGCCATGGCAATGGTGGCACGGTCTATAAAGTACGTCATAAGAGAACCTCACAGATTTATGCACTCAAAGTTGTACATGGAGATAGTGACCCGCTAGTCCGTCGCCAAATTTACAGGGAAATCGAGATTCTTCGCCGTACAGATTCTCCCTATATTGTTCAGTGCCATGGGAGCTATGAAAAACCATCTGGGGACATAGTAATTGTGATGGAGCACATGGAGTTAGGCACACTCGATTCACTTCTGCAGAAATATGGCACTTTTGATGAGCCCAAGCTGTCACATGTAGCCCGGCAGGTTCTTAGTGGTCTTAGCTATTTACATGGCCAGAAGATTATTCACAGAGACATCAAACCCTCGAATTTGCTGGTTAACAAGGACATGAAAGTGAAGATTGCTGATTTTGGTGTTAGTAAAATCATGCAACGCACGCTAGATGCTTGTAATTCCTATGTTGGTACCTGTGCTTACATGAGCCCTGAAAGGTTTGATCCGGATACCTATGGCGGGAATTACGATGGCTATGCCGGTGATATTTGGAGCTTGGGACTCACTCTGCTGGAACTTTATTTGGGTCATTTTCCATTTCTTCCACCGGGTCAAAGACCCGATTGGGCTACTCTTATGTGTGCTATTTGCTTCGGCGATCCGCCGAGCTTGCCGGACGGAGCATCCGAGGAGTTCCGGGACTTCATTCAATGTTGCCTGCAGAAGGAGTCGAGCAAGAGGTGGACGACATCTCAGCTACTGTCTCACCCTTTTGTATGTAAAGATCCGAGTTCCGATTTGTTGGACTTGTGATTTGACCCGAATGCCCAGTTAAATTTGTGGGCTGGGAACATTTTTTGAATCCTGTAAATAGACCTCCGGGATCTGGACTTAGAATTTTCTTTCATTTCTTCGTATTTTGTTTATCTTTTAATCTTTTGTTCATTCAAGCAGTGAAACTGCTCTTGAAATGAGATGATATATATAAATTTATAGACATGGGATCGTTACATGATTCGAGCAGTGTTTGTTTTTCCAGCTAAGTTTTTATTTTTATTTTTATTAATTTTAAATTAATAATTTCTGCAAGGCCCGAGAAACTTCTTGTAAAATTGATAATTTAGGTGTTTTTACAATATTTTTTTTATATACAATAGGCTGTTTAGAAAAATAAATATTTTTTTCATTTTTTATATTTAAAGTGAATTATATTCTGATTTAATTTATTTGTCTTTTTCTCCAAATAAAAGGTGGGAATGACGTTTTAATAGAGGAAAACAAGAGTGAATAAAATTAATTATTTTAAAAATATATTAATTATGACAGTTTTTTCATCTTTGACAGTTTTAAATTATATTAAACTCCATTATCATTTGTTCATTTCTGCATCAATTTCCTTCCATAAAAACAATGTAACTAAAATAATGTAATAAAAAATATTAGACATCAAAAAGGTAACGAATAAAAGGGTGGGAGAATATTTAAGCAAGAAAAAAATTATTGTCCTGCTTTTTATATATAAAAAAATTCATTTAAAAACACAATCAAGGATGCTGACAGATGATATCATGATAACATGACTCCTAAAAGGCAAAAGAAATTTAATCCAATCATAAATTTATTATCCTGTTTTCTTAATCTAAATTAAAGTCTTATAATTCTTGCAACCACTACAATGTTGTGGGCCTTAAAAATGAGGATGAACCCGGGACCTATTTCCTTTTTTCTTATTTTGGAAAAAAAGAGAGAGGATTAAATAGATATGTATTGACTTTACATTAATTCTCTTAAAATTGAATTGATGGCAAAATTTAAATAATACTTTTAAATTATATGTTAAATTTTACTCTAACACTAAAACTTTTATTGCAGTGTAACTCACTGCTTAATCAGTTATATGGATAGTAAAATAAGTATTTTTTCAAATTTATTTTTATATTTTTTAATAGTTATTTGGTTGTCTTTACTTTTTTTTTCTTAATTTGATACTTGATTATTATTTTTTACGATCAAAATGTTTTTTTATCGACCAAATCAATCAGATCATATCAGAATATTTTATTTAAAAATGGTTTAATTAAAAAATTGAGTTTTTTTTTAAATTAATTCATTAGATTAGATTTAATAACAGGATCAAATAATTATTCATGATGGAAATATTTTCGATCATATTCAAAATGAAAAATAATATACCCGTGGAGTTGTAAACTTGTATTAGGTGAGTAGGCCCTCTCCACTTTCTAGCTAAAAGCGTGCACGAAAGTTAAGAGAACACTGATCACTGCCCCCAGACATATTTACTCCATTAATTAATTCTCACGTGTTTAATTTAGAAGCTTGATTACTGATGTTTTTTTAAAAACATTTATTTAAAAATATATTAAAATAAGATTTTTTTTGTTTTTTTTTTAAATTATTTTTAACCTAGCATATCAAAAATATCTAAAAATAATATATTTGTTTAATTTAAAATAAAAAAATCATTTTTTTAAAAAAACATCTCGTAAGATCGGGCTGCAACCTGCAAAAGTCTATCGAAATCTGGAGAAGATTTCTTGTGAATAATCTGCAGAGGATTAGTCCGTGAGAGATTGTTTGATCGGATAGATTGTTTTGTTTTTCTTACTGAAAACTATATATTTATGATGATAATCCAGACGATGGAGTTAGATTTTTTGTGGATTAATTATAGGTTTATTAGGATATATGGGGGAGCTGAAGTGGATGTTTCTGGACAGCTTCGACCCACAAAAGGCGGGATCTTGGGTGCATGATGAGTCAGCAAAAGGGTCTTAATCAAGGTCTTGGGTGCATGAACGTGAGCGCACTTGCCACTAGGCAACAAGCGAGTCGCTAGCCATCATGGCTACCATTCGCCATTGCTTTCCTCCAGTAATTTTCAGCTCATGCACGGGTGGTGGTGAACTGGTGATAGGCCGTAGCAAGAGGCAAGTGGCTACTAAAACGTAGTTTTCATGCCATATAAGTGGGTGTTCGGTGAGACGGTTTAACATGTAGTTGCGTTGAATCGTAGCCCTAAACATAAAGATTACCAGACAAGATTTCATTTTTTACTGTAGATCCCACCAAAAAATACAGTGAGTCTCAGGTAATGAAAAACATCAGTGAGATACTTTTTTAAAATCTCATCGGCAGCAAACGCAACAAACATAGGGCTCGGACTGCATGAAAAACTTCAGTAATGTTTCTAAGCATGAACACACCTTCGACAACGACTGCATTGAATTATTTGAAGGAACACATCTTCAGCTTCCGTCTCTCTCTTCTTGAAAAGATGGAATAAACTTGTATATTGAATGAATGAATTACACAGGTTTTGAGCCGTGTATTTGTACATCCGAAGCAATCCTATAATTCAGGGATTCTCAGCTACAATATAGGAAAGATAAGTACTGAAATAGAAATACAATATATGCTAATTATCTACTTCCATATACGAGATCAAAGTTATTAATACCGTTACGTCGTGCGTTCGGTTTTCAATTGGAGCAGAGCGTTCCGATTCGGAGCGTTCCGGCGTTCCGTTTCGGTGTTGTACTATTCAAATAAATTAATTATATATATACATGAAAAAAAAATATTAATTTAACAAATATAATTAAAATTCAAGATAAATTAACTTTAAATTATACAATACAAACACAAAGTCAAACAAATATAATCTCAAAATTAGAAGCATCTCTAAAATTTCAACAATAAAATTATTATTTTTAAAATAAAACATAAAGAATGAATTTAATTATAATTAAAAGATCCAAAATATTTGAAATTTGAAATTTAAGCTACTTATTGTATGTTTTCAAGTAATTCTATGTTTTTTTATGGTTGTTGTATTTGAAATTAATTAATGTTACTTATTGTTTTTTAATGTTAGAAAAACTTAAAAAAACAAAATGAACACATTAAGAAATAATCAATAAGTTCATACATAATTAATTAAAATACATTCCATTACAAATAATTCAATCAAATTAATTACAAATTAATACCCCTATTTTTTATGTTAACTATTATTATAGTAATTAATAATTAATTAATATATTAATTAATTATTATTATTGTATAATAATTAGTATAAAAACCAAGAATTACTATAAAAACTACCCCACCCATTTTTCCCCTTCATTTGAATAAACAAAATCCTATTCATCCCTTCTTTTTCTCTAGCCGTCGCTCCCCTGTCCCTTTCATTTAAATAAACAAAACCCTATCATCCCTTCTTCTTCTCTAGCCGCTGCCATGAGCGTTGTGGACAAGATGAGCTCCTGCAAATTGTCCACAGATAAGGTGAAGGAAGCTTTGGTTGTTATAGTTTTGCTGGCCGTTATCTTGATCTTCTTAATGCAGGGATGTATTAGGAGGCCCCATCATGAACTCCATAAGATCGATGCACCTTTTGTTTTCAGTGAGTGTACGATTTGGTAATGTGCTTAGAGATGCTCACACAGTTCTGTAAAACTATAGTTATTAAGCTCGGTTTAATTTTGATGGACAGATTCGTTTTTTATTTTTATTTTTTATTTTTACTAACATATAATTTATGGGTTGAGTTTTTTTTTGAACCCGGAACAGAACGCCGTGCAGGCAACCGGGTATTCGGCGAGAATTGGCCGGATTTACTGGATCGGTCGGGATTTTTCAGGGACAAAAACGTCGCCGTTTTGTCCTGGATTTTGAAGTGGAATGGGTCGTTCCGGCCATTCCGACGAGCGGAACGGGATTCATAAGTATGATACTGAGATAATATTGAGATTTAACTGGCCGACACTCCCCCTCAAGTTGGAGAGTGGATATCTTGCACTCCCAACTTCCGAATCATGGGGACGAAGTCTTCTTTGCCTAAGGGCTTAGTTAAGATGTCGGCGAGCTGGTGCGCTGAACTTACATACTTCGTAACCACTGAACCATCCCGAGTTTTGTCTCTAATATAATGGCAATCCATCTCAATATGTCTAGTTCGCTCATGAAAAACTGTATTAGCTGCAATATGCAAGGCAACCTTGTTGTCGCAGAATAGTAGGGCTGATTCATGATGTATCAATCCCAAATCTTTTAACAAATAACGCAGCCATGTCAATTCACAACAAGCGCCCGTCGTTGGCGATATTCTACCTCGGCAGAAGAAAGGGAAACAGTTTTCTGCCGCTTTGACCTCCAGGATATTAGCGACGATCCAATAAAGACACAATAACCTGTGGTTGATCTTCTGGTGAGTGGGCAACCTGCCCAATCTGAATCACGATGAGGCTCTTAGTCCGAAATCACTTTTAGATGAGAAAAATAAACCTTGTCCGTGCACCCTTCAAATAACGGACAACCCGAAGAGCAGCTTCCATGTGTGACTTTCGAGGTTGATGCATAAACCTACTTAAAACATGTACTGCATATGTAATATCCGGCCTCGACACTGTTAAGTAAATTAATCTACCAACCAGTCTTCTATACTTGCACGGTTCTCTCAATATATCACCTTTGTCTGTCAATTTCAGACCTCTTTCCATTGGAGTTTTAATTGGAGCAACTCCTAACAAGCCCATGTCCTCAATAATCTCTAGGGCATATTTTCGTTGGGAAATGAAAATCCCTCTCTCGAGATGCAGACAATTTCAATCCCTAGGAAATATTTTAGGTTTCCAAGGTCTTTAATTCTAAACTGGCTATGCAAGAATTCCTTAGTAGCAACAATACTAGCATGATTATTACCGGTTATCGAGTATGTCATCGACATATATTAAGAGAGTCTGTAAAATGCTTGCCTTGTGTTTTGGTGAAAAGAGAGTAGTCCGCCGAGATTGAACAAAGCCAGTGAGCACATAGCATCGATAAATTTTGCAAACCATCGGCGAGAGGCTTGTTTTAAACCATACAATGACTTATGCAAACGACATACCATCGTGCCATTCTCCCCTGTCATTGTAGGCCCTGTGGCGAGACATGTAGATTTCCTCATCCAAGTCGCCGTGAAGGAAGGCGTTGTTGACGTCCATCTGGTGCAATTTCCACCCCGTCGTTGTTGCCAAGGCGAGTAAGCATCTCACGGAAATTATTTTGGCCGTAGGGAAAAAGTTTCTTGAAAGTCAATCCCTTCAAGCTGGGTAAACCCTTTGCGACCAACGATGCTTTATGCCTCTCAACCGACCCATCCGAGCGTAGCTTCAGTTTGTATACCCAACGGCAACCAATGGGTGTTTTACCTGGTGGGAAATGGGTAAGTGTCCAGTGCCATTAGCTTGGAGAGCTCAGTAGTTCGAGTCCATTGCGACCTTCCACTCGGGATGAAGAATAGCTTCCGAGTAGGATTTTGGTTCGGTCACAAGGGAAAGCTGAGCAATAAAGGACATGTAGGGAGGCTTATATCTGCGATAAGAAATGTGTTTAGATAGAGGATGACGAGTACCTTTTGTTGGACCAGGCGACAAGGAGGATGGGTGGTTTGAGCGAACGTTGTTGTAGACAAAATCTTTGAGAGTGATCGGCAAGCTTGTGGGACGAGTGGAGCACCGAAGTGGAACTGGGTCGAGGAGGGGGTAGGCTGGGTAGTGAGGTTTTGTTGGGTAATTGTGTCGGGGTTCCTTCGCATAATGGGTGAGAAGGAGTGGGTGAATTTGGTGGTGGAACAGGAATGGTAGATGGTGAATTGGGTGAGGGATCCGATGGGGAAGGAGGAGGATGAGCGGGATTTGGGAAATTAGGGCTAAATGGTTGGGACGGGTGTTGGCTGGGGTGTGCGGGATGGGCCAGGGAATGTCATGGGCCACTATAGGTATAGGGCCGAGATCATGTGTGGAAGGTGGGCTTTGTGTTGGGACGGTTATATGTGTGGGTGGAGCGGTGGGTGGGCCAAGGCATAAGGGAAGGTTTGTTCATGAAATCGACATCTCGGCTAGTAAATATTTTATGTGTTGATAAGTCAAATAATTTGTATGCTTTCGTCCGGCGAGATAGCCAATAAAAACCAAAGGGATTGAACGTTGGTCGAATTTGTGTGAAACACGGACATTGGTGGCATAGGTTAGGCAGCCAAAAACACGGAGATGGGAATAAGAGGGAGGTTTTGAATAGAGGTGTTCAAAAGGAGATTTTAATGAAAGGATTGGAGAGGGTAACCGATTTATGATATGGACAGCAGTAAGGACACATTCTCCCCAAAAATGTGTAGGTAGTTTAGCTTGAAATTTTAAAGCACGAGCTACCTGTAAAATGTGGCGATGTTTTCGTTCCACAACCCCATTTTGTTGAGGCGTGTAAACGCAAGAATGTTGAAAAATTACCCCATTATTTTGAAAGAAAGTACGTAATGAGGTAAATTCGCCACCGTTGTCACTTCGAAATATTTTTTTGTGAGACTCGAATTGATGTTGAACAAAAGTGAAGAATTGTTTTAAAAGACATTGTGCTTCATTTTTATGGTGCATTAAAAATATCCAAGTGAATCGAGAAAAATCATCCACAATGGTAAGAAAATAATAAGCACCAGTAAGAGATGAGTGTTGATAACGGCCCCAAATGTCACAATGAATGAGTTCAAAAGGTTTTGTGGTAGAAATTGTACTAGAACCAAAAGGTAAACGACTGTGCTTAGCCAGAGGACAGATATGGCAAACTTTATTTGACTGAATTGAAAAATTTAAAAATTTCTTGGTAATAAAACTTAAACAAGGAGATGATGCATGGCCTAATCGATGATGCCAGAGATCGGTAGAGGAGATGATAAAATAACATGTCGGCTGTTTTGTGTCTGGAATGGTGGGATTTATGGTTTTGTTTGTCACAAGCGTCGTTAAATAATAGAGGCTGTCTCGTTTCTTACCTAAACCAATCCTCCTCCTCGTAGCTAGATCTTGCAAAATACACCAATATGGGAAAAAGGTTATTGAGCAACTCAAGGCTCTCATCAAACGACTAACTGATATCAAGTCTACTTTGAAAGTAGGAACACATAGCACATTATGCAGATAATATACGGAATTCAGGGGCACCGATCCTTTTGCGATAATTTTAACTTTATCACCGCTAGGTAATGTTACCGATGGCAATGCACAACTTTTATTTTTGCTAAAAAGTAATGTGGTTTGTCGCTCTATCAATGATCCAATTGCGGGAAATGATTTTAGACAAACCTGGCTTCGTCACAGCATTAGCTTGAGAAATAGAATCATCATTCTTACTAACAAGTGATAAAAGTTGTTTCAACTGTTCCTCCGAAATACCCATAAATTGGCTGCCATCTGTTTTAGAAGAAGAAGGAGCCTCGGTCACATTTTTTGCCGCGGGCCTAGCCCGAATATGCTGTTGTCTCTGGCCCGGGTTGAATCTTGGTTTCGGATGGCCCATTGGGTACCCATGCAGCTCATAGCACATTTGGACCCAATGCCCTAATTCCCCACAATGTGAGCAATTGGGTCTTCCTCGTCCAACACTTACACGGCGCCTGTCACCATGCTGTCTCTCTCGGTCTGTCCTGAAATGCTCTGGGTGTCTTTCTTTCTCTTGAAATCGTGGTTCTTGTGAACCATATGTCTTGTTGTAGCGCTCGTGATTCCTGGTTGGTAGAGGTCTGCAACGGACAGCCATGGCTGCGATGCTGCTGGAGTCGATTGCAGCGTGTGTGGAGCTTAAGAGGCGTTGCTTCTCCTCTTGAGAAAAAGAGGAATATGCTTGTGGGACTGAAGGCAGGGGATGCATCAAAAGGATTTGTCCATGAATTGCACTGTAAGTCTCGTTCAATCCCATTAAAACCGCATAAGCTTCGTTGGTCCGGTTGTGCCCCGTGGGCTGTGTTGTCATAGGATGCTAATTCGTCCCACAGTCCCTTTAGTCTGGTATAATAGGAGGAAACAGAGAGTTGTTCTTGCTTGAAATAAGCAATCTCTCGTTGGATCTCGAAAATTCGAGGAGCATTACTTTGGGAGAATCTCTCCTCAAGGTCTTCCCCACCTCATGTGCGATGAGAGTAATAAATCACACTTGTTGGAGATGTCCGGATCGAGTGCATTAATAAGCCATGAATGCACCATGTCGTTACAACGAGACCATGCTCGCATAACCTTCGGGATCATGGTCTTCTGAAGGAATTTTGATTGAGTTGTTGACAAAACCCAATTTGTTTTTGGAATTTAAAGCTAAAGTCATAGCCCTCTTCCAGGTGGAATAATTATCTCCGTTTAGAGGTTTGGAGACTAAGATCAAGCCTGGGTGATCGGAATGATGGGTAAAGAAAGGATTTGAGATGTTTGATTTTAAGTGATCTACAGAGGCGGTAGAAATGGTTGCTTGATTGTTCACGCTGTGTTGGCTGATAAGTGATTTTCTTCTGCAGACATGGTGATTGAAAAAAAGTAGATACTTTGGTGACTAATGTGATGAAGGGAAACAATGGATTGATAAGAGTTAGGATCTTTGAATTTGCTCGATACCATGAAAAGATGGAATAAACTTGTATATTGAATGAATGAATTACACAGAGCTTTGAGCCGTGTATTTGTACATCGAAGCAATCCTATAATTCAAGGATTCTCACTACAATATAGGAAAGATAAGTACTTGAAATAGAAATACAATATATGCTAATTATCTACTTCCATATACAGATAATATTGAGATTTAACTTGCCAACATTTCTTCCCCACTACACAATCGACATTCTCTCTCTCTCTCTCCTCAGTCACCGATAGCCCTCGCACTGCCATCATCCACCTCATCATCGTCAGTTTCTCCTCCACGCCACAAACTCCGGCGGCGACGACAGCTAGAGCTGCAACCTTTCAGAGCTCCTACCGCCCACCACACAACACCATTTCCGACGCCATCACCACAGAAAGAATCACCTCGGCTCCTCTACCTGCCGGTACCAACCGTTAACCCTCTTGTCACAGTCAATAATGCAAAACAAAAATGAAAGGCAAGACACGCCGTTTTGTGTTTTTTTAAACCAAACGCACCGTTTTGCATTTTCAAAGAGTCTTAACACTTAGGAATTGACATGTTACTAAGTCCTGCAGGGTTGGGCTGACCCATTTATTTGGGTTAGGCCCAGTCCGATTTAAAAAAATATATAATTCATATTTAAAAAAAAAATTATTTAATTTACTTTAATTATTAATTATATTTTATTATTATGATAATTAAATCTACAATATTTTAAAAAATATATGTGTGTGTCTTTTAATATAATTATACAAGGTGACAACAATATTAAAAACATGATAACCAAACACTCGAAACTATTTTTCATTAAACCTCAAACTCAACTACAATTTTAATCAAACACTTCAATTTCAGTTTTAAACCGCAACTACAAACGCTTTTCATGAAACTGTTTTTTTCAACCTCGACCACAACAACAACAACAGTTGTGCCAAACAAGCTCCAAGTCTCGTTTTTTTTCTCTACTGGAATGTGTATTTGGATTTTTTGAATGTTAATTTTTCTTTTTTAGTTCACTGTGGGTTCTCTTAGTTAGGTTGCTAACAATTAATGTATTTTTTTTATTATATTATTAAATTGAAGGATTTATTTTTAATATATTAAAGTTTTTTCTCTATTAATTTCTTTGAGATTATAACTATAGTTTCAGGATATATGAATCTGTATTTCTACCCCAATTATATGTTACGTAATTTTTCCACTCTCCTAATCTCAAATTCTTACCCCTGCCCTTTTCCTGGATTCACATAAATCTAAATATTATAATTAATTGAAGAAAGCAACCAACGTCTATATTTCTTGCATGCGTTGACAGCTGTGTTCTGAAATATATCGTTTGTTTACTGTTTGTGATTGAAAAGATGAAATAATTAAGATAAAAATAAATAGGTTCTTATAATAATTTTAAAGTAAATTTTTGTATTTTTATAATAAAGATATGAAGAAGTTATGTTTCTAGAGATAATATTTATTGTTTTTTAAATATCCTTGTAAAAAAGTCTTAATTTTAAAATTGTTTAGTCAAGACATGCAATGATAAAACAATTATTATCATAGTTTTAATCAAACTTTGGGGTTTATTTGGGCAAGAAACGGATCGTGAATCAAGAGAGTTAACTCTAGTTGACAAAATAGAGACAATTATTATTATAATTTTAAACTTTGACTCGATTTTGGCCCGGGCAATATTCAATTCACAACTTGTATCAACATAAAAATAAAAATATTTATTATCACTGAACAAATAAAACAAACACATACTTGTAAGTGTGAGAACCATTTGCTTAACTGGTAAGAACTCGAGATTAAAGAGTTTGTTTTTATGTGATAACATCTTCGGTCTTGTTATTATTATAATGATTATTGAAAAATTACATGGTTGTTAATTTTAAGACTCATGAAATTAGTTAAATTACATGTAAGGTGGTCTAGACAACCACACCAAAAAAAAATACAAGTGCTTTCTCATGCATCAACTTTAAAACAATTACAAACCGAGAAAAATGTATTTAAGGGGTGTTTGGGAGTGCTTTCAAAAACGTTTTTGAAAAAAATTGAAATTTTTGTATTTTTATTTTAAAGTTTAAATTAATAAAATTTGATATTTTTAGATCATTTTGATGTGCTGATGTTAAAAATAATTTTAATATATTTTTGAACAAAAAATATTTTAAAAAATAATCACAACCACACTTCCAAATAATTATTTTACAATAAAACCAAATTACACACTCTAGATATGAATAAAACAAATAATCGCACTTTATGGCACCAACTCAGCGTTCCATAATTGAGATTTGATAATTTGCGATTAATGTAATAAAAAGAAGGTGGCATCGCATAAGGCTTAGCTGTTATCAGATCGATTATTTGCATCTTTATAATAAATAATAAATAATAAATAATACAAAAAACCCAATATGCAAATACAAATCCACGTCACTTCTCTGACAAGTGAAGGTAACATCAATACAAAGTATTTGTTTTTGTTTAATGTGGGTGTGCGGTAGCTTCCACGTGTTTTAATTAATCTATCTTCTTGAAATTATCGATATTATAAATTCCAGCATAAACATGATATATCCAATTTGTTTGAATAAAAGAATGAATTAATTAATCCAAACATGATATATGCAAAAATATTTGTTTTAAATTTTTTCAACAAAATTAATAAAAATTAATTAATCAGTTTAACAGAAAAAATAAAAATAAATAATGTCAATGAATATAAAATATAACAGCAAGGTAAGTCAATAATGACAAGCAGTAGAAATAGAATATTCAAAACAAAACCATTAAAATCAAATACAGATTCTACAAAAGACGCAATCGACTCCTCTTAATTATCTAATACGGAACCATAATAGCTCAGATTCTTCAATCATACTCTCTCCCATCTCCATTTTCATTTCACAATACGTTTAACTACTTGATATAACTCAGATTCTGTCTCTTCTCTCTCTTTCTTGGTTGATTAGTTATGGCTTCTTTGAGTTTGTCCCAGATCAGGGGGAGCAATTCTGTCACTGAGTTTACTCAGCTCCGTTTGAGAACGCAACGCGGCAGGAGTAAAATTGGGTTCTTGAAGGTGGTGGGTTCTCAGGGACAGAGTCAGGGAGAGCCTGATTTGAGTGTCACTGTAAATGGGTTACATATGCCTAACCCGTTTGTTATTGGGTCTGGTCCGCCTGGTACCAACTACACTGTCATGAAAAGGGCCTTTGATGAAGGCTGGGGTGCTGTCATTGCTAAAACTGTGAGCTTTCACTTTATCTCTTTTCTTTTCTGTCTTTCTTTTTCTGATATGTGTGTGTGTGTGTGTGTGTGTGTGTGTTATTGAACAGAAAAGAAATGAAATTGAGTCCTGTTATGAGGATGTTCTCATGATGTTTTTTTTTTATTTGGTAGTTTTGATCGAGTGATTTTGGTAGTGGGAACACATCGATGCTAATGTTTAAGATCACGATGTTACAGTTGAGTCTTGGCTTAATCTAGGGGGGATCGAATGGTGTTAAGTTTGGTTATGTTTGATAATCATATCGATCATTTCTGACTGTGGTTTTGTTCGGTCAGTTCCTAGACTCTAGTTCAAATGGGTTGAGTTTCTTTTATGCAAACACAAGAAATCCATGATTTCATTGATTGTATTTCTTCCCTTTCCTCTCTGATATGGCTTGCCTTGTCTTTTTCAAAATAAAACATTTGTTTTATAGTATCAGAATTGTGAAGAAAAAAAATGAAATCTTTTAGTATTGTTGATTGTGTGAGTTAGGAATTGATATGGGTATTGTCAGGGCAGTTCATTGAAGAAATCGAGGGGTATTATGTGCTTTGAATATTACTTTTCAGGGATGCTCTGGAACTTGATCTCATAAGCTCTATGTGCCTACAAGGACTATCATTTGCAACAATCAGTTTCAACCAGGATATTTAATTGTCTCATTTTAACCACGTCATATGAATGAAATGCCTAGGGTCACAGTTTCTGTGTTTTATTGGATACATCTTTCTTTTCAACTTATCTGCAGCATGTTGTCACCTTTCCATGCTAAAGCTATTTGGTCTATTCATGAAAGAAAAAAATGATCTTCAATTCTTGATTTGCCAGGTGTCACTGGATGCAGAGAAAGTTATAAATGTAACTCCTCGGTATGCTAGGCTACGAGCTGGTGCAAATGGCTCGGCCAAGGGGCAAATTATTGGCTGGGAGAATATAGAGCTCATAAGTGACCGGCCTCTTGAAACAATGTTGAAAGAATTTAAGCAATTAAAAGAAGAATATCCTGATAGGATTCTCATTGCTTCAATCATGGAGGAGTATAACAAAGCTGCATGGGAGGAACTTATTGACCGAGTAGAGCAAACTGGAATTGTAAGATTTAGTCATCACTGATCGCTTATTTTTGCGTAAATCTTTGCTTGCTGTCATCTAAGATTCCTGAAATGTTTCTTAGGATGCCTTAGAAATCAACTTCTCATGTCCTCATGGTATGCCTGAGCGTAAAATGGGTGCTGCAGTTGGCCAAGATTGTGCATTGTTGGAAGAGGTTTGTGGCTGGATTAATGCAAAAGCTACTGTCCCAGTATGGGCAAAGATGACTCCTAACATCACCGACATAACACAGGTCAATTTCTCCTTTTGTCAGTACACTTGTATTTCAAGCTTGACTGTATGCATGGATTTGAAAAATACTTGACCAGGGATGGGAATTTCTTTGCTTGTTATGTATGGGGTTCAATGTGCAAGACCTGTTGCCAAGGAAAGATCAAACTGACAACATTTATCAATTTTTTTCACATTTTTTTTCATGGATTTTTTTTTGTAAAGTGAATTTGGTATATAAAAGCTTTTCTTTGAAGTTGGAGTTGTAATTTTACTGACTTTACCCAAGTAAAAATAACTTATTGCATAAACTTTTAACTTTTTTTTATTTTTTATTATGGCACTTATTCGTGAGATTCACCAACCTTTTTCCTGGCATAATGAAATGACACCTTAGACCAAAAAAGTCCTTACTGGTTGAATAACATTTTATGAAATTGTAATTTTACCAATTATTCTATCTACAGCAAATGTTCAGTTGAGCTTCTGAATTCACAAATCAATCTTATATAATTGACCTAGCCTTGCAAAAAGTTGATACTACTTGTTTAATGGAGTTTTCTTCTCTAGATTATAGCATCCAGAATCGAATCTAAAACAATATTTAGAACACCATACCCTTTGAGTGTATGTAATACAGAATACAATTCTGTTCATATCTTATGTTTGGCTTAATAACTCTTGTGTGATAAAATAACATAAATCTTTTTATCCCCTCCATCTATTTTTAATTTTTTTATCCTTACTGTTGTCTGCTGCAAGGAAGGAACATTTCAGTTGAATTTTTAGTCGTAACTTCATTCCTACCCTTTTGTCCAGCCTGCTAGGGTGGCACTAAAATCAGGATGCGAGGGTGTGGCTGCTATTAACACCATCATGAGTGTAATGGGAATAAATCTGAAAACTTTACGACCAGAGCCTTGCGTCGAAGGGTTTGTATTAGCTGAGAAATGACAAATTTTTTATTGATCACTTTTCCTTAAATAAAAATTACATGCTTAAATTTTATTGTTAGATATTCAACTCCTGGAGGTTACTCTTCCAAAGCAGTCCACCCTATCGCACTTGGGAAAGTAATGAATATCGCCAAACTGATGAAATCAGAATTTGATTTGGAGAAATACTCACTTTCTGGTATTGGAGGTGTTGAGACGGGCGGTGATGCTGCTGAATTTATTCTTGTTGGAGCAAATACAGTTCAGGTGGGGAAAGAGTATTTTCATTGCGTTTTATTTATCTTGTTCTTATTGTCCCATCTCATTCACATCTACCTGATTAATATCAGTTACCTATTCAACTACAAAGATTGGTATTATGGTTATGGTTTGGACATCTTGTCTCATGCTGTTATTTATATTTAAACTGCCTGGGGGTAAACACTAAGTGAGTTATTCTTTCTTGCTATTATTTGCTGAACAAAAGCTTAAAGACTGCAAAAAGGAAAAAAAATAAAGAATAGATTCAGAAGTTCTTTTTAGTTATTATCGAAGTTCACGCGTGGCGTAACCAGCACCATGTCTGTGTAACCCGAGCTTGATGTTCTGTACAGTTTAACTCAAAAGTGAAAACTTCAAAAGCCAGATTATTGAGCCAGTCAGTGTCCAAGTACAAGTAAGAAAAACAATTGGTCTTGATCAATGTCTCACAATATACTTTGGATTGTTATATGGGACCCAGATGCGATTCTAAAAAGCATAGTACAGTGGCATGGATGAGGAACTGATCCATTGATAATCAGCTTTTGATTAGTTTAATCGGGACTTCCGTCTCTGGAAGCTAGGAATCTGTTGCTTTTCCTTCTAATTATTGAAGGCAGAGCTGGTTTACTCCTTTCATTATGCACATGACTTCCTGGTTGCAACATTTATACTATGAATATTTGTAATTGGAACTGCGGACTTTGGATTTTAGCATGGACTTATCTCTTAAAGGGGCTTTGATTTCAAATCAGCATGTGATGTAGGCAGGTGTGACGTAGGGACAACTACTTAAAAATGTCACTATTATTTTTCTATCTTTTCAAAAGCTATCTTTAATTACTTTAAGACTCCTTTAGTAAATGAAAATGACTTCAAAACAAACTGTTGTATATTGTGTGCAAATATTTAAGATCATTTATTTTTTACTTCAGGTATGCACTGGAGTTATGATGCATGGATATGGTCTTGTGAAGAAACTCTGTGATGAACTGAAGGATTTTATGAAAATGCACAACTTCTCATCAATAGAAGATTTCAGAGGGTATGTATTTCTATCGAAGAATTCTTAAGCTCCATCTATAAAAAATCACCAGCACATTATATCTCACATTTGCTGCTTTCACTCTGTTGGCCTCCCAGAACATCTCTGGAGTATTTCACAACTCACACGGATTTGGTTCGCCGGCAACAAGAAGCGATACAGCAGAGGAAAGCTGTCAAGAATGGCTTGCAGTCTGACAAAGATTGGACCGGAGATGGTTTTGTGAAGGAGTCTGAGAGTATGGTTTCTAACTAAACTGAAAAACTAAAGCATGTCTATTTGTACAATAAAAATAAATGGGATCTCATCCCACCTTATGCTGATAGTTGAACTTTGTTGTTGTTTGAATCGACAACAGCTTAAAGTAAATGAATTTCTCAGTTGCAAATGAAATAATCGGTGTAATGTCTTTCATTTCTGTTGATCTGAAGTAACTCGTGAAAGCCAGTGGCATCAACAGTAAATTAAATTTAGATTTTGTATCATCAACTCACACTTTAATTGTTTTTATATATATAGTTAAGCGTCACAGTTGTGTTTAATTTAATTCATTTTCATTAAGGACCTTTTTATTTATCTTTATTGACATTGATAATCATTTGATTAAATAAAAATAAAAAATGTTTTTTCAGGTTCCACTAGCTCTACGTGTGTGTGTGTTTTGAAGACAATTTAATGTTTTTTCCTTACAAACTTGTGATGATTTTAGATAGTATGAGGAAGTCTAAATAAGTGTGGAAACAACTTGAATATTATTATATTTATTTAGATTACACTGCGAATCAATATTGAAGAACTAATTTAGGGTTTTATTTCCTCTCATTTTCTCTCCATCGCTAGCCTCATTACACACACACTACCCATGACACTGGCGTCTTGTCATGGCTAGAACTATATTTTTTTCAACGTAAAAAATATTAATTATATATAATTTTTTTATTATAATATAAATTTCGGCAAAATAATATATCTGGGCAGAAATCCTGTGAAGTCCAAGTTTTCTATAAAGTATATGAATTTTAAATGGACATAAAATTATCTATTAAGTAAGTTTCAACAAAATAACTAGTATAAAATTATTATTATTATTAATAATAAAAAAATCAAGAAGATTTGGATATCCGAATTATTGAATTCACTGTATTAAGATTAGTTCATTTTACAATACAATTAAATTAAACACAACAAAAATATATAAATTAAAAATTCATCCCCACATTATTGTCATTATCATTACTATAATAATTAAAATTATTATTAGCACTACTATCCAAATAGTAAAAATTATTAAATTGCCTCGAAGAATTTTTGTCAAAAAACAATACAAAAATAATTACTAAAATTATCATTATTATTGTGCAAACAATAAAATCATCCGATCCGAAAATCAAATTAAAACAACAGAAAAAGAGAGAAAATAAAGCAATATTAATTTTAAAATTATCACTAATATAAATTAAAATTTAAGAATTGAACTGCATAAAAAAATAAAATAACAAAAATTACAAACCAAAACTAAAAGTATAAATAAATGAAGAAGGAAAAAACATTGTCCAAAAATATCGAAAAAAGAAAGGAATCAATAATGAATAAAAAATATGTGCCAAAATCAAAACCCTAACAAAAAAAATAAAAATATAAAAGCACAAATGCATAAATATGGACAAAAAATAAAAATAAAATAAAAGAATAAGTGACAAATATATATATATATATATATATATATATATATAATTCCAATTGAAGGATAAAAATGAAACAAATCAGAATTTTGGGACCAAAAAAAGTAAAGGGATTTAAAAAACTCAATATAGTGCAATTATTGAACTAATAAAGACTGAAATAAAAGTAATATATATAAACAATTTTAATTTAGGGATAAATTTACAACAAATTCAAATTTGAATACCAAAATTATTGAAGGAACCAAAAGAAATTGAAAATCAAAAGCTAAAGAACTGAAATGAAACTTACCATATATAATCAATTTCAATTCAAGGGCATAATTGAAAATAATTAAAAGTGCCATTGAAAAATCAGTAATAAAAATAAAATAAAAGATAAAGGACCTAAATGAAATTCATACAATTCATACAAATACGAGGGATGGTAGAGTACTTCACCAACAACAGGAGAGAGAGAAAGAGAGGGGAAGAAAAGCTGTCCACCGGATATCACAAATTTCTATTTGACAAACACTTGCCGTGTGTGGAGGAAGACTACATGTATACAAACCTTATGAGACAGCGGAAACACATTTTCCGATGATCGAGAACACCGCACGCCTCCCCTAGAGGCGCGGACGGGCGGAACACTCATCGGCGCTTTTGTATGACGCGCGTCAGTAGTGTCTAGGATAAAAATAAATATATTAACCATATAGCTTTTGACCCCATCCATATTTACTGAAAAAACCAAGGGTGAAAAATCAGAAATACTCCCGAGTTCTAGCAACGTGTTTTGTCGTTTAATGGGGTTAATTACGTCATTTCACTATGCAACAAATATGGAAATACCATCCTTGTCCCCTGGAAAACCAGAAAAAATGCAAAATTGATGATGATATTCTCGATATTTTTAGATAAAATTACACGATTTTAAATAATTTTATTTTTGAATTTAATTACTATATATATATATATATATATATATATATAGTAAAGCTCTAAAATGTAATCTGAAACACTTTAAAACCAAAATATACTATTTCAAATGAAAAAACAAAGTATAAACCAAAACGGAATTGCAGCAGCATCCTGGACCTGGAGGTGTTAATGTTTTTAGTCACATCCATAGCATGGGACCAGCTATGGCCACGCAGCAGCAGCCTGGACCTGGCGTTGTTAATGCTTTTAGTCTCAGCCTGAG
This sequence comes from Salix exigua, assembly GCA_032356905.1. Classification (NCBI taxonomy): domain Eukaryota; kingdom Viridiplantae; phylum Streptophyta; class Magnoliopsida; order Malpighiales; family Salicaceae; genus Salix; species Salix exigua. Next base: position 11,693,297 of record CM063602.1, on the reverse strand, counting down.
CATGGGATCAGCTGTGCCCACGCAGCAGCAGCCGCCGCCCAGGAGGCTAGCTATCAACAGCCATAGAGGGGGCCTAATGGGGCAGGAAATGGCACCCTCGTTGATACAATGGCTCGTGGGTTTGTGGCGGGGCAGCACAACAGGCTGGTCAAATGTTGGTGCTAAGCGTCATCAATCCTGGTGTTGACGGGGACAGTATTGGCAACAACAATAATTGTGATACCGATGAAAAGAATAAAAAATTGTGCTAGCTCTGTCACATCAATATATATATATATATATTAGCCAATGTCCTGCACTCATCATGGGTGAGTATTATATTTTTTCAACAAAAAAATATTAATTGTAATATATATATATAATAATAATATATTATAATATATATATAGTAATATATATATTATTACTATATATATAGTAATATATATATGTAATGGCGTGAGCACAGTGTTTTTAATATATATATATATATATATATATATATATATATATATATCCTTCTATCATAGCGCATGAAAAACACTGTAAATTGCTACAGTGCTTTTTGGGAATAGAAAATAACAATAAAAAATTTAAAAATAAAATACAATGTAACTGATATAAATTAAAATTTCAGAATAATAAGTAAAATAAATGAAAAAAAATAAAAACAAAATCTAAGAACACAAATACATGAAATATAGATTATTTTTGTCCAAAAAAAACAAAAACACCAATATATATATATATATATTATCATGACGCAGGAAAATACTGTAAATTGCTACAATGTTTTTTATGACCGGAAAATAATAATAAAAATTTAGGAATAAAATACAATGTAACCGACATAAATTAAAATTTCAAAACGATAAGTACAAAAAATAAAATAAAAAAATCTAAAAGCACAAATACATAAATATAGATTATTTTTGTATAAAAAATACAAAAAATATATATATATATAATATATTATTATTATATATAATAATATTTAATATATATAATAATATATATATGTAATGGCGTGGGCACAGTGTTTTGCCCACGCCGTTTATATTATAGGTAATATTTACCTATAATATAAAATATGTATTTTTACTGTGTTAATTCAGAGTAACCTTTACTATTAATATATGTTGTCCGGAACTAAGAATAATATAGTGAGGCAATCGAGTTGGTTCCGAGAATGCGAGGTTATGGCCACCTTCCGAGATAGCGTGAGTTTGAATCACACTATCAAGCAAATTTTATTTTACCCATAATATATTTACTATTTATATTTTATTTTACCCACAATATAGTTACTATTACTATATATTGTCGTGAACTATGGAGGATATGTTGAGGTAGCCGAGTTAGTCCGAAGTTCGCACAGATATGGCAGTCCAAAGCACGCGCGCGGGTTCAAATCTCGCTCCCAAGTTTTTTTATGTTTTTTTTTGTCTTTTTATAATTATTGTTTTTTATTTTTTTCCATACAATATTTTTTGCTGCTAATATTTTTTCTTTTTTCACCTATAGATATATTTTTTTATTTGTTTTTTTATAATTGGAGGTGTCTAGACTAGCTTAAGAGCACCACGATTAATCCTCGAACCAATTTCTGTTATAGCTTTTTTTTTCGGATTATGTTTTTTTAAAAAAAATATTTTTTGTTAAAAATATATTAAAATTATATTTTAAAAAATATATATTTTTAACATGAACAAATTAAAATTATCTAAAAACATTAAAAATACAATGTTTATTTTCTGTCTGTATTTATTCATTTATGCTTTTCGATTATTATTTTTTTTATTAATTTTTTATCAGGGTTTTATTTTTATTAATTTTTATTCTGAAATTTTAAAATTAATATTGCTCCTTTTTCCCCTTTGTTCATTTGTTTTTGTGTGTTTTCTGTTATTTTATTTGTTTTTTGGATTAGATAACTTTATGATTTTAATGTTTGCGCAATAATAATGATAATATTAGTGATTATATTTTTTTATTGTTTTTTTGTTAAAATATTTTGATTTTATTTTTATTTTTCGGGGTAATTTAATGATTTTAATTATTTGAGCAGTAATGTTAATAATAATTTTAGTTGTTATACTTATAGTAATAAAAATGGCGGTAACGTGGGGATGAATTTTTAATTTATGTTTTCTTCTTTTTATGGATAGAAAATGACTACTTATTTTTTATTTGATTATTGCAGATCTTTTCACAATTTATATTTTGTTTTTAAATATAATTTAAATTGATTTATAAAATGAACTAATCTTAAAATGAATTCAATAATTCAAATATCCGAATCTTCTTGCTTTTATAATGATGATGATAATAATTTTATGTTGGTTATTTCGTTAAAAACTACTAAACAAATAAATTTATATCAATTTAAAAGTTATATATTTTATAAAAAATTTGCACTTCACAAAAATTCTGTATAAATTTATTATTTTGATTAAATTTATATTATATCAAAAAACACAATTAATACTTTTTGTGTTTAAAAATATGAGTGCCTTGCATGACAGTGCGAGGGTATTAGCTAGTGTATATATATAGTGAGATATATAAGTGGGCACCATGAGATAGAATAATTACAGAAGGGAATTGATAGCAAATAAAAATTAAGAGAATAAGTGCCAAATTGAAAAATAAAATATATAATTAATTTTAATCGTAGGATAAAATTGAAACAAATAAAAATATTGGGACAAAAACAAATAAAAGCATTTTAAAAAATAGCAATGTAATTTTTTGAGAAATTAAAAGAATAAGGACCAATATGAAAAGTATTATATATGACCAATTTCAATTAAAGGACAAAATTAAAACTCAGATACTTGAAAAAATTAAAGAAACAAGAAAAATCAAAAAAATAAGGACTAAAATGAAAACCAACATATATAATCAGTTTCAACTTTCAATGTAAGGGCACAATCAAACAAAATCAAAATTTCTATTGAAAAATAAGGAATAACACTGAAATCAAAAGAACATGGACTAAATTAAAACAATGACAAACATGAAGGACTTACACTGTAATCTATGCCGGTAGGAGAGAGATAAAGAAGAGAAAAACCAAAAATTGTTCAGTCGATGCACCAACCACCAAAAATCAACACGCGCCGGTTTTGAAGGCGGATGACATGACGACGCACCGGATGACATGACAGAATGACAATGTACATCGCCTAAATATACCGCGACGCACCACCTAAATGGGGCGCGCTAAACATCTGTTAGAGTGCTACATGCGACACGTCTGCAGTGTTTCAGAAAAAGAAATAATAAAAAAATGATAAATTAACTATACACTCCTGAACCTAATGATAACCACGAAAAACTAGGGTGAAAGTACCACACTACCCCAACTCCACGTTTTGTTTTTGTCTTTTTCTAGGGGTATTTGTGTAGTTTTATTGTGCATAAATATATAAAAAGTAAAAGCATCCCTATGAGTTTCACATTCTTTTTCAGCATCCAAGAGTAAAATAGTAGTTTTATTGTTCAAAAATCAGAAATATAATACATGTGCCCTGAAAATGTCAAAAACAACCCCGATCATGAGTGTTAAATTTTTCGGACATGAGGTAAAATAATAATTGTATTGTCAAAATTCACGATAATCTGTGTTTATATACACAATAAAAACACTACAGATAAAAGTGGCACGACAATTATATTTTAGTTAATATATATAATAAAATATTTTCAATTAAACAAATAAAAAAGTTGAAAAGTGAATTTGACCCAAAAATAAATATTTGTTTAAATTTAAACATGTAATATATTGTGTTTTATATGCTAATGCCAAAAATAATTTTTTAATGTAATTTAGATGATTATTTTTATAAGAATATTTATAGGATTAAATTAACAATATTAGAAAGTGTTTTCTTAAGAAAAAGTAGAATATGGAGAAAACAGTGATGTAATAATAATAATAATAATAATAATAATAATAATAATAATAATTACCTAATATATAATAGGTGTGGGTGTTTTACTGTGCATCAGTGCACTGTGCACACATGATACTGATGCAATCGTGGATTGTAATAGTAGTTTTTCTCTCTCTTTTTCTACTTTTTCCGTTTCTTCTTCTTCTTTTTCTTTTTCTTTTTTTTTCCTAATTATTCTTTTTCTTTTTTTTTTCCTCTATTTTTTGCTTCTTTTTTTGCATTTTATTTTTATTTTTTACTTATTATTTTTTTTTCATTTTTTCTTATTACATATTTTTTTTCTTATATATTTTTTTGGTTTTTTGTTTTTTAATAATCGGGGTGTCCGAGCTCGCTTAAATGCACCACGATTAATCTCCATATCCAAATTTTTTTGATAACCAGGGTGTCCAGGCCAACTTATGCATACCACGACAATCCCCGGACCCATATTTTTTTGTTTTTATACTTTTTTTTATTCACTTATATATTTTTTTTATAACCGGGATTTCCAACCAGCTTAAGCACACCACGATTAATTCTTGGACCGAATTTTTTAAAAAACAATGTGGATTGCTACAGTACTTTCACGCTTTAATAGCAATGATAATGTTAGTAATAATTTTAGCTTTAATAGTAATGATAATGGCAATAACGTCAGGATGAATTTTCAATCTATGTTTTTGTTTTTTTGTTGCTAGAAAATTAACAACTTATTTTTTTATTTGATTATTGTATGTATTTTCACAATTTATATTTTATTTTTGTTTAATTTAAATTGGATTATAAAATGAACTAATCCTAATAGAGTGAAATTAATAATTTATATATCCGAGTTTTCTTTCTTTTTTAATGATGATGATAAATTTATGTTGGTTATTTCGTTTGAAGCTATTAAACAGATAAATTTATATCGATTTTAAATTCATATATTTTTATAAAAACTTTCACTTGACATGAATTCTACACAAATTTATTATTTTAGTTAAATTTATATTATAATAAAAAATACACACAATTAATATTTTTAAAAACAATATGGATTGCTACAGATGTTTTCACCCTTATTTTTTTGTTTTCTTTCAGCTTAAATATTTTTTTGTACACATGGTCTCTCAGCCACCTTAAACTCTTTTTTTCACTTATATTTTTTTTATAATCACGATCTCCGCCCCAACTCAAGTGCACCACCACTACTCCTCGGACCAAATCTATTTTTTGATAATCGGGGTGTCCAGGCCAACGTTGACACACCATGACTAATTTTCGAACCAATTTATTATTATTATTATTATTTTCTTATACGTTTTTTTGTTCACTAATCTCCGAACCAATAATAACCATAATTTTAGTGATTATTGTTTTTATAAAAATCTTTTGATTTTTTAAAGATTTTCCTGAAATTTTAATTTATATGGATGATCATTTTAAAAGTAATATTACTCTATTTTTCCCTTTATTCGTTTTTTTTGTTTTCTATTTTTTTATTTGTTCTTTAGATTATATGATTTTTATGATTTTATTATTTATGCAATAATAATGATAATTTTAGTTGTTGTTTTTTTATTATTTTTTTTATAAAAATCTTTTTTTTTCATGGAAATTTAATTATTTTAATTGTTTTGGCAATAATGTTAGTAATAATTTTAGCTTTAATAGCAATGATAATGACAATAACGTCAGGATGAATTTTCAATCTATGTTTTTGTGTTTTTGTTGCTAGAAAATTAACAATTTTTTTTTTGATTATTGTATGTATTTTCACAATTTATATTTTATTTTTGTTTAATTTAAATTGGATTATAAAATGAACTAATCTTAATACAGTGAACTTAATAATTCAGATATCCGAGTTTTCTTGCTTTTTTAATGATGATGATAAATTTATGTTGGTTATTTCGTTTCAAGCTATTAAACAGATAAATTTATATCGATTTTAAATTCATATATTTTTATAAAAAACTTGCACTTGACATGAATTCTGTACAGATTTATTATTTTAGCTAAATTTATATTATAATAAAAAATACACACAATTAATATTTTTTACATTGAAAAAAATATTGTACAGCTCTGCATAAGCGTGAGGCATTGTTTAATAATAATAATAATAATAGGAGTATACCTACTTCATATACAAAGGGTATATTATATTTTTATATACAATTTATATATAATATATATGCGCTAATTTTCACTCCATAATAATTATATAATGTTATATTCATCAAATTCTGGATAACCAATATATATATATAGATAGATAAATATTTTATAATTATTATTTACTACTCACAAAAATAAACGATAAAAGAATATAACTATCATACATATATCTCCATTACACCACAAATATATATATATATATATATATATCCATTATGGTTTGAATAAAAACAAATATATCCATTTACATGGGATGTATTATTACAACAAGGGTTTGTATTCATTAATTAGTGGGAGCCAAGAAAAAAAAGAAGGAAATTGAAGGAAATAGTTCAGCTTAAAGAAGAACCACAGAAGAAATATCGGTGTTAAAGAAAGATCCACCACCAGTTCATTCTGACGTTTCCTTCTTCTCCGGGCCTTTCCAGAAGGAAAGGATTAGTGGATGCTACTGCTACGAAAGCAAACTTTCCTCAGCTCGGCACACCTGGATCCATACTTAAAGCACATTCAACAAGTGGCTGTAAGAAGCCGCCACCAGATAATATAAAATAAGATAATTTGACAACCTATTTTGTTTTTTTTTATATATATAATTTCTTTATATTTTTGTCAAAGTTCTTATTACTTTTAATTCTATGCTTTAAATCAAGTTAGCAATTATTATTTTTCCAATAAGAATAACAATGATTTCAATTGCCTTCCTATTTTTTCGATTTTATATTTTTTATTGGTTTTTTTGTCAATTTTTTTAATATCCTTTGTTTCAAGCTCAATGATTTTTTCTGATAATAATAATAATAATAGTTATAATAATGATGATAATTACATTAATAGTTTTGATAATTTTTTTATTTAATATTTAATATATTTAAAATTGGACTTAATATTTTTTTTTCTAAATTGAATGTTTCAGGTTTATTTTCCTTAAAGTTTTTTTAATATATTTTATCGAGTTATTTCAATCATATTATCCAGAATGGAATTTAGTGTTTCAAGTTTAGTTCCATTGAGTGTTGCTACATTATATTGCTTTTCAATCTCATTTAAATATCTAAATATTAAATCATTTACATATTATATTTTAAAAAAAGCAGGCAGAAAGACTCGTGTTTGAAGTTTGAACCCAAATTAAAGAGCAAGTGATGAGGGTGAAGGTGCGACCAAGAAATCATATGGGCTTAATTAAATGCATAAATTATGATACACGCTGTATTCTATTTAAAAATATATTAAAATATTTTTTTTAAATAAATTTTGATATCAACACATTAAAATAATTTAAAAAATAAAAAATAAAAATATTTTAAAAAAAAATTAATTTAGATTATAAATGATCCAATTGCATCGCTTTTCAGGATCTCCATGTGGACTTGCAGGCATCTTCTTCCTCCATTAAATCTTAAGACAAAATCCACTTGCAAAATAATGATTGCAAGCCTATCCACAGCAGAAACAATATCCAATTTCTCATTGTGTTTCTTTTTCTTGATTCTTCCACCACTCTCCTCAAATTCATGGAATATTTTATATTTTTTTTTACCAAAAACATATTAAATGTTTTATAATATAAATCTAATATAAAGGTAAAGAAGAGAAGGAAGATCAATGGTTAAGAAAAAGCACAAGCATAAATTATATATATTTTTATCTAAAACTATATTACAATAATATTTTTTTAAAATACTAATTTTTTATTTCAATAGATTAAAATAAAAAAAACATGTTTAAAATAAAAAAGATAATTAAAAAAACACAAAACAGACATGATTTTAATATAAAATCTACTGCTAGGGTATCATATCTTTATAATGTACCCTTTCCGACAGCCGTCAATGTCGCCCCTTTTGTCTCTCTCTCTTTATTTTGAGACAGAGGTGGATGTTTTTATTTAACAGATATTTTTCTTGATTTTTCGTGACCATGTAGTTATTAAGTGGGACAATGTATGTGGTGTCACGCAGCCCTAACATCTATCCTGGCTGTCGGACCAATGGATCGTCGTTCTAGATTTTTTTTACATGATATTTTTAGGTGAATATTTAGTGAGATTATTATGGTTTTGTTTTACATTTTATTTTAAAAGTGTTTTTGTTTTTTTTTTAAATTAAATATTTTTATATTTTTGAATCATTTTAATATGCTAATATCAAAAATATTTTTTTATAAAAAATATCATTATAATATATTTTTAAATAAAAAATTATAATCTCACGTATTTACTATATATATATATATCTTATGTTTTATAGGTATATTATTATTTTTATGCTAGAATAAAAATTATTTTTTCAAATATACTAGTTTTGGAAAATAAGTTTTCCTCTAAAATAACTCAGAAATTTTTAAAAGTCTTTTATGCAGCAGATGACAAGTCACAACAACAATTTCCTTAAAAGAAAAAAAAAACATCTCAGAGAATTATTGGATAAGGAGCGGCTTCTCCTTCCTCCAAGTTCTAATAGATAATAAAATAATAATAATAAAAAAAAACTATAATTTCAGGATTAATTAACAGCCCCACATCTTTATCACCTTTATCTTGCAAGACCCCGGACCCAAGAAAATAAAAAATAAAATCTAACAGCACGCGTTGTTGAATTGAATTTGAGCCACAAGTGCTCCAATGGCCTTTCTCGAATTTTCCACGAAAATTGTTTTTTATTAACTGACGTGGCACCGGCACCTTTTGCTTTCCTTCCCTGTTTTCATCATTTATAGTTTCTCCGTTGCCTTCTCTCCTCTTACATTTTCACACAGCTTTTCTGATAATCAGATTCCAAGGAAACGAATTCCTCGGAATCTGTTTCCTTACTGTTTTTCTCTTACTATCTTGTTACTGCCCAAGACAGAACTGAACTGAAAGTGTTCAGTTTCTGAGATTGGAATCGGATTTTTTTTTATTTTCCTGTTCTGGTAAGTTTGTTTTTGATCTGATTCTTTCTTTGACTAAAATAAAATTATTACGTACTGTACTGTAGCAGCAAAAAATATCTGGCGGTGGTAGATATTTGGAATTAGTAAGCTAAAAGAAAATTAAAATCTAGTGGGTTTTTACAGTTTTATTTTGCTGTTGTTGTTGCTGATGATGATGATGCTAATCAGTGACATTGATGTTCAGGGGATCTTTATTTTTTACTGATCCAAGAAAGAAAACCCATTTCAATGGCTGCTGCTGCTGCTGCTGCTACTGCTACTGCTACTGCTGCTAAGGTACTTACTTTCTTCTTTCTTTTATGCATGTTTACTTGAATTTAAGAGGTTAAGTTTTTTGTGTTTAATTATGGATATTTGTTGTGTTCTTTTTTATGAGTTAATTTTATGCCCTTTTTACGTTTATTAACTCTGTTATTTTAAGCTTGAAATGGGTTTCTTTAAGATGCTGTAAATGGCTGATGAATAATCACAGCTTTCCCCTTTTTTATTTTATTGCTGATTAGTGTATTATTCCAACAGAAACTTTGTGTGAAGTCATGCATTTGCATTGAGTTTAGAAGATGGTATTATAAGATTTTGATTAGTTAAAAAAAAGAAGAAGAAAAATGTAGGTGTGCAGTTTTGATAGCATCGAAGTGGAGTCCTATGAGAGAATTATGGATACAATTGATGTATAGCGTCTGTAAGTTGATTGGCAATGGTTACAGTGATTCAGCCATTCAGGTTCTGGGTGTGTGGAAGTAGTAACCGAGAGCAGCGCATCATGTATTTTTTTTTTTTTACACAAGGCAGCATTTTTTTATTACCATTTTGGATAAAGGGTTGGGGAAATGGTGTCGTCCATTTTGTGTTCACTCTATGTGTTTTCTATTTCCTTCCAGTGGGAATTTATGAATAATTTCTTGCTAGCGGAAGGAGAACTATTTGGCTAATTCTTTTGATTGGATACAGGAACAAATTGAAGGCACATCAAACTTCTTTGGTAAAGCAAGTGATTGCTGTACCAATGGTAGTGAAAAATCTGAGGCTGTTCTCCAGATGAATGAGCTTCACTCATTCAGGAGTGACAATATTCCCAAGGTTCCATTCTTTCCTATTGTGGGACAATCATGCTCGTCTTTCTGATGTGACTATTCAATGACTGCCTTTTCCATTTTCCTTTGTTCATGGTTTTGGAATTTCCTCTCTATTTCAATAGGTGAGGAAGCCTTACACTATTACGAAACAAAGGGAAAAATGGACAGAAGAAGAGCACCAGAGGTTCCTGGAAGCTTTAAAGCTGTATGGTCGTGGCTGGCGTAAAATACAAGGTAAGTGTAATTTAAGTTCATTATTGTGATTTGAAGCGTTTCTGATATGTTGCGATACGATGAAGTTGCTCTTATCGTCATGCAGAGCACGTGGGCACCAAAACTGCTGTTCAAATTCGAAGCCATGCTCAAAAATATTTCTCCAAGGTCTGGTTCTTGTGATCAAGTTACCAACTTTTCTACTATTATTATATCCTTTATGACAGCATGGAGTGCAAGCAATCTTCAGCGGGCGTATTTGATTAGAATGGCTTTCATATTAACATGATTTCTCTTCTTTATGTCAGGTGGTTTGGGAATCAAGTGGCAGCAACGAGAGCTCCCTCAAACCAATTGAGATACCCCCTCCTCGACCAAAGAGGAAACCTACACATCCTTATCCTCGTAAATCAGTTAACATCCGCAAAGGAACACCGACATCTAGTCAATTGGATAGATCTCCATCCCCTAATTCATCAGCATCAGAAAAAGAAAACCCATCTCCCACCTCTGTTTTATCTGCATTGACTTCAGACACATTGGGAACCGTTCTTTCAGAGAAGCACAACGCATGTTCTTCTCCTACATCATGTACCACTGACATGCGTTCTGTTAGTTTATCACCCAGTGCAAAAGAAATTGAGCATGTAACATCAAATTCATCCAGGGAAGAGGAAAAAGAAACCTTTTCATTTACCCAGATGTCTTGTTCACCCTTGGAGAAATTTTTGTCCAAGGTAAGATGAATATCCTGTCAAATTCACCTTACTTTTCAATTGTTTCCTATATTAAGGCCATATCTTTCTAGGTTTCTAACTCTATTTTCATCTTTCATGTCCAGAAATTTGAGTTGGGTTCAGATGACACTGCATGTGCTGAAGGTGATGCCACCAAAGAAGCATCTTCCACCAGTATAAAGCTTTTTGGAATGACGGTCATGGTAGCAGATTCACATAAAAAATATCCTCCAGGTGCAGAACTTGTTCCGTCCATGACATCCAATGAGAATCGAGACAATGCTGATACTGACAAAGAGAAGCCTGCTCAAACACTGCCACTTAAACAATCAGACACAGAGTTATCACTCGGAATGGAAAATAGTGATCAGAATCATTTGCCATCTCCAGCTTCAGTTTTTGAATGCACAGAATTACAGAGAGGGACTGCCAACTATTTTGCAACTAACCCTTCCATACCATGGTGGCTTTTTGGCAATGGTGTGTCATGCCTACCCCCCACATCATATGACCATACCTCCCCACACATACCTAAACCTTCTCATGTGTCAGAAAGGTCAGAAGAAAAGGAAATTCTTAATGAAAGATCTTGTACTGGTTCGAATGCTGGATCGGTTGGTGAATTGGAGAATGTAGAGTGGAGTTTGGATGTTGTTGATTCTCAATGGAGACAGCCTTCTGTTGAGGGAAAATCAAGCCTCCAGAAGTGTACGAGGGGTTTTGTGCCATACAAAAGATGTTTCGGAGAGAGAGATGTTAAGTCAACGGCAATTGTATATGAAGAGCGAGAGCGACAAAGAGCTCGAGTGTGCTCATAGTATCCCTTCCTCAACGCTCTTAACCTACTCATAGACGGTTTAAAGAGCTGACTTAGATTGGATGAGGATGCTATAGAGTATTTAAGATGATCACTGACGAATGTTTTAGTAAATACACCTAGAATATCATTTTTTCCCCTTTAGTTTCTCTACCAAGATCCCTTCAGGTATATGTTCTAGCACATTTGAGATGCCGGGCCCCTCATTGACTGCAGTTTCAAGTTTCTTGTTTCAGAAGTTGAACAATAGGGTGCATCTGGATGCTCTTCGAGGAGAAAAAATAGGACACTCAGGTTTAACCATTGTTCATTTTTCAGAATTGGAAAGTCTCTCCAGGTGACAAGGAAGAACATTCACGTCCATTGCTATTGAAAGTGCTAGTGGCTCATTACTCGCTATTGCAATTGTTTCGTTTTGTTTTTGTACTTAATTGTACTCTTGTATGTACCGGTATAAATACCCCTGTTTTGCAGCAGCCTATGTAATCCAAACTACATTCTCCTTTCCGATTCTATTACAAACTGTTTTCAAGATTTCATGGTATTGCCTGTTTTCATTGACAAATTTATGGGAATGTGACTTGCAGAAGGCGCCTGAACCGGTGCCGTTTAAATTCATCAGGGGAGAAAGGTCTGCCATTTTTCCAATCGCATTTGAAATCTCTCTTTTGTTTTTACCAATTCAACGTAAGGTCTGTGTTCGTCCAATCAAAGAATTATGATAAGTTGGTACCAGCATATCTTACCTATGTTTGATGATGAAACCCCATGATAGCATGCTGTGACTAGCTCTTCAAAACTATCTTCGGCCATAGTTATGGCTTTAGCGAAGCTCTGATCCGGGTTTTGCAACTTCCACCATCGACGTCGACCTAATCACTTTTGGTGATCTATCAATGATGAATGTCCTGATTTCTCATATAAATTGAATCAGGTTGGATGGCTACAGTTTCCAAGAAAATGATTCAGCAGATGAAGGCAAAACCTCTCGGTCTCTTAGCAATTTTATCCTATTCCAAATTCACTGCTCTCACCATCTACAAGCTGGCCAGAATCTTGGAAAGCATTTCGCAAACTCTCCTGCAGTATGAAAAGATAACCCTGCATTAAGTGAACCCAAATTACAGCATTAAAATAGGCTTTGGAATTGGAAAAAAAAAAATGGTCTCGTTTCCTAGGTGAGCTTCTTGCAATACTTTTCAACAAGACATGTTTCTCATGACGTTGCTGAAAGTTCGATAATTCTTTTATCTTCTTTGATATTACTTTTGTTTTTGTGGTTGATATTTTAAAAAAACAGTTTCAAAAAAAGCATTTTTATTGCGGTTCAAAATAAGTTGTGAAGTGTTTGGTTAAAACTGTGGTTGAGTTTATGGTTAATGAAAACCAGTTTCAAGTGTTTGGTTACCAAACTTTTCATATTATTTTTAACTTGTGAAATTACTTTAAAATGTATGTATGTACACTAGTCAATGCCCCCGTCGTGGGTGGCACGAAAAAATTTTCAACGCAAAAAAATTAAATGTGATTTTTTTATTATAATATAAATTTAGACGAAATAATAAATCTATGCAGAATTCCTGTTAAGATAAAAAAACAAAATATTTTTACAAAAAACAATAAAAAAATAACAACTAAAATTATCATAATAATTGTGCAAACAATAAAATCATAAAAATCATGTCCGATGAATAGATAAAAATAATAGAAAACACAAAAAAAAGAACAAAGAGAAAAAGGGAGCAATATTAATTTGAAAATGATCACCAATATAAATTAAAATTTCAGGAGTGAACCAAATAAAAATAAATCCCTAATAAAAAATAAAAAACTAAAAGCATAGATGCATAAATACGGATAAAAAATAAACGTTGCCCAAGAATGACAGGAAAAACTAAAGAAATTAATAGCAAACAAACAATTCAAACATTAAGAACCGAAATGAAAAATAAAATAAATAATTCCAATCGAACAACAAAATTGAAACAAATTAAAAAATTGTAATCGAAATAAATATATATATTTTAAAAAAATACATTGTAATTTTGTTAAGAAAATTAAAAGAATAAGGATTGAAATATGACTAATTTCAATTGGAGTACACAATCAAAATAAATTAAAACAAACTATATAATTAATTTCAATTGCAAGGTAAAATTGAAATAAATAAAACCTTGGGACTGAAATAAATAAAGACATTTTTAAAATATTATAATGTTTTTACAAAATTAAAAGAATAAGGACCGAAATGATAGATAGAATATATGACAAATTTCAATTGGAGGACCCAAACCGAATATCAAAAGAATAAGGACTAAATTAAAACTCAACATATATAATCAGTTTCAATTGAAGGGCACAATTGCAACAAATCAAAAACTATATTTAAAAAAACAATAATAAAAGAGAAATCAAAAGACCAGGGACCAAAAATAAACATTGCACAAACATCAAGGATCGACGCGTATTTCCACACGATCGGAGAGAGAAAATGGAACGCGAACATAAAACCGGCCACTGTAACTGGACACGCGCCGCACCAGAAGAATAAGTATATGGTGTGCACCATGTGACATGGCGAAAGAGGGTTTCAGACTGCCGTATGAAGGCACACAAGCCGCTCGTAGGGCGCGTGCGAAGAAAACACTGGAGATGCGTCCGTACAATGCGCCAGTAGTATTTTAAAAAATAAATATTAAAATAATAAACAATTACCAACACACCCTTGGACCCACCTGATAACCATGAAAAAACCACCGTGAAAAATGCACAAATACCCACGGGTCTGGTGCTTGTTTTTTGTCGTTTAAGGGGGGCTAAAATAATCATTTCACTGTGCAACAAATCCAGAAATACCATCCGGAAATTTATATACTTGATTAACTATTCAGTTTCGGAATAGTTAATGATATCTGCGGGTGACGTCGATATTGACAGCATTTATAGATGTGATTAACTATTCAGTTTCAGAATAGTTAATGATATCGGCGGGTGACATCGATATCGACAAAAATTTATAGACTTGATTAGCTTTCCGAGATGAAAGCTGATGATGCCAAGAATTCTTGACATCTGTATGCCCTAAAGCCTCCCAAGGTAATACAAAATAATGATTAACTATTCTGGTTTTAAAAATAGTTAGTGACATAAACGGTTATGTTCGTGTTGACATTTTTGTGAAACTGATTAGTTGTTTACAGGACGGACAACTAAAGACACTAATGGAGGTCATTAGTGTTGGCTATAGTCTTTTTGATATGGAGGGGGGCGGGGAGTAGTCAAAGAAAATAAGTTAACCTTAAAAGTGTGTATATGGTTGTGTTTAGCATATGATGTAAGTAAATTGCTAGTAATTACTAAATTGTTTTTACTTATATGGAAAATCTATATTTTGCAGGTTCCTCCCATTCTCATCAGGAATAGATTTTAATTCCTTTTTGTATAAGTTAGGAACTTAGGGAGTTATGGTGAAATTTTGTTATGTAGAAGAACATGTAAATTTTGTTTCTGGAATATTAAACCGTGTTATGTTCTATGTATATGTATATATGTATCTATATGTGAAATCTTCGTGTGCGAATTAACTTTTTTAATTTTTATCTTATGCGTGTGATGTAAGATGGAGTTGGGGAATCAATATAGTCCTGAACATATTCTAGAATGAATTATGCAGTTGATTGTATTAAACATGAATGTGATTGTGGATGAGATGTGGTTCAAATTATGTGTAGGTTATGTTATTGATAACTTGGGATCTCTCGATATAGGACCAGAGAAAAAAAAAATTCTCATGCTCCATCTATCCTTTTACAGGGGGAAAGATTTACAAATAAATAAATAGGAGAAAGAAAAAAATTTGGGTTGTTACAACTGTAATGTGAAAACAAATTGAAGGATTAATATGTGAAAAATATGTTGGTCATAATGGCAGAGATAGGTCCATAAAAATACAATGATTGATTAAAAGTAAATCAATAAATTTATTATTTGAAAAGGTATAATTCAAATAAAATGAAACTATTATAGTTGTATTAGTAACTAGATTTTAGCATAGTATACAAGTGTAAGGTATAGTTTCATATCTTTATTTGTTGTCTATGATACTATGTATCTCATGTGCATCTTATCTATGATCATTATGGACTAGATAATTTTTATGTTAGGTAAAATTTTGTAAGTTTCATATTATGTCATGAATATATATATATATACCCAAATTTTCTAAATCTTTCATGATAATATATTTCAGAGTGTGGTTAAAGTTGTTTTTTAAAATATTATTTTGTTCATAATTATATTTTTAATTTCTAAAATTATTTTAGACGTGACCGAACAATTGTAAAATATTTTCCATATTTGATTATTCTTAAGAAAAATTTATTTGCATCAAATTATACACAGCGTATAACAATTTTCTCTGAATAAAAAAATATAATTACAAAGAACCCTAAAGAAGTTAAGCAAAATCTGTTGGCTTTTATTATATAACGACCAGATATTTGATTATGAGATAGGAAATGAAAACTACAAGCAGTTGTATGACTAATATGAAATTAAATCATAGACGAGGGACTGGCTTGTAACAATCCCAAAATATGTCCTAATCTGGAACCAAATCTTTAAACCGAGAGCGACAGGAACTTAAAGAACGAATCTTTAGTCTAATCTTATAAATTTCGTCCCCTACAGAAGGAGGAAAGTCAACTAAAATAAATGAAAGCCGCCGTCATGGGTTCCCGAAGTGTAGCCAACGATAAATCAATTCAAAAATCAGCAGCAGTCCTATACCACTATCCATGCCCAGATGGTGCTTTTGCTGCATTAGCAGCTTACCTTTACTTCAAAGCAACTTCTCTTCCCGCTATTTTCTTTCCAAACACTGTCTATAACCCCATCAAGCCAGACCAACTTCCTCTCCATCAATTCAGTCATGTCTACCTTCTTGATTTCGTGGGGCCTTCTGGTTTTGTCCGACAACTCTCCTCCAAAGTCCCCAGGTCTTAAAAACCACTTTTTTCTTGATTGTTTTTGTTGCCAGTCCCTTTTGTTTTTGTTTTTATGTTTCATGGAGTGATTTTTTACATAGATTGTGTCTGCTAACCAGTTTTATTAATGGGGTCCTTTGCATTAATCAATTTATTGATTTGTTTTGGTCTTAGGTAGATTGAGCTCATGTACAATTTTTTGTTTGATCGGACAAGTTTGGATATTGATTGGTTGTGTGGGTTTGGGGTTTTTGTTGTTCTTCAGGGTGGTTATACTGGATCATCACAAAACAGCAATGGAGGCGTTAGGTGGTACAAGTTTTGAGGGAGAGAATGTGAGTAAAGTTATAGATATGGAAAGGAGTGGGGCTACTATTGCTTTTGATTATTTCAAGCACAAGCTTTTAGAGAGTGGCAAGAACAGTTATGATGAGATGATCGGTGAATTTGATCGTGTTAGACGGGTGTTTGAGTATATAGAAGATGGGGATCTTTGGAGATGGAGACTTGAAAATAGCAAAGCTTTTAGTAGTGGTTTGAAAGACTTGAACCTTGAATTCAATGCCCAATTGAACCCCTCCTTGTTTGACCAGGTGCCTATTTCTCTTCTCCTCTTTCTGTATATTAAATATATAACTCTTGAATTATCCTTAGAAAATAATAACCGAAGTTCCATTATTTGTTCTGTTCAGTAAATAAATCAGTTACACAGTTACATAGTGCGCGCGCGCACGTAATGGGGCGTGCATTTGCCTTTTTGATTAACACTTCTGTTATATTTATAGCTGTTCTTGATATGTAAATCAGTGATGTTTTGTTTAATTCTTCAGTTGCTGTCATTGAATCTGGAGTCTGTCATCAGTCAAGGCAGAGAGACTTTGTCAGTTAAGCAAAAGTTAATAGATGACACCCTTGATCAGTCGTATGAAATTGCACTTGGAGGTGGGGCCTCTGGACGTTGCCTGGTACTCTTCCCGATTACTCTTTTTATTGGTTTGGTTCTGCATATAGAAAATATACTTATTATTTTAAACATGTAATCGCCAAGTCCACTTTCATCCCTGAAATTTATCCAAAATTTGGTGATACTCGGTTAAGTTCAGTTTTATTTTAAGGTTGCAATCAGTGTTGCCTTGTACTTTGAAGTCGATATCAATTCCCTGTTTTTGAGTTTCCTAATGAAACTTCTAAACATTGATTTTCCTTTTAACAAAGATTATTCTCTGTTTATATGGTTATTAAGCCGTGAATAGAAGGAGCCATAGAAAAAACCTATGTAATGGAATTTTTGCTGTGGTGAACATTATTTTGTATTTATTTCCTAGTTCTTACCGCACATTTCCTAGTTCTTACCGCACATTTCTAAGTTCCATTTTGATGGTTCTTGAAAATGGAATGAAAGTGAAAAGGAAGTTCTAATTTCATTATTCTACTTTCAGGCTGTTAATGCCGATTCGGTTTCAGAGTTAAGGAGTGAATTGGGACAGCAGTTAGCTACTAAAAGTCGTAATCTGAAGTTGAGGTTAGTGATAGTGATTAGTCAAAGCAACTCATTTGTACATGCATCTCTTTGCCTTTTGTTCTGTTCACTTGCATGTCAATTTGTTTTCATTTAATTAATATGTTATGCTTGTTTGTGATGGTTCACTGTCAATATTATACAATTCCTTAGGAATTAGAGAATTCGAATAACTTTAGGGTTGGAAGAGCATTATCTATGTTTCCTCATAGCATCCACGTCTTTAGTATTGAACTCAATATCTATAAGAACTTAGTCCAAATAAGGCTTAGTTCATATTTCTTCATCAGAGATGCATGCATATTTTAATAGTCACTGGATTATTTTATTCCATTTTTAATACTTCAAAACATATTGCAGACACTCCTTATCTCTCTGGAGAAATCCTGCTCCATGTTGATAGAGGAGAGTTCTTGGGTGATTAACATTCAGGGGATTTAGGAATTGAAATTGAGATTTAAAATTTACGAAATGAACAAAATCAACTAACCACTAGAGCCACAATGACAGGGTTAAGAAATCACTCCTTGAAAGTAAGAAAGCATAACAGATAAATTCTTATTCATCTTCTTTATGCTCTAGAAAAAATGAACAAAAAACGAAAAACACAGATTTCATGCATATTTGTAGATCTTTAATACCCCTGAATCCCAAGTAGGCTACAAATACTTATTCAAACTGTACAAGTAGTCCCCTACTCCCATTGTAAAACATCCAATGTTTTGCCTGGACATCTTTGCGTGATCATTGTATGCATTAATGTTCAAAGGTTCAGACTTCAGAACATGTCATTTTCCGTTCTTCTATAAGATAAAAAACTATAAACGGAGAGTAAAATAGAAAGGAAAGATACCCTTTTATTGAAAATATCATGTATAATGGGAAAATGATATTTCTATCATGTTGTAATGATTTAGGAGTATTGGATATCCCATGTTGTAATTGCTGTTAGGAAACCCAAAACTCGTGCCCCCAGCAGAGGCTGAACAGCCTCCAGTACTCGGTGTTATCTCGTCAAAACAATGAAAAGTAATCCCTGCAATCATGACAAAAAGAAGCATTTTTTATATTGGGCTCCTCACTGTCGACTATGTGTAGTTACAACTTCAATGATGACATTCAATGGCTACCAAGTTGGAGAAAACTTGACATTGACACAGAGACTAGTTACTAACAAGCTCTTATGTGCAAAGATATGATGAAAACTTATTGGACTGTGGAAGCAGCCCAGCTTTGTCAAGCAAGGTGCCAAATTTGTGCATCTTTTATTTTACAGTGCAGTGCCTCACTTTTCTCGTGCAGGGGAATTGGAGCCATTGTGTATAGAGTGCCGGAGCTTGAAAATGATGAGATGCTGAAAATCAGCCTTAGGAGTGTGGATATCGAAGACACGACCCATCTCAGTGGTCATTTTTCTAGCGACTTTGCTCTCTCCTGTTTTTTTCTTCCTAACAAACAGGGTATCGTTTACTCGTGTTTGTTCAAAGTGCTGAAATGCGCTTCATGGCTCAATTACAGGAATTTGGTGGCGGTGGACATCGAAATGCCAGTTCTTTCATGATATGTTCTGCAGAATTTGAACGTTGGAAGGTTGTCAAAAGTGCTTCATTTTAGGCAATTATGTGGCTGCCAGATACTGGAGTTGTTTATAGGCAAAGACAGTAAATGTGGTGGCTATCCAGAATGCATGAGCTCCCAATCGTCTTGTTTCTCCGCAGCTTCTTTTTTTTTTACCCTTTTGAAGCCTCCCTCTTTACTTGTCTTTGTTTCTTCACGATCATATATGGTCACTGAGTTTTGTATTGTTTGGCACATATGAAAATATGGTATGCAATTTCTGTCAGGATTATAAATTAGACTTCAAATAAAGGGATGAGTTCAGGAGAGGAAGGCAACACAAGACTCCAAATGAATTGCCTTTGCCTTGATGTGGCTGCTTCACTTATTTTGAAGCCTACTGGTGATCATAACATAAGAATTAGCCTCCACATATTTTTGATGATATGCCACCGGGATCTACCAAAACATGTGCTAAGCGCAAGGTCTGTGTTGCTGCCCATTCAAGCTATGCTTCAAAATTTTCTACAAATAGATAATTTATTTAAAAATATATATATTTTTTTAATTTTTGTATATTTATTTTTAACATTAATAAATCAAAATAATCTAAAAATACTAAAAATAATAATTTAAACTTTCACCACTGGAGTCTCACTCCACTTTAACTTCAAAAACAAATCTAAGGATTCCAGATCCATCAACTTCGAAGTGACTACTGACTATGGTGCAACACACCTTAACAAAACCCTAGATTATATCAATTTAATTAGGTAGAAATAGCATTGCAATATGAATCTTTTATATTGCCTTTATTTGCTGGACGTTGCATTTTTGTTAGGATCGTCCGGCTTACTAAGCCCTCGAATTAAGAAGGCTGTTCAAAAGAAAACTCTCTCTATATAAATACACACTAGATATATGATTCATGCTCTGCCGCTGGCTAGATAAAAAAGTAATGTTTAAAATTAACATAAGTGTATTTTTATATATAAAAAGGGAAAAAACGATTCCAAATAATTAAAACAAAAAATAAGAAAAAAAGATAAATTTACTTAAAATCAGGTATGCTGAATATCTTTGGTATTATTGGGTTTTCTCTTCTACCGATGTAATAGGTTTATAAATTATCTATTTGTACCGAAAGGATATGACGTAATGACAAAGGACTTGCGATCTGCATAACAGGTCTCGAGTTCGAGTCAGCGCGTGCATCTTTTATAAGAGTCTGGAACAACCGAGTTTTACTCGCTCGCGTGACCCCACAAATTGTGTTTTTCGAAGGGTGGAGTTTTCTCGTATCAAGAAAAAAAATTGTTTATAATATATTTGAAAGTGTGGTTGAAGTTGTTTTTCAACGTGTTTTTCATTTAGAAATGCATCAAAATAATATATATTTTTTTTATTTTTAAAAAAATTATTTTGATATCATTATATCAAAATGATCTAACAATATTAAAAAAATAATTTAAAATAAAAATATTTTTTATATATTTTTCAAAAATATTTTTGAAATATAATGTCCGGCATAAAATTAGAGATTAGAGGTTCCTCGCGCTTCAATGTTCTGGTTAGACATATAGAAGAAGATGACATTATTCACATTAGCCTATCATTTATAAATATCTAAAATAATAAACATATAGTTGGACTTAGGATTATAAACAATATTATGTAGAACGACATAGATCGAGTCTCTCATGCTATCAAATTATACTATATCATGTTGCATTATGAGGTGAAATTAATATTAATAAAATTATTATCTAATTTGGTATTTTAATGAGAAGGAAATATCCACTCTTAATTAATACCTTATATCGGTAATTTAATTAGCTCTTCATTTTGACCAAATATATATCTACCTCTTCAAACTTCATTGTCTGAAACACAATTTTCATTTTCAAAGAATAAATACACTATTAAAATATAATATAAATCATATTCTAAGGATTCACTTAACGGTTTAAATTTTTAGGTGGATGGTTCTTTAACATGATATTAGAGCTTTTTTGACCCAACGATCACGAGTTCGAATCTCACCACCCTCATTCTATTTGATAAAAATCAAACACAAGGTAGTGTAAGACTGTGCAAGTTTCAAGTTTAAAGGCTTATCGCTTGAAAATGTGTGTTACAAGATAATATAAATCATATTCTGTAATCTCACCCAACCGTTTAAATTTTTAGATGAAATGATTCCTTAACATATAATATGAAAATGCCCTAATAGATAGCTAGTATATATATATATATATATATCAATGCCCTTTTATTCCACAAATTCAGCAACACCAAATCACTTAAAATAGAGCCAAAAATAAATAAATATTGAAGCCATTTGATAAATTGGCTCTAGCCAGGGAGGCCACCAACCAAAACCACAACAAAATAACTAAAAGCCAATTAGACAGAATAAACCTTCTAATGATTTTACTAACATTTTCGTACTTGGAACCTTATTGTAAGAAAAAAAAAATTCAATTCAACCAATCATGTTATTCATCACCACCAATCACTTGATAATAATCAAACTTTCTTAGTCAGTGAATGTGACATGAGAAATTTCTTCACCGCCAGCCATGGCGTTGCTAGAAGAACACCATGGGTCATCTGTTGTGATGAACTGCATCCATGAATCATCTTTCTCTTCCTCTTCCACGCAAGAAGATGATGCGATGGGAACGTCTGGCGACATTGTTTCATACTCATTCATCACACCTTGTGATGAGTTTTCCATGAATGATAGACTTGTACACTGCCCTTGATCTTCAATCTCAGAACATATTCCATTTTTCTTGAACACACGACACAGCGCGTAAGAATCCTGCGATGAAACAAGATTGAGACTCTGATGAGAGAGCTGATAAAGTTTAAAGCTGGGTTATCAGAGGGAAAGCGTTTAGCACATGCCAAAGCCAGCCTCAATACTTGACTGCTTCTCCATGTTTGTAAATCTAGTCTCCAGCGAGAATAAAATATTTTAAAAAACAATCATAGAACTTATAATTTACTATTCACTATACTGTTGATACAGACTTTCAACGAAGAAAAAGTACAAAAAATATTAGAAAACATTTCATTAAAAAACGGAAGATCAAGGTGTAATTTATATTATTTTTTAACACATTTCATCAAATAAAAAAATTTTAGGTTTGAAATTTGTACAAATTCATACTATATTGTGCTTGGTTTTTTCATCAAATAGAATGAGGGTGGTGAGACTCGAACATAACTGTTATATTAACAAGGTTTTGATATTATATTAATGAATCATTTCATTTAAAAACTTAAGCTATTAGATAAAATTCTAAAATATAATTTATATTATTCTATAAGATGAGAGAGATAACGTGGATCAAAAACCAACAAAGATTTAGTATGTAAATGCAATATATACCGCACACTATTATGTTCTACTAGCACATGAAAAAGTCAGCCTCAATACTTGACTGCTTCTCCATATCGATCTGTACATTTAGTCCCCCTCCCTTTAATGTTTTCGAGTAAACAATATTTTAAAAATCAATCATATATATATATATGAACTTATAATTTACTATTCACTATACTGCAGATACAGACTTTCAAAGAAGAAAAGGGGATGAGGACAACGTGGATCAGTAACCAAGCTGGCTACCCTGGGATTAGCAAGTGTTTAACCTAAATTAGAAGGAGATGGATACTTTGATCATGTCAATTGGCTGGCTGAGTTTGGTTGTAAATATTGGAATAAAGTGAAAGGTAGCCGACACACTGTGGCAGGATGAAAGTGATGAGGACTGCTTTTTGGGTTAGCATAGTCATAAAATATCATTTTACGAGTCATGGAATCCAGACTTGTGGATCAGAAAATGTAAAAAGATAAAGAAGTGAAGAGCGAATAGATATGGAAAGAGGGATTGAGTCGTCTGAAGGATAAAACTTTTGTCTCACTAGAGAAAAAACAAAGTGGAACCCAAGCAACGAATATGAATATGTCAGAGATTTCATGTCATAAAAATATTTAAAGTAGAACAGGCGAGAGGCTAGCAATCAAAAGCTCAAATTCTTCTAATTTTCCATGCAAAATCATGCACCTGTGTCACGTTCTTACACCTCATTATATTCTCTAGAACCCTACCATGTTCTTGCTAATACTTCCCAGAAACTGATTAGTTCTGTAATTTAACAGTTCGCATTAAGCATAAAAACACGAAATTATGATTATCCGCAGAAGAAACAAGCATTTATGATGCTTTTATTTGCTTTATGTACTTTGGTTTAAAAGAGATGTGGGTGAAAAAAAACCAAACGAAAGCAAAGGAGAAATGCTGCTTTCCCGTTTGCTGATGCATTAAAATTTAGGTTTTCAAAGTCAACTAGTGAAAAAATAAATGGAATGATCGTGAAACTTAAGATCTACTCACTAATGCTCCTATATTTTTTTCTTGAGAAAATAAAAAGAAAAAGTACAAGAAAATTGATGGTACTGACTAACATGGATGAAACAAAGTTTTGTCTGGAGCTATATATTCTCTCTTGCAAGAGACGAGGGTGAAGAATTTATGTGATGATAACACCAATATATATTAATGGTCCTACATTTTTCTATCCCTTCTCACCTTGAGAAAAAGAAAAATGAAAGGAGGAGGAAGAGGGCTTGCGACTAAATTACGAGTGATCAAGCTAGCTAGCTATTTTGAGGGGGTGCCATCTTTGACTAAAATTGAGTGATCGTTTAATTAAATGTCAGTGATAAGAGCAGAGATTATGATTCATGAATTGCTAGTAATCCTGCCCTACCCCTAATTCAATCAAATATATTTTCCCCATATAGACTAGAATGTGTGATGAATCATTTGTCATTACTAAAAAATGGGTTGATTAGCAACCATTAATTCTGTTTTTTAACAAGAAAAATCATTGCTAAATACAATCTGTTGCTAAATCGGCAACGACATTATTCTGTTGTTAAATTTCAATGCCAACAACCCTTATTTTTAGTAGCTTGTGTTAAAGAAGTAATAAATATTAAATAAATAAATTTGAAGTTGGTGTGTAAACAAATAACAAATTTACCATTATAAATGGAAATGATGTGTTTCTTTTATTGAGCATATGAATAGTTTATCTTAGAATTGAATAAAAATGCTGTGACTATTAGAAAAGATGATGATATGAAAAAAAAAATCAATTTATCTTAAAAAAACTAATGCATAGTTTAATTTTATCAAATCATCATCTATCTCAATTCAAAATTTAATTTAAATATATACTTTTTATTTCATGTAATGAATTATATATACCCAAGTAAATATTAGGAATGCAATGTAGGTGAATTTATATGATATAAATACCTAAATAGTATATCTAATAATTAATAAATCATGAATATATATAGTAGAAATTCAATTGCTCTCCCTGAAAACAGTAAGAGATCGAACTAGCAGATGAAACAATGATCACTATTTGTTTTCCATGATCATTAGCATGAATCATGCACGCAATTTCGCACAAACAATGCACGAACTACCTGTATCCCAGAGGTGTCTTCACACTCCTTGTCGTCGACGAGCCGATACTCGTGCATTACCCAGTCGGTCCGAATCCCCTGAGGAGCTCGGCCACGGTAGTAAACTAATGTCTTCTTCATTCCGATGGCTCTATTCTGGCAGTTGACTTTTCTGTCTTTTCCAGTTGACTTCCAGTATCCAGCTTTGGTTGCTCTATTTGTCCTGAACCCGTTGGGGTATTTCCTGTCCCGGGGCCCGAAGAAATACCACTCCGGGTCTCTGCTCGGCAGGAATGATTTTTCTGCAAAACAACAGCAGAAGCTCTGATCAATGAAACCATCGATCGAGCCCCTTTGTTTTTCTCGTGCATCCCTTCACTGTCGGTGGAATAATTATGCCAACGATTTGCCAACCCTAGCTGCTTGAAATGTTGCAGCTAGCGTGAATACAGCAAAAGCTAAGTGGTGTTAATTAGATATATATATACCTGCTAATTCCCAGGGCTCACATTTGTAGAGATCAACCTCAGGAATGATGTCTAGTTCAATTTCCTGGCAGTTGATTTTACGCTTCAGATAGTAATTGACAAGCTCCTCGTCGGTCGGATGGAATCGAAATCCGGGAGGCAATCCGACCGGAGACATTGTTATGATGATCTCTACTCACCACCACCACCACCACCACCGACCTCCTGCTACTCTCTCCCTTACTGCAAACTCCTTTTGCATTATTATGATCTCTGCAACCCTCGTCGTGTATAAAAAAGGACGCAAAGCTCCTTGTGATTGGTTCATTCTTTCACTTTCGCTTTACAGATTCTTAGACGACAAACGTTTCGTGTAAGCCGGGAGTGTCATTCTTGCTCCAAATATAAATTTGATTCTTCTGTTTCAAGTTCTAAATATTCACCGAAAAGAAAACAGCAGTACAGCGTGATTGCTTGCTTATCGATTCTTTTTCTATTAGTTAGCAGGCTTTATTTCAAGAGCATTTGTATGTAAACGTTCTGCGATGGCATGCGATTACACCACTCGAAAACTTCGAAAAAACTCTGAAAAATATATTTTATAGGACTAAATAAGCGAGTAAGTCCTCGATTATTCTAGATTCTTGTAAGAGATATAAGCTCTGACTCAAACTCGAGATTTGCCATGCAAATCTCCAACCGTTTGTCGTCACGCCACACCCTTTGGGAATATCTTAAACAATCAAGATATGTGGAGCTTAAATCATGTAATTGTGTATTTCATAGTATTGTTGAAACTGTTTTTGAAAATATTTTTTGTTTAAAAATGCATCAAAATAATTTTTTTATTTTTGAAAAATTATTTTTGATATCAGTATATGAAAATGATCTAAAAACACCAAAAATATTAATTTAAAATAAAGAATAAAAAATTTCAATTTTTTTCAAAAAATATTTTTGCAACGCAATGCCAAGCAAAACTTAAATCACAGAGTATCCTATGTGGATGTAGCTTAAGACCCTGTTTGGATGAGCGGTGCAACCGACGTTTTGCCAAATTTCAAAAAAAAAACAAATTTGCATTTTAGATGAGATTTTTTTAGTGCGTTTAGATCATTTTGATGTCATGTCAAAATAATTTTAAAATAAAACATCATTTTGATATATTTAGACAAAACTTTGAAAAGTCAATCACTCCCAAACAAGCACTAAATATATAAATATCAAACAAGACCTAAATCTTAGAGTATATCATCATGTAGCTAATATATATATATTGATTTTTAAAAAAAAATGATTTAAATGACAAGTGATGGTGAATAGATTTTCATCATAAACAAAATAATTGTGAAACAATATGGCGATCAACTCATGTTATGTGAGCTTAGCCCAAACAATCAGGTCTTTTTCTCTCACATATCTTTTATTTTCTCACCGAATCTTATCCATTACACACACTACTATCTTTTTCAAGTTTGAAGGCTTCTTTATGGATGGTCCGAGCACACAATTTTTTATGTTTTTATTTACATTTATTTTTGTGAGCGTAACCTTTATTGCAAGGTGGAATTAAATTATCTAGTCAATTATTATATATAATGTAAATACATATCATTTCATTAATAACAAGTCAAACATTATATCCAAAATGATTATTAACATTTTAATCAATCCATTTTCATGCAACTTTATAGGTAAATTAACATGACCAAGATCTATAAATATCTTAAATTACAATGTAAACACAACATGTCATAATTTTTCAAACCCAATACTTCTCCACACTTATATTTTCCACCACATACTTGTTTTTTCATACAAATTTGAAGTTATTGGTCAGACCCAACAAACAACAAGCCGAGTCACGATGCCCTAAATCCACGACATCTTGATCTAGAATCGCAACCCACGAAAGACTCGTCTTATCATGTATTTTTTTTCTTGTAAATTCATTAATAAGAAAAACTATTCTATTTGAGATTCTCAAACTCAAATCTCATCACCAATTATTTTGGAAAACAAATGTATTTCAACTTCCAATTAGCCATTTTCGTCAAGAATACTCTAATTACTTACTCCAATATAGATATTGCAGGGATCTCTTGAAATAAGTGTGAGTGAAAGACATTATATTTTTTTTCCACCAAATTGATGATCATTTTATCTTCACATTCATTTTATTTAAGAGCTTCAATATATAATTTCTGCACCAAATATGTAATTAATTACACCCATTCTTCAAAAATAAAAGCTCAAGAGACATAAATACTCGAGAAAAGTGCCTTACAGTGGCTTGTATCTGCACACAAGGGCAGCGGCTCTTGCTTTTCGGCCGAGCCGGAGATTTTGGGTTTCTTTCTTGTATCGATAAACGAGTCTTTTGGGCTAGAGAGCCGCTCTCGGCTTGAGTCCTTACAGCGTAGCCCTATACTGACTGTTGGTTGGACCGGTGCCCCCTGCATTGGTTTTGCATCTTCTAATCCCGGTTTCATATTACGTTACATAAAAATAATTTTTAAAAAATAAAAAAATTATTTTTATATATTATTGAATGAAAAATATTTTTAAAAATAATTTCAGTCTTATTTTTAAATTTTTAAATGAGATATGTATGAACTGTTCGACAAGGGGAAAATTATTAGATTAACAAGAGTTTTACTCCTCTTTGTCATATTTCTATTGTATGAAATATTTATGATGTCATTTTTTATATAAGAAAAAATAATATAATTGTCGGGATATTGAATAATTCTTCGTTGATAAAGATAAAGATAAAGGGAAAATTACACTGACCCCTCGAAGGAAACTAATATCTATTTGTTAATGTATTTCAAAATTGTTTTTGAAAAAAATGATTTTTTTATTTTATATTTTAAATTAATTTTTTTGTCTTTTTAGATTATTTTTATGTATTGGTGTCAAAAATATTTTTTAAAAAATTAAATACATTATTTTAATATATTTATAAATAAAAAATACTTTAAAAAACAATATCAATCACACTAAACTACTCAAATTCGATTACTTGATAAATAAAAATCTCTTCGTACTCAAGAAAATATTATAAAAACCTCATTCGAGCTCTATTATATGCAAAATACCCTTAATTAATATTTTCTCAAAAAAATAGATTAAGAACTTAGAGAATAAAAAAGATGGGACATGACTTTACTTAATATGGGGGTTAAAGAAAAAGCTTGTTTACTTACCTAATCTCTCCAAATATTGAGAACAACTCTCTCTAAAATCAACGGGTTTGTCTCTATATCTCAATAAAAAATTAAAAAACAATTATATATATATATATAATTTACTTTTTAGAAATTAATATTAATTTTTTAAAATTATGTTTGCGAGAGTCAATGTTTGGAGCTCTTTCTTCTTCTTTTTTTCTTTTTTTTCCAGGTACAAGAAATTTGAAGGGCGTGGCTGTGCAAGCATCCTCATGTGATATTTCTTGTCAACTTGTGATATTTCTTTCTTTTTTTAGCACTGCTACATTCGTACTGTTTGTGTTTAAAGTTTGGAATTTTTACAGCAAGATTTGGAATCCCATCTGCCATCACTGTCACACACCCAATCCAAAGCCCTGTTTCATTGTCCATCTGATTCTTGTAACAGACCTCTCTGTGCTCCAATCGTGGACACAAATTCTTATCACCAACAAAAAAAATTGTTTCCTTACTGATTATCCATGTTTGAATCTGTGTGCCTGGTTGATACATCTATCTTTGTGTTGTCGGAAAGAAAAAAACTGCATTTAGTCCCCTGATCATTTTCTAGTTATTACATAAACTTTCATGTCTGTTAGAGATATCAGTTTTGTTTTGTTTGTGCCAAAACAATTAAAATCTTAACATGCTAGATGTTTTTAATACTGATAAAACATTTCAATATCATTTCACCCGTGATCGTTTCAGCAAATAGTCTTTTTAAAATAATTGGTCTAGGTCATGTCCCACAATTAAGAAGAGTAGATCGAAACGAGGAACCTGTAAGGTCCAATGAATTTATTAATGGGGGGCATCATCCTTGATGCTGAGCTCTGTATCCTAACTTCACATTTTAGCCTGATTGGAGGGTTACAAAACCAGAAATGAAAGGGGGGAAAGCGATCGAGTTAAGCATTCAGATATCACTGTCCAGTTTCCATCTTCGTCGCTGTTTTGAAATTTCAAACATGGATGCTCCTTTCTTTTGTTACCATTTATAAGCTAACTTCTGTCAGTCTTCCCATGTGTAGCTGTGCAGCTAGAGAGATCAGGGTCTGTACAATTTCCTGGCAGGGGGTGGGTCCATGACTTGTTGATCTGGATGTTCTGATATAAAGATTCATCCATGGCCAACAAACAGCATTCACAGCCTGTAATGGGTGGCATCTCTCTGCTTCAAAACACCTCAGGTGGGTTGCGTACTGAGGGAGTTGATGAGAGAGTGAAAATGTTGCTCGAGAACTTCAAATCAGAAGAAGACATGGGGTGTGGTGACAGTTTTGCTGAGAGAGCTGAATGGTTCTATCAGAAACGCCCTCAACTTCTTGCTTCACTTCAGGACCTCTACAATGGGTACACGACCTTGCTGGACAGATGCAGTAGAATGGAAAAGGGGAAGGGACTTGGCAAACACCA
The DNA here is from genome assembly GCA_032356905.1 of Salix exigua. Lineage (NCBI taxonomy): Eukaryota > Viridiplantae > Streptophyta > Magnoliopsida > Malpighiales > Salicaceae > Salix > Salix exigua. The sequence goes on along the minus strand of CM063602.1, from coordinate 11,662,784 downwards.
CTCTTCTCCGATGCCGGCCGCCTTTGATGATGATCAAGATCAAGATCAAGAAGACGGCGGTGGATCTAGCAGCTTCCGGTTTCTTGATTGGGATGTTGAGAGCTCTCTGTCTTACCAACAACCACCGACCCCTACTCAAGATGAAAGGAACACCATTCTTGGCATGGATGAGATTGTAGCTGATCTTGTGATGAAGAATGTAGGGAATGATATATTAGCAGACCAGCTTGGTGACATGGAGAAGCAGCAGCAGGGTCAAGAATCAAAATGGAGGAAAGTGGAGTTGCTAAAGAAACTTCTCGAGGTGTTAGAGTCAGAGAGGATAGTGTTGCTGAATGAGAATGTTAGAATGGGGCTCAAAATGCAAGCTTTAATGGAAGAAAATAAAGGGTTGTCATCGGAGGCCATGTTCATGAAAATGAAAGCCTGCGAGCTTGCTAGGTGTGTGTTAAAGATGAGGGAGGATCACAGGGTTTGTATGCTAACTAGGAAAATTGAGGATCTTCAAGGCCAGATACATGGACTGGAGATTAGAAACAGGGAGTACTGTCAGCAGTTGTTGAAGAAAGAGGAGCTGAAGGAAGATAAAATTAGCGGTCGCGGAGGCGGCGGCAAAGATGGCGGGGTGGCTTTTGTGGGTTGTTGCTTCCAACTGGAGAAGCTGAAGCTGAAGAAAAAGAACGAAGCATTTGCTAGCAATGGCAGATGGTCAAAATGGTGGAACAAGGTCAAGAACATGGACGTGCTTTTGTCATGGCATGGCTAGTTTCCAGACAGCTACCCACCTCTGCATCAGATGGAGTTACAGGCAGCTGATATCGTGATATCGGTAGTTTTCTGATGTCTTGTTTTTTGTTTAAGCCTAAAATGAAATTATAATGTTAATATAATTAAATGATTTGACTAGCCATAAGAGGTTAGTTCATTGAAGATTTGGTAAGTGAGTAAAGTTTGAATGGAAATATCATTTATTTTCTTGAATGTAAAATAAATATTTAGATGTTATTAATGTTTTAATTTTTTTTTTGGTAAAACAAATTTAAATCATATATAAATTGATCTAGATAGACTCAAGTAATTTTATAGGTTCAAAAACAGTTTGAATAATCTATAAAAATATAATTTAACTTAAAAAAATAATTTTTTATATAATATTAAGATAATAATATATTAGATTGACTTGGATCAACGTGAGTTAACATATCAAATTTGTGATATAGATTATAGGTATATGATAATCATATAGAAAATAAATTAAAATAGACTTTAAAACTTAATTTTTAATCAATTAAATATCGAATAAAAAAGACCTAATTGAAGGGTGGGATTTAAAAATTAAAAAAATTAAAAAAAATGACCTAAGTTAATTTGTCAAACCAATTTAAGATATGGGACATATATAATTTCTTAGGAAAAAAACTTAATTAACTTTTAAATTTGTAACTTTGGTCATGAGATTTAAATAACCTTATAAAAGATAAATCAAAATAAATTATGAAGTTAAATCCCTGATGAGAAATCAATGAAATTTGTATGAAAATTAATAAAAACAAATAGCACAAAAAATGAGCCAAGTTAATACCAGGTTAACTCGCTAAGCATTATTTTTTAGTCATAAGATCAAGATAATCTAATAAAAATAAATCAAAACAAATAATGGGGTTTAATTCCTAATAAAACAAAATATCAAATGATGAAATTGAAAAAAAATCATTAAAAAGAAAACAAATAAGGCAAGAAGATTCACTCATTAAACCTGTTAATCAAATCTTGAGACAAGGACCACCGATAAAAATCAAATACAATGTTGAATGACCTATGACTCAGGTTACGAGACTGAGATAATATTAGAAAGATAAAAAAAAAACTCAATTTACCTAAGGTTAAAATACAAAAATTTACATCTTTGCATTATGAGACCAAGATATCTCTATAAAAAAATCAAAATAAATTATAAAACTCTATTCTCAATCAATTTAATATTAAATGATAAAATTGAAAAACAATTCACAAAAAAAAAACACCTTGAATCAATTCAAGTAACCTATTAAGTAATATTCCTGAGTCATGAGACTAGAATAACCCAATAGAAAACAAACAAAACAAATCAAAAAGCTTAATTTCCAATTAACTCAAAATGCTCATGAGTCATGAGACTAGAATAACCCAATAGAAAATAAACAAAACAGATCAAAAAGCTTAATTTCCAATTAACTCAATATATTAAAGAAAATAATAATAATAATCAAGAATAAAAACATGATTCAATAAAGTTAACCCGTCAAACTTGTGATCTACATTATGATAGTTGGATAACACAATAAACAACAACTATAATAGTAAAGGATAAAATTTAATTTTTTTTGTAAGTAAGGTCAAAACAAGATTTTCACCATGGATTGCTATAGTGAAAACCTATATACTTTAGTGTGTGTGTGTGTATATAATGTTTTAGCTTTGTTTGTAATTGTAATGCAATGAAATAATAAAAGAACAAAGATCGAGTTAGGAAAGGAGTGTTGATGATCTATTTAGGATAATAGTTGAGTTTGTATTTTAAAATATATATTTTTTTATTAAAAATATATATTAAAATAGTATTTCTTTTAAAAAATTATTTTTAATATTAACATAGATATAAAAAAACTAAAAAACTAATTTAAAATAAAAATATTTTTGTAAAAACATATTTTTGAAATATAGTATCAAACATGCAATTTTGTATATCTAACTTTTTTTCATTGATTTAAATTTAGTTTTTAAAATTAATTAATTGATTTAAAATATTAGTAATTTATCAAACTCTTATATTAATTAAGAATGTATTTTAAATATTATTTATTAAATAAAATTTATTTTTTACTTTTTTTTAATAAGAATATTTTAAAGAATATTGTTTTATCAAATTCTTATATTAATTAAGGATAGTTTTTTTTATAACACTAGCAAAAACCAAATTTACAATCTTTTATTATTAATTTTTAAAATTTTATCCGGTTATTTTTCTAATAGCATACACTTTTATTTTCATATAATAAAATGTATTCATAAAATTCCACCTTTAAATAAAAAATACATCATCAAATTCAAAACACGTGCATATATTTTCTTACATTTTTATTTTTTTACAATAGGAAAACGGAAGGACCGTAGCGAAGGCAGAGCAATTACTCAAGTGACTGATGACTCTCTGAACTTGAAATGGGTCCAGATATTAACCGGGCCCTCCAATAAACATTTTGACCCGAGAACGCACCCTCACGGGTCGAATATCGAAACGCGAAACGAAACGAAACGCAAGCCAAGCGGACGCTGCAAAATTACAGAGAGTAGAGAAGTGCTAAAGAGCATAACAGAAAAATAGGTGTACAGCGAAACATTCTTAAGATCTTCACACGTGGTAAGACATGGCACTATCACCGTCAGATCCACTAAAGTAATCCTCTTTAAAGAGGCTCAAGTATGTAGCGAATAAAAAGGGCACTCCTCTCAGCGCCGTCTGTGAAGAGCTTAAAAAAGACTCTCCTCCTTATCCCCCCCCAAACCCATTAAACTAACCAAGGTAAACATAAACCCTAGAGTCATTCATTTATTTTACACTTGCTTTTAATCGTTTTGCTGTTTACTTTTATTGGGTTTTTTTTTTTAATCTTGTTAAAGTTTGTATCTTTTCATTCCTTTCTAGTTAATGCTAGTGTATTATTGTCTTAGGAGTTTTTGGTGATATGGGTTCTGTTTGTGAGATGGGTGGGGCTTGATTTCATGGTTTTTGTGGCTATAAGTTAAAGAAACTATTAATCTTTGTTTAGGGCTTTTGACTATGATGTTTAATGAAGAAAGTGTTTTGTTTCTCCTAATGTGATTAATTTGAATTGTTTTGGAATTAAATTATCAAGATTTGAGTTAAGTATGAGAATTTAAGTACTTTTGGAGGTTTCAGAAGTGGGTATCTGCTAAGTAAGATAGTTAACTAGGTTTAGGTTAGGTTATGACTCGCTTAGTGGATCATGCTGGCAACATGTAATCTTGCTGTGGCCTGTTCCTTGTTGTATACATAGGGTTCTTCTTGGGATTCCTTGTATGGGTTTCATGTTTAGGTTTTAATTGGATTGGTGCTGTAAATTCTTTTCTTGCAGATGGATCGGGAGAAGCTTATGAAGATGGCCACTGCAGTTCGCACTGGTGGGAAGGGTAGTGTGAGAAGGTGGGAAGACTATTCCATTGCAACTGTTCTAGCTTTCGCTTGAATTTATCATTTAGCTAAATGATATTGTGTTTGCATCAAGTACTTTAGAAACGAAAATAAATGTAAATTGGAGAATGAAATTGTTTTATTCAAAATTGCCTGCATGAGATGGTCAGCCGAGTGGCATATTGATTTGTGTTCCTCGGAGTGTACATGTTTTTATTCATGTTTTATTGTGTTTTTCTGTTGTTTACCTCAAATGAGTTTCTTTTAAATCTATGGTTATAACTGAAGGAAGAAGAAGGCTATCCACAAGACTAATACTACAGATGATAAAAGGCTTCAGAGCACCCTGAAGAGAATTGGAGTGAATGCTATACCTGCAATCGAGGAAGTCAACATATTCAAGGATGATGTGGTTATCCAGTTTCTAAATCCCAAAGGTAAAGCTGACTAGTATAAACGGGCATGATATATATAGATCTTCCAAATTCTCATGATCAATTCTATCTTATTATTGTTTTGGTTATAATTTTGCAGTGCAAGCATCCATTGCTGCCAACACATGGGTTGTTAGTGGTGCTCCACAAACTAAGAGTATGGCTCTAAGACTTCATATTTAAAATCTGGAATGAAAAGTAAAATCTTGTCTGTTAATTGGCGGAGCATCTCTGTATACTTCATGGTTAAATGTTCTTGGACTTGCAGCACTGAGTCTGGATTTCTCAAAGGAAGTTAACAACTTGTTAGATTGATATTTTCTGATCGAATGATATCTGACATGCAAGCTTGTTCTATTTTTTTTTATCAGAATTGCAAGATATTCTCCCTCAGGTTCTCAGTCACTTAGGTATGCACTTTTGAATCTATTCCCTGTAAATGCAACCATCTGTGAAGTTTAACTGGTGCTTGAACTATCTTCTACTCTTTTGTTTCTCTATCTGCAGGCCCTGATAACTTGGACAACCTGAAGAAATTGGCGGAACAGATCCAGAAGCAGGCGGCGCCGGGTGCAGGTGCTACAGCCGCAGATGCAGCGGCACAGGATGATGATGATGATGTCCCAGATCTTGTACCAGGAGAGACCTTTGAAGCTGCAGCAGAAGAGGAGGGTAAAGTTGCTGCTGCTTAGAGATTTAGAAGGATTTTGTGCTATTTTATATACTTCCTGTGTTTTTGAAGTGACCCATTTTTCTAATAACATCAGTCTTAATCTTATGTTCTTGGGGACTCTTGATAGTTGTTGTGTCAGAGCTTTCGATTCATCACGCTTTGCAGAAATTCGTGATTGATATTTGCTTACCAAGGCGGTGCTTCCTGATTGAATGCCAGCGCCATTGCCATGGCAATCCTCGAATCACTGTTCTTCAAAAATAAGTCAGAGAGAGAAGTTTAGGACACACCTGGTGTCCTATCCATAGGCATCACTGTGATTTCGGCTATAGCCCATAATATATGTGTGTGTGTGTTGTGTGTGTGTGTGTATATATACATATATTATTTTTTTTATCAAATTCTAATTTCAAATAAATTAAATATAGAAGGGTAAAATTAAAAATTAAAAAAATAAATGCATCATTACGCTATTGTAATAAATAGTTATTTGATTGTAAAAAAAGATAAAAATATTAGTTCCTCATAATTTAAAAATGAGAAAAACTATATTACCTATTCAAGGATTTTATAATTAAAGAGCACAATTACAGTTATAAAGATGAATAGTGATTTATTATGAGTTTTTTTTTTTTTTTAATGCATATCTTGAAGTGTGCTGACAGGGTGGCGGCCACGTTTCGCCTTGATTTATTTCCAGTACGATCAGGTTGAGGTTGTGCGAGTAAAGTCTTGAAGAGTCAAATTATAAAAATTATATTTTAAATTGTATAAATATGAATTTTTTAATGTGTATATTTCAATCGAAAGAACCATTTGAAAAGCCAATTGTATTAAAGTGAAACAATTAAATACTTTATGATGAGTTTGTTTTTACATAGTTGCATTTAATTTTTCTTTTTGTTAGCTCCATTTTGTTGTTTCTGAATTTCTTAAGAGATATGCAGGAATATCATTTTTGAGAAAGAAAAGGTATTTTGATATTTTGTTTAGCACTCATAGGAGCATATAATGTAAGCATTGGAGAGTCAATATATAGGCTTGAAAAAAAAGGGGAGTTATAAAGAAAATGCTCAAAAAATAATTATCTCCCTATATGCAACCATGTTAAGAAGGAAAATAAGTTTGAGAGTGCTTCTGGAAAAACTTTTAAAAAAATTATTTTTATTATTTACTTTAAATTAATATTTTTTTTGATGTTTTTAGATCATTTTAATGTGCTAATGTCAATTTGTTTTTTGAAAAAAAATATTATTTTGATATATTTATGAACGAAAAACATTTTAAGAAATAACTCAAATCACATTTCCAAACAATCTGATCAACAAAGAAATCTAAAAGCCCTTTCTCTTATCCATATTTAATATATATTTGACAGTATGATCGAAATTATTTTTCGTTTATAAATATATTTAAATGATATTTTATTTTTAAAAATTAATTTTGATATTAGTATATTTTTAATTGATTTTAAAATACTAAAAAATTGAAACTATTCTTTTTTTAAAAAACGGAGTGTAAAACATCCCCTTAATTAACAGGAGGAAGTATTGGCTTAAGAGCTTAAACCCACATCCAACACAACTAATATTCATAAATATTTGTCAACAAGTTCTTGGCTGGTGGTTAGAGAGAGCTTATCTTACTCCATCCAGGTTCAGTCTTGTCGACACGCATCGCCCTGCAGTGTCTTACTTGTTCATTGGACTTATAAGATATTCGATGACTCGAGGATTAGTTATGATGCGTCTGAACTGATCGGATATTCGGTCAAAAAAAAAATCATAAACATCCGTTTTATTAAATAATAACTGTTTTTTATTCTTAAGATTGTCCGTTATCCTTGCACACGGCCTCAGCCCTCCACTCATCGAGGTGATGATGGCGGTGGTTCTAGAAGGAACACACAGCGTTTTACCCAATTCTAACCAATACATCCTCTGGTTTCCACCACCACCACCACCACCCAATCAAAAACCTCTCTCAACACTGCCAGGAAAATCAAAACGACACCGTACTCGTCTCACCAAAGCAGCGGGAGAAACGCGGGAAATCCGAGTCTGCACGAACCGCACATGCCGTAAACAAGGTTCATTTCAAACTCTAGAAGTCGTCACCGATTTAGCCCCTCCGGATATAACCGTCAAGTCCAGTGGCTGCTTAGGCCGTTGTGGCTCTGGTCCAAACGTCGCCATTTTGCCTCAAGGAATAATAGTGAATCATTGCGGTACAGCTGCTAAAGCTGCACAGTTCATGGCTACCGCTGCTAGTGTTAGCGATGGAGATATAAGTAAGAGTTTGGAAGCACTTGCTTTGAGAAAAACAGCTCAGGCTGAATCCGATCTTGCAAATTTCTCCAAGGCCGAGGAATTACTCTCACTGGTATAAAAATTTTAAAAATTAATTTGATTTGATTTAACTTAATTTTTGGAATGATTTAGGGTTAATGATGCATGCAGGCTATCGATCTTCAACCATTTGGTGGTATCCACGTCATTTATAAATACAGGTTTGTATAATTCCTTTTCTTTTTAACAGATGAAAGGATTGGTTCAGAAAAATAATTTGAGTTTTTTCCCTACATCACAGGTCGCTTGCAAGATTGGCAATGAGAAACTATTCGGGTGCTCTTGAAGATGCAAGAGAAGCTTTAAGATTAGCTCCTCGGTATCTTGATGTGAGTCACAGTACTTGTTAACATATCAAATTTGCTTTTACTGTTGGAGAATTATACTGAAGAAGAAGCACAGGAAAACAATTTTTTTTTTTAAAGCCATTCTAAAATCCATGATGCACTAGAACATAAAGATGCCCCAAGGAATCATTTTCTACTTTCTTAAGTTATAATCTGATTTTTCATATTTAATATGAAAGTGAGATATACTGGAGGTCTCTTGCCACGGGGTGTTGTTAGTTGCAGTTTGCTCTGTGTGCTCTATGCAGATTGCAGGCTGCAGAATTATGTGTCTGTGCGCTCGTGCTTGCTAGTGTAATTATTGCTGTTTGAATAACTTTCATGATTGGTATAGTGAAAAAGAGAGAGAGGTTTTTCAACTATATATTTCAGAGATTGGTATTTTTAGTTGTCATGGGGATGTATTTATGATCTCTTGTTATGCAGGCTTACATGTGTGAAGGTGATGTTTTCATGGCAATGGAAGAATATGATGCAGCGGAGAAGTCATATTTGACTTGTTTACAGATAGACCCATCTATTCGTCGTTCCAAATCTTTCAAGGTATATTTCAATTTCTTGAGATTCTTTCATGTTTATTTCTACAGAACCGTATGTAAGATTAGCTTTTAATTGTTGTATTTTCTTCAATTTGTTCATCAGTTCCTGCAATAACTCTTTTAAATTCACTTCAAGACCTTCAAATTCCAAAAGAAAAAGTATGGTTTGCGTTGGTCGGAACACTCCTCCCATCTGATGTTTTCTGATTCTTCATCAATCAGATTATGTCCTGAAATTTTATTTTAGTGTATCTAATTGTTGATTGTGATCCTGCTTTTATGAGATTTTTATGAACAAATATGTGAAACCATACTATTTTGATTACTTTTCCGGTAGAAAAAGTAAAATTAAATGAAGCCCTGTTGGCTCAGTCTCTTTGGATTGTTTTTGTTTTGCATGCACTTTGTGATTTATCTTATTACATTTTATATTGACCACCAGAAGGGTAGCTACACTTTTTCAAATAAACCAACCTAAAATAAAGATATCCATTCCAACTACATCACATTCAAGGAAAGTAATCAATTTTGAAGTATTAAAATTTCCTATAAAGACAAAAAGTTTAATCTGTTTCAGTGCAAAATGAATGAATAAATTGATTTTTCACTTTGTTATTTGGTCATTAACTGTATCTGCTGCAACATTAAAACAACTTTGAATTGGAAGATGGTATTTGCCTTAGATCTGAACTGGAATGGCTTGACAGGTAGTTGAACATAAAAAAAAATGTGAACCTAGCTAGCGTTTGGTTATTGTCATAGAACAAAAGAAATGGAGACAGTGAAGACAAAGGGACATTTCTCCATGCACTTCCCGTTTTGAATGTATAAAAATTCAATCAAACATTGCTTTAGAGACATTTATTTTATGTATTCGTCTTTTTTTCTTTAACCAAACATTTTTTTTGTCTCTTCTGTAGCTGTCACTTTTGTCTTGAGTACTAACTAATCACAACCTAAGAGAATATGGAGTACGAATACAATTAGATAGCATCCTTGCAAATTTAAAATTTGACTCTGGAGTCTGAACCTTGAAAAAATGCCATTTGGGCCAGAAATATATTATGTTTTCCTCAGCATGCTATGTCATAATGTCGGTCTTGTGAGATTGAGCAACTTAACAAGTTACCATGCACTTAGATGTAAGAATACATATCCAAGAATAGAAATCATGTGAACTAATGAGCCAATAGATATTATCTTGGCATATGAGAGACCTCAGCATTATATCATGGTGCTGCAGACATGAATCGAAGTCTCATACTTCAACAAGGTTTGAAATGGGAACTTGCACTTGAATTTGTTTGATAACTCTCAAATAAGTATAAATTGGAATGTGGGACTTGATATGCAAACGATAGCATTCATGTATGAACCAACTGATATTAGGGATAGAATTTCTCATATTTTAGCACTGCTCAAATACAGTGTGTTTCCCCAAGGAGAAAAAAATAGAAAAGGAAAAACAAAGCTTCAATATTTTCTTTGTCTCTGGCAGACTCGGGTGGAAAAGCTTAACGAGTACCTAACTGCTGCAAATACGCCTCTCAATCAGCATGAATGAATCCACCTGTGTTTGCATATACAATCTGAGGGATTGAACTCTTGAAGGTTCTCTGCATCCAGGTTTGATTTTCTCGCATTTGAAAATCTGTCCTAATTTTGTTTCTGTGTTTAGAGCTTGAGATGAAATATAAAGTTTATACAAGTCTAAGGCCTAGTTATATTCTATAGAAATATATACCATATATTTGGATGTGCAGATGGGATTCATAAGGATATGTGTCCACTATATTTTATTTTGGCTGATTATTTACCTCTCTGCACATAAAACCTCATGGAGTTTCAATCTCATTAAATGGGGGAGTACACAGCCATATACGTACTTCTTTATAGATCTCCACTATAAAATAATGTATGTGATCTTGCTTAACATGAAGTAGAGAACGTTACAAGATATCTAAATCACCCTCCCCCACCACATAAGCAAAGATGTAAACACAAAACCACACGATGCCACAAATATTTTGAGCATCGATTAGTATTGGTAGGGGGTTGTTGCTTGTCTCACAGGGATGAAGGCATTTGGGCTCTCTAGCAGAGACCTTGATAGCAACTAAAATTGAAGGTGGATTTAAGAACAGTGCTTGCATTTTCAGATATTGATGCAATAGTTGGGAAGTTATTGCCAATGATACAAGAATCAGTGAATTTAGAAGACACGTTACAGTTTTGTTTTTTTTGAAATGTTAAGGAAATAGTGTGCATGTCTTGTAACTCCGCACAAGACTCTCCGTGTGTGTGTGTGTGTGTTATAATCTGCACTGACAATTTTGTTTTGTTCAAAATGGAAAATCGTAAACAGGCACACAAATTGCTCCTTAAGAGTAAACTGGAGTTCTACTTCAGGTCATTTCATTCACAGAAATCACGCAAGGAGTGAGTCACTCCTAACCTCTATTCAAAGGTACCAAAATTTCCAGCCTCATAAAAGTAGTGGACTGGAATGACCGCACAACTAACGAGGTGTGCGCAGCTGAACTCACTTGCATTGCTTTGTGCAAGCCTCTTTCATAATTGAATTTTGTCAGAGAGCAATCTGTGTATATGGAAAAATACCATTACTGATTGAATGCAACATCTTGATTTCAATATTTCTTTAACTTTATTCGTGCATGTTCTTAAAAATGTCAAATCTAACCAAATCTTGGTCAGTATTGAAAATGTATCATTATTTATTGTTGTAGGAACCATTGATCTGCTCTTAATTCTAGTAAGCACTCGTGGTTCTAATCTTTTTCTTTCTCACTTACAGTACTTAGAAGATTAATAACTTCGTTGATTTTGATTTCATAAAGAAAATAGAAAAAGGTTTAAAATGTAGCTTCTATTATTTTTTAGTTCAAAAAAACATATGACTGGATGAAATAACATAGAAAGTTATGGTTTGGTCAATGGTCTAGGAAGGAAAAAACATTACTCACAAAAGTTATTGGTAGGATTAATATGTTGCAAGAAACTAAAGTCAAGTACTGGATACTATAACATGGGAACCAAATTGAATTGGAGAGAAAATGAGTATTTGGTTAAAATAATGAATATGCTATTCCTTGCTTATAATTATTTAATTATAATATTAGATATGGATGCAAGTTAGTTTAATGACATTTTTGAAGATTATGAACAATGTTGCTTAATATGTTTCACATGACTATGCTAGTAGGAATAATGGTTGTCATAAATAGAAGTTTGGCAGAATAAGTTGTTCTCTATTGATATGTGAGATGACCTATTTATAGCCTTACATCTTACACCTTTTACCAAATAGCCCCTAGACTTCTTCCATATTCCCTAATTACCAACTTAACCCTTTATTTGTTATAATTCTCAACACTTCCCCTCAAGATAGGCAAAAGATATCCACTAAGCCCATCTTGTCACACAACCTAGATAAGTTTCCTGAACTAAGTCCCTTGGTGAGGCAGTCAACCACTTGATCTCCAGTAGGCACATGACTTAGCTTTAGTAGACCGTCATTCAATTTTTCCTTGATGAAGAATCTATCAATCTCCACGTGCTTAGTCTTATCGTGTTGTACCGGATTATTAGCAATGTTAATTGCCAACTCGTTGTCACACCACAACTTCATCTGGGCTCCTTGGTCCACCTTGAGCTCTACCAATAAGGCTCTCAACCACAACATCTCGGCAACTCCTAAAGCCATGGCCCTGTACTCTGCCTCTGCAGTCGATCTCGAAACTACCGACTGCTTCTTGCTCTTCCAAGAGACTAAGTTGCCCCCTACAAACATGCAATACCCCGATGTAGACCTCCTATCATCAGCACAACTTGCCCAGTCAGCATCACAATATCCCTCAATGCCCAAGTGACCATTCTTCCTAAAGATTAGCCCTTTCCCTGGTGCACTCTTCAGATATCGCAGGATCCGGTACACCGCTTCCATGTGGCCTTTTCTCGGATCATGCATGTAGCGACTCACCACACTTACTGCAAATGTGACATTGGAATGAGTGTGACTCAGATAGATCAACCGGCCTACCAGCCTCTGGTACCGTTCGCGATCAACTGGCTCTCCCGCTTCTGCACTCAGCTTGAACTTTTGATCAATCGGAGAAGTAGCAAGTTTGCATCCCAGCATACCTGTCTCTTTGAGCAAGTCTAACACATATTTTCTCTGGGACAAAACCACCCTCTCTTTTCCACGAGCTACCTCAATTCCAAGGAAGTATCTTAGCTGCCCTAGATCCTTCACCTCAAACTTCTTGCCCAGTCTCGCCTTCAGCTGAGCTATCTCTCCCTCATCATCCCCAGTAATGATCATGTCATCAACATATACTGCGAGCATCGTGGTGTGACCTCCATGTTGTCGAAAGAATACTGTATGATCTGCGTTGATCTGTTGATAGCCCACGCCTATCATAGCTCTCCTGAACCTGTCAAACCAAGCTCGAGGAGATTGTTTCAATCCATACAGTGACTTCCTCAACCTACATACTTTGCCTACAGTTTGTTTTGTGCCGAAGCCTGAGGGTATCTCCATGTACACCTCCTCCAGTAAGTCCCCATGGAGAAATGCATTCTTCACATCCAACTGGTGTAACTTCCATCCCCCATTTACAGCAAGGGAGACGAGGGTTCGGACTGTGCTCATCTTCGCCACCGGTGCAAAGGTCTCATCATAGTCGATGCCATATGTCTGACTGTACCCCTTTGCCACCAATCGTGCCTTGTAGCGGTCAATTTTCCCTTCTGGAGTTTGCTTCACCGTGAAGACCCATTTGCACCCAACCGCCTTCTTGCCTACTGGTAAACGGTACTATCTCCAATGTCTTGTTCTTATCAAGGGCCTCAAGCTCTTCATGCATAGCCGCCTTCCACTTTGGATCTTCTTTAGCAGCCTGCCAAGACTTAGGTATAGAGACAATGTCCAATGATGTAATGAATGCTCCATGTACAGGTGATGTAATGTTAGAATATGAGACAAACTGCGCAATATCATGTGGGAAACCAAAACGGTCAGGAGGATGTCCCGCATTGCTGTGAGAGGTCCTTAAAATCATGGGGTCAGGAGAAGGTACAGGAATCATATCACCTGTGTAATTTGAGTCTGAGGTGGATGGTGTAGGTGACTCAGGAGTCGGGGTAGGCCGGGACAAAGGACTTGCGGGCACAACTGGCACCTCTACATCATTCTGCCTCCTCCTCGTATACACCCTTAACTCCCCCTGAGCTTGAGTCTCACCCCATTCGGGTTCAATCTCCTCCTCATCTTCCGGTCCCTCCACCACAATCGCATGAGGTACATGTACTGTCCATCTCTACTATCGCTCTCCCCTCTCGCCTCATACCAAGTATCAAGCTGAGTCGCCAAAGGGTGAGTTCACCTTCAACGTGTGATATGGCTCGAATTCTCTAAATGTCATCCATACTCACAAATAACCTCTTCTCAATCGGGCTCCAAGACACGCACTCTTTCTGGTAGCAGAATATCTCATAAAAACACACTTTACCGCTCTAGGATCCAGATTTTCCAACCGATGGTCCGTTATCCTTCACAAAACACACACACCCAAACACCTTTAATGGAAGGATCCCACCATTATCTCCTTTCAACGATCTCACAAGGGATTTCCATTCCAACACTCTTGAGGGCATCCTGTTGATCAATTGAGCAGTCATCAATATTGCTCGCCTCACAAGTGCTTTGGAACATTCATTGAAATCATCATACTACGGCTACCTCTAGCAAGTGTCTATTCTTCCTCTCGACTACTCCGTTACATGGCTGGTGTGTATGGACATGTGGTTTGGTGATGTATCCTCGAGACGATAAGTATTCCCCAAACGCCTTGTTGGTATACTCTGTCCCATTATCGGACCTCAATACCTTCACTACTGCCCTGTATTGAGTCTGAATAGCCCTGTGGAAATCTCTGAAGCAATTCAATACATCACTCTTGTTTCTCATCAAATACAACCATGTAACACGAGAGAAACAATCAATAAAAGACACAAAATAACGATAATCATTCATAGAACTAACAGAACAAGGTCCCCAAACATCAGAGTGTATTAAATCAAAAATACCAGAACTCCTATTCCCAGAACTAACATAAGAGCTTCTAGTAAGCTTGCCAAACTCACAAGCATCACACACTAGTTTCTATTTATTTGCCTTTTCATACAAAGACGGATACAAACGACTCAACAAACTAAAAGAAGAATGTCCCATCCGTCTGTGATGTAACAACACATCCTCCACACTTTGCCCAACTCCTCCTACTCCAGCACTCTCAACCATGGATGTCAGGGCCGAGTCCATCCCTTCTCTATCCAGGTACCACAGTCCGTTATGCCACGTGTCAGTCCCAAGTCTCCGGCCACTCCCCTTCTCCAGGAAGATCACCTTGGGAATATCAAAAATAACAAAATATTTTAGTTGGAGAATAATGGCACTAATGGATAAAAGGTTCACTGGAAAAGAAGGAGCATGCAAAACATTGGACAACGTCATAGAATCGGTACATCTCACAATACCCTTACCAACCACAGGTTGTGCTGTACCATCAGCAGTCTGGATGCCCTCTGACATCGCTAGATGACTATAAGACGAGAACTCACTAGCAATACCTGTCACATGTCGAGATGCACCAGAATCTACTATCCATTCTGGTGATCTTGAGGTGGATATAGAGGCAAGAGCATGTGTATCGTGAGTACCTTTGGCCGAGTGAGCATAGGAAGCGAAGTTACCCCTATACGATGTGGATATGGATGCATCTTCACTCACACCCTTCCTGTTTCCATCGACTGCCACTCTCTGCTTCCTCTTCAACATCTCCAGCAACTCGTGATCTTCATCAGTAAAGACCACATCTGCCTCTCCTTCGTCATCAGCTACCATCAGATTTGCCCAATAGCCTCCTCTTCCACCACCTCCACGCCCGCGACCACGACCTCCATTCTGGCCACGACCACCCGAGTTCCTCTCCTTCGGTGGCTTAGTGCATGCCTGCTTCAGGTGGCCTACCTGGCCGCAGTTGTAGCACTCACGAGTTTCAACCCTAGCCCCTGTGTTTTCCAAGTTGGAGACAACCAAAGCAGACTTCACTCCTGGAGGTCCACCTGTCCCTGCCTGTAGCTTAATGCGGCTCTCTTCCTGTATCATAGCTGATACTGCCTCCTCAAGTGAGGGAATCTTCGTTTGGGCTAACAACATCGCAGTCCTCTGCTTAAACGCTGGGGCCAACCCCTGAAGAAATAACATAGTCCGCTCCTGAACCAATGCCTCTCTCTCTTTGCACTCAGGATCTTTATAGTCTGCTCGAGGTGAGAAATGATCATGCTCTAACCACAAGCGCTCCAGCTCTATAGAATACTCCTGCACCATCCTATCTCCCTGTACTGCAGCATAGATTTCCTTCTTGATCTGGAACACCCTCAGATTATTCCCCATCCCATTATAAGTTCTCCTCAACTTCTCCCAGACATTCTTTACCTTCTCAATATCATCCACGGTAGCAGCAATAGATGGGACCATCGAGTTCAGAAGCCAGATGTACCCCAACATGTGTGTAGACTTCCACTCATCTCTCCCTGTAACACCCTTAATCGGCTCTACTCTATCACCCGTCAGAAAACCCTCCAGACTTCTTCTGTTAGAGTATACCTTACCGAGCGTGACCGACTCAAGTATGTGGTCGGCCATCGAAGTTTCGAGATCAATATGTGGAAGTTCCACCTTCACAAACGGTGGCCTCGTGGCGCTTTCACCCATCGACATCCTCATAAACTGCATCAAGGTCGCAAGGTCTGCAGGACCTAACTTCTTCACAATCTCCTCCATCGGATTCTTGCTAGCCTCCATTAATCCGACTTGTATTCAGGTGTCTAGATTGCAACCTTGCCCTTTTTTCTCTTTTTGACCCGTCTCTTGATTCTCCTCACATCAAAGTCTAGGTCTTTATCCCTTCATCTCTACCCATCCCTGGGATTCGTGGGTTATCACCCCCCCCCCCACAAGGGCTCCCTTCAATAGAAGATCAAAACGGAGAGATTCTGTTTTTTTTCAGTGGCGGAGCTACAGTGACAGCGGCACTACAATGACGACGCTTCTGATTCGACAGATCAGATACACGTGCTACTGATGCGGGTATCACGATCTGCTCGATACAGATCTGCCACACTGATGTGACGCCCTCCTCCTTTCTCTTTTTTTTTTCCTAACCCTGGATTTGGAGGCTCTGATACCAAATAGAAGTTTGGCAGAATAAGTTGTTCTCTATTGATATGTGAGATGGTCTATTTATAGCCTTACATCTTACACCTTTTACCAAATAGCCCCTAGACTTCTTCCATATTCCCTAATTACCAACTTAACCCTTTATTTGTTATAATTCTCAACATCATATCTGTTTAGTAGTGGTGCTACTGAATAAAACAATGCAAAAATGATAATGACAATAATGAAGATGATGATGATGATGATGATGATGATGATGATGACAATGATGTGGGCAATTCATTTTGGCATAGAGAACTTGATTGTCATAAACTAATATTATGCACAATAGGCTCCCATGCATTGTATTCCAATAACTACATCTATAAACAACCTTATATGATTCTGTACAGCACATGAATGCAATGGTTGAATAAAATTCTAAATGGGCACTGGATACATTGTGTGTTTTTGTTTAGGATGGATGCAACGATGTTTTAGAGTATTTGTTTGGATTTATAAACACAATATGGACTAAAACCATAATGATGATCGATGTTATAGAGGAAATTGATATGTTTCTTTATACTTCAGATATGTTTCTTTATACTTCAGTGTTGGGTGCTTCTAATAGGGATGTCCAAAAGAGATTTCAACAGATTTCAACATTATGATGAAACAATGAGTTAGTATTCAATGGGGTTCTAAAGGTTGTGTGCTTGTTATCAATTGAAATAATAGAACTAGCTGATCCAAAATTTTCAACTACACCACGAAAAATCACTATGAACTCAAGATACATGTCACACTTTAAGGTAACATCTAAGATTATTAGTGATTGAATATATGTCTTTCTAGTTTCTTTATATAATCTATTTGGCAATTCATTTGCAATTAATGTTTTTTAAATTTATGTTTTTAGAATTATGTAGCAACAATCGATGGAATACATGTGAGTGCTTGTGTGTCTCAGGATAAATCAAGTACTATTTATTGGAAGAAAAGGAGTATCAATGCAAACTATTGTGACAACATGTGGTTTAGACATGCAATTTAATTTTTTTTGGGCCGGATAATAAGGTAATACACATGACATGAGATTTTTTTTATAAGACCATCTATAATCTAATTTTTAAATTTCCAGAGCCACTAAAAGGTATTTTGGATTGAACAATAGGACTTCTAAAAAAATTGTCATTTAATATATTTTTAGTCACATGGTTGAAAATATATTTGTTTTACATATTTTAGGTGAATGCATGGAAGTATTACATTGTTGACTTCATTTGTCCAAGTGAATATGGATCAAGGCCAACCAAGAAGCCGAAAGAAGTTATGCTACAAGTTTCATTCCTCAGTTTGATGTATATTGAGTGAACTATTGGGGTGTGGAAAAAAAAGATGAAGAATTTTATTGAACATGCCAATTTTTCTATACAAGACACAAGTGCTGATTATTATTGCATCAATG
The DNA here is from genome assembly GCA_032356905.1 of Salix exigua. Lineage (NCBI taxonomy): Eukaryota > Viridiplantae > Streptophyta > Magnoliopsida > Malpighiales > Salicaceae > Salix > Salix exigua. The sequence goes on along the minus strand of CM063602.1, from coordinate 11,644,538 downwards.
ACTTCTTATAATTATGTAAGAAGAAAGTTTGAACAAGATATTTCTTTTAATGAGTTTGAATGGCATCTTGATTTTGTGCCTCATGAGTTTTTACGAGATATTGTTCCACGATAAAAAAAAATTTGAAGGCAACATGACTTTATATATGGGTTGTGTTTGAGATGAAATTGATTAAAATTTGTTAGGAGAACTGTGAAATTTTTAATTTTAGAAGTAGTTAATCTTAAATTTAGATTAACTGTTCAACGTCGTGTATTAAAAAAGTCAATATTCTATTTAATCATTTCAATATTCAACCACAACTTCAACCAAACATTAATGCCAAACTTTTAAAAAAGAAGCAATTTGAATCACAAATTTTACCAAACATATAATTTAGGTAAAACAAACTTACAAAAAAGTGTTAAAATTATTTTTCTCAAATCGTAGTCATAAAAGCAACGACAATACCAAATAAACTCTTAGTGAATGAAACTAGTATGATTATGTTCTTAATCATTGTCATGCCCATGTAATAAATGACAAGAAACAAGGAAAAACTCCATAAGCTAAAAATATTGTAGCTAATGTAGATAAGTTGTCATGGAAAGATGAGTTGTTAACAATCGTCTTGCAAAATTGTTGTAACTTGCTCCATCTTCTTCCCTTTTATACCATATATATGTATTAGATAAAGTAAAGGGAGAGATCTAATTTGTGCTTTGAAACCCTAAAATAAATGGTAAGAAGTAAGGTTCCAATAGGAATCAATTTCCCTTTAAAGGAGTGGAATGATGTAGTACATCAATCAAGTTTGATTAATTATTTTAAAATTATAATTGTGAATTTCATTCTAGCTAAGTTATAATTAAGTCAATAAACTAGTTCAGGTTTTAATATAATCAATCTTGTTTTTAACATAATCAATAAAACTTGATTGATGTACTAAAATGCTTTAGGAATAACTATTAATACCCACTTCATATAATTATTTATTTATTAAAAAATAAACATTGAAAGAAAATATCACATCTAAACACACAAAAATAATAATAAAAATAATCTCAAGTAGGCTTACAAATCATTCATATTTCTTGTTTTTCTATCTCGTTGTGTTTATCTCTATTGTGATATAAATATTGATAATTACAATCATAACACTATAAAAATTATTGATATCATCTCATAACAATCCTCTACGTTTTTATTGAAGAAAATTCTACAAAATCTAATTTTTGTTTAAAAGTCATCTCATCAACATGATATAATATGTTGTGATCTAAACCATTTAAGTTTGAAAAAAAATTCTTGGATGAGTGTTCAATTGGAGGCTAATTTAAATTAGAAAAATAAGTTTCTTTGTAAGATTGATTTTGTTGTTAAATCTAAATATTTGACTTTAATTTATTTGTATATGATTTAATGCATAATAAAAATGACAATAAATTAACTTTTTATTATTTTATTTTTCTCATAATCCAAATCACTGAGTTCAAAACAATAAAAATCGGGAACTTATCTTTTACTTTGTAATGTTATTTAGATTTAAATCATTGAATTCAAATCAAATAAATAGAATTTAATACATGATAAAAATGATAACAATTCAAGTCTTTATATTTTATTTCTCTTACCTAATTCAAACCATTGAATTCAAAACTAATGATAAGATTCAGAAGATGGTAATCTTGTTTTTTAAGAAAAAAAAGTTAGCAATGATGATATAAATCATAGTCTTTTTGAATATGAGAGAATGATAATTCTATTTTATTATATAAAAATTTAAATTCTATATCACATAAATAATCTAATTTTTTTCTTCATAATCTTACAAATTCTTAAAATAAATGGGTTTGGGATTTTTTTATTTAATTTTGACTTAGTTAATTGTAAATTTTATAGCACTTTAGGTTAAAAAATGATAGGTAATGGACAAACAAATAACAGTTTATATGACTCATCACCTTTGCTATTGGGAAATGAAGATTTTAAATTGGGGTGGACAAATAATTTTTATTTTTATTTTTTATGAATTATTAGTTATCTGGAAAAAAACAATCCTTTTTCAACCGGATTACCCGATTGCCTCCCCGCACATGGGACACCCGTTACTTTTTCCTATATAAAAATCACAATTTTCTTATTTGCTTACATGTCAGGCCACACGTCATGTGTTTATTTATTGACACCATATAAAATTAATTTTACAAAATAAAATAAAATTAATTTCAAAAAATAAAATATTAATAGTATTGGTGTATTTATTCTATTATTTTTCAAAAGATTCAAATGATGAATATTATACTAAATAGGATTAATTAAAATATAGCAAAACTACAAAACAGATTGAGTAGTACCTAATATTAAAAGGGTACTAATTAATTAATTATTATTATTCTCAATACTTAATTTTCTTAAAATAACTAATTTACCTTTATTTAAATAATTTTTATTTAATTACAACCTGAAGTATAATTTCCATTAACGATGATATGAATAGTTATAATGGTTTTTTTTTATTGGGAAGGACATTTTTTGTAGTGAATTTAGCACCACCAACCACATTAGATAGATATATTACTATTATCCATATAAATTATATATCCCTTTTATTTTTATTTGCTTAATGTTGTAAAAACTATGCTATTTTAATGGGGGGAAATGCAAATTTTTCTTTTTAATAGAGAAAAAAACGTAAGGGAATTTAATGGAATAGAGATAATACCCTATCAGGATCGAATTAGAAACAAAGGTTATATGAGGATCAAATGGAAACAAATAAATAATATAAGGATCACAGTAGCAAAACCCATTTCAAAGTTCAAATTCATAGGAGAAACTGTTTCAGCTTCTTGCAGCTTGTGATAAGCTGTGGTGACAACTGTAAAATAAAAAAGAGGAAACAAAAGAAGAAAAATGAGAGGTTGGAGTGCTGCTTGTAGTGCACCCGTAAGCCTCTCCACTGCTAAAATTGTTTGTAGAAGTAAATCTCTTCTCTTCCAATTCAAAACCTCGAGTCCCTTTGCTTCACTAACTACCACTTCCATTTTCACAACAAGAAGACCATTTCTTTCTCTTTCACGGTCACAACCCAATAAAGCAAAGCAAAAGCAGAAGTTATGGGGATTTAATTGTGCCACCATTCCCTCAAGTTCAACAGTAGAAAACCCATATAATGATTTTGTAGTTGTCAATTTCTATCGCTTTGTTCTTATAAACGATCCCCTTGAAGAAGTTGCCAAGCACCTCTCTTTCTTAAAGGTTTATCTTTTCTATATTTTCTTGTTAAATTTTGGATTTTTTTTACTTGAAGCTTACATCTTTGCCTAATTTATTATAAGGGCCTTGATATTCATGGGAGAATCTATGTGAATGAACAAGGGATTAATGCTCAGGTACTGTTTTTTGTACTTATATTTTCTCCAGGACTTAATTTTCTGATAAAGACAAATAAGAGTTGAAATGGGTTTTTGTTTTTCATGGTGTGCAAGAAAAAAAATTCCAATGGCTATGTAAAGTGATGTGTCGATATCTTTGCTTTATCTCGGTGTTAAGGTGCTTATTTCCCATTTCTCTCTTGTTGAGTGGTCTCCTTGTTGCTGTAGTTTGGAGCATGTGGAGTTTTGTATTTTGGTTAAATAGTGGTTTGTTCTCATTCTTTTGGGGAAGTTCTCTTGAAACATTTCATGCGGCTTGGGATGAAGAGAGATTACAGGTGCCTTTGGCAAGGTGCTGTTTTTGGTCATTTGATGTTTTTGGACACAGGAATGCTTGGATAGTTTAACAATCAAAATCTGAAAAATAGTTGCTATGGGATTGGGTGGTATATATTGTTAGAGAATAATATAAAACATATCATGAGCCTCACCTGATAGCTTAAGCTTTTAGGTGAGATGGTTTTGTAATATGGTATCAGAACGTTGTTGACCCAACGGTCATGAGTTCGGATCTCACCACTCTTATTCTATTTGATAAAAATCAAGCACAAGGTAGAGTGAGTATGTGTGCAAGTTTCAAGACCAAAGAGTTTTCATTTGAAGGGATGTGTTAAAGAATAATATAAATCATATTATGGGGTCTCACCTAATAGCTTAAGCTTTTAGGTGAGATGGTTCTTTAACATATATTACCTTTGTTATGGTGCTCTACATTGTGCTTTTAGAGTGGTATTGTTTATGGACATTCGGCTGGATTGGCAATCATATTCCTTCGGCCCTCCAAGAAAGTATCTTATTCTTCAACCTGTGTTTTACATTTTATCGATATTCCTTAAAGAGATAGAAGAAGGAAAAGATCTGAGAGTGGTGTTGCATTAAATTAAAATCTCTTTGTAAAATCTTCTGATTTGCATTAGTTTTCAAATATAAGTTTTCAAATATAATTCTGTTTGAGTAATCAAGGGATATTATGGTTTAAGTGTAATGCTGTTTGAATAAGCTGGTGATAGTATGGTTTTTAATCTGTTAAAACTTCAACCACCATATCCACAGAATTCTTGTGATTTTTTTAAATAAATACTGTCTTCACCCCTCAAATATTTTGGAATATCAAACAAGCTGTCCATGAAGAGAAGTCAGAAGAAGTTCATCCTTTTCCAAACAACATACTTTCCCATGGTTTTAGACATATGTCAAGGGAGTGTCTCAAATTAGGATAATTGGTGGTAAAATTGTGAAGTCATAAATATAAATGATTGTGGATATGTTGCACTTCCCAAAAGATTCTGTTCTTTGTTTAGCAAACCTTTTCTTTTTAATGGTTGTGGAAATAATGCTTTGTACCTGTTGATAAAGTTTTAAGCCACTGTATCAAAGTTTTTTCCTTCTCATCTTCTTCATCCATTGTGCAGTACAGTGGACCATCAAAAGATGCCCTGGCATATGTTGAATGGCTAAGAGAAGATTTCAGATTTTCTGATATACTGGTACAGATATCTCCAGCATTAAATGGGCATGCTTTCCCAAAATTAAAGCTCCGTTATAAACCTTCCCTAGTACAGGTGACATTTAATTGCACAAATATTCTTGAATATTTTGCTGTTTGCCTGCACTGAGTTTTGACTTGCATATATGTCATGCATGTATGCTTTCATCTTGTTACTACTTTTTCCAGCTGGAAGGAGGTATTTCACATCTCCCTTTGCTTGACCCTACAATGCGAGCAACTCCTCTAGCACCATCTGAGTGGAGAAAAAGATTGAAAGAAGTACATGATTCAAACTGTGTTGTACTGGATGTTAGAAATGGTATTTTTTTTTCTTCTTACAAGTCATTCTCAGTTTTCACCTGGATTTTCTTGGAGGAATTTGCTATTTTATTATATGTTTTTGTTATGCTGCTGATGCTAGTAGCAAGATACTAAAATGAGCACTATTTGAGGACCATGATACATGGATTTGGATAGGGGAATCAAATCAGGGATTTTCCTGGAACATCCTTGCAGTCTTATATTATAGGTTTACAGTATGAAAACCTGGATAAAAGAACAGAGCTCAAATAAATGAGTATAACACGTGAAACAGCTTCTGCAATGACAAAATATGATGGCTGGTTATGATAATTTCCATGGGAAGGTGAAACTCATTGTTATTCCACGGTGATGATGATTTATAAAAAGTGATTTGGGGAAAACAATTGGAAAGGAAGTTGCTTCTATGACACAAATATAGAAATCCACCTGCCAAAAAATTGCTCTGGTTGTGGCACTGGAGAAACATGGGTATTTTTTCAAAGGGGGGCTAAAGTAAGGCAAACCTTTAGTCAAGGGGTTCTAAGGTTAAGATGAAGGGAGCATATAATTCACAAATGGATATACTTTTGAATTGTCTTGCTGTAGCCCCAAGGAACCACTGCGAGTATTAGGCCAGTGAGTTTCAGGTGGGTAACAGCTTGTCTGGTTCAAGCTCACAAGTGAATTTGCTTAACATGAAAGTTGGTGGCTTAGTTTAATCCAAGCTTGAAACCTTTCATGTTTTGTTTTCAGCTCCTTGTAAATGCTATCAAGCTGCAGTTATTTGGCTCTGAACAAAGTAATACACTAGTAATATGATATTGAGGTTCCTTGTGTTTCAACCAACTCTTGTCAGCTCAAGTATGTGTGTCATCAGATGTATAGTTGGGTGTCTTAATCTGTGCAAGCATCCTCATTTCTGTAGGCAAAATGCGTTAGGGTGTAATTTTTCTTTTAGAATCACTATGTGCTCATAATTTAGTGATTGAAGAGAGCTATTGCTCCTTGGACCAGGCTATGAGTGGGATATTGGCCATTTTCACGGGGCTCAGCGACCTGATGTTGACTGTTTTAGGAGCACTTCATTTGGGGAATCCAATAGTGAGGAGGTATGACTAGTTGCTTTTTATCAGCCCATGACTTTGCTATATTTGTATTTGATAGTATCTGTAATAAGGGAGGTGAGTGACTTGGCAAATTGATAACCACTTTGAAGTTATGTCTTAACACATGTTTAGGCACTTACTTTTTTGCTTGTTCATATATTACAGAGTTTCATTTCTCAGATTCGCATGAACAGTCTCTTGCTTATCTTTGTTTTCATTATTTCAGGCCATTGCTTCAGATCCTTTAGCAAATGTTGACAAAGAGAAGACAAATATATTGATGTATTGTACAGGAGGCATTCGTTGTGATGTATATTCTACCATCCTAAGGTACCCTGCTGTTTCCTCTTCATACTGGTTTCAAATTGCGTTTGTGATCAAAGTTTGGCTCATTGACATTCTTCATCTACATTGAACTAGACTGACTTTTTCTTGCATTGATCTCATTTAACTTCTGATCAATTCTGCAATTACTTGGAAGCCCAGCTTGATGTACAAATCAAACTGTTGCCAGTTTCGAACAAAAATTAACCAATAAAAATTTTAAGAACATGTATAATGGGGAACTACGAAAGAAAACAATAGAAACTATTATTGATTGATTTCAATTTTGTATGATTATTCTAGATTCTTAGTGATGCTTATGAATATTACTGTTAATTATTTTTGTAGTTAAAATAGGAATTTGGTTTATATAAGTTTACCTTTTGAATTGGGACTGGTTAGCAGGTTAATCATATTAATTAAAATTTAAATAATCAAATAACAGTTCCCATCACTGTCTTTCTTCACTCCCCATCAACGCATATACACATGGAAGCAAAATGGCATGATATATGACACTTATTAAACAATGAAACTTTATATATTTTCTTGCAAGTGCTAGGAGGTTAAAGCATAATTCATGATGTAATCATGTTCTTTCACTGTATATAAGTGACAAAGTCGAAATGATTTGTGCCAAGAGCTATGGCTGATCTTCCTGGTATTGTTGTTTAAATGCTAGTTTAGCTTGGTGCCTCTTCCAAATTTGTATTACTTATGTTTTAATTGGAACACTTGACGACAACAGGAATAAGAGATTTGGAACTTTTGGACTTTCTTTTCTTTTCTTAACATTTATGGGGTGTCTAATTTTGCATGGCAGACAACGTGGTTTTCAAAATTTGTACACCTTAAAGGGAGGGGTTTCTCATTATCTTCAGAATGAAGGTCCTGTAGAATGGTTCGGTAATTTGTTTGTGTTTGATGATCGTCTTTCTCTTCCACCTTCTGCCTACAACCCTGAGGATTCAACAGTATCAATCAGCAATTCACAAGGATGTAAGAATATTTTATTTGCTAACTGCTACATATGTGGATCACAAGTCAATGAGTTAAGACATCGGAACTGTGCCAATATTGACTGCAACCTACTTTTCCTGTAAGTCTATCTGCTCCTTTAGCTCTCCTTCCTCGTTCTATTACACAAGTAGTGGAAGAAATCAAAAACCTATTCATTGGGGCTCCTCATCTGTTAACCACCAAACCTATGTATCGAAGTGTTGCCAAGTTTTGATTAGGTTTTACTGAGTCAGTTTTATCGCCTTGGCCAATATAACCAATCACTTTGATGAACGGTTTGACTCTCTTAACAGATGTTGTATGGACTGCGTAAAGGATTTTAAAGGTTGTTGTTGTCTGCCATGCACATCTGCTCCTCGGCTTAGACCTGTTCTGCCCGGGAATCAACGATACAAGAAATGGTACATGTATAGAGAACTGGAAGCGCAAAGTGAGTTGACAGTTTGATAGTATGCCTATACCCTCAAAGTGGAAAGCGTGTGTATTTATCCAGCTCCTATAACTTCAATGCTACCATGCCTTCTGAATTCTGATGACTGAGCTACTCAGCTGCCTCTTTAACTCAACTGCAGAGTTCATATAGCAGCTTTAACTGGGGATTTCTAAAGTTTTTTCTTCTGAGGATCAGATCTTCTTGCATCAGCAGGTCGGCCAAAATGGTTCAAGACTCTGCTGTACTCGAAACGGTGTACCGAATCAAGTCTTTTGTAATCGATGATTTTGAATGAAGATACATTTTGATTTATCATAGAATGTATCTACCTTGAAATGCTGAAGAGGTCATTACCCTCTTTACCGAAAGGAAGGTCAATGTTATTATCTAGACTCAGATCTTTGCTTGCTTTAAAAAAATTTAAAACCATTATGAATTGGTGATGGGTTCAATAGCATAGCCTGCATTGCATGCGAACATGAAACGTGGATCACTCAAACAAAATAGGGTTTCTTGTGCAGCAAGATTGAGAAAGTGACCTGATTGCCATTTGAAGTGTAGGGTTTGGCAGATGACGTCTGCTTTATCCTCAGCTTTTAGGACTGCATCTTTCAATTTTGCCGCAGAGAAAATAAACCCAACTCGATCTCCACGTTACCAAATCTTTTGTAAACACGGGGTGGCCACTGCGAGCATAAAAATAAAGTTCAACTTCAATTCTGTACTGCACCAGCTTCCCACAATCTCCTAGCCAGCCCTACCATGGCATGCTTTGGTGCTTTATATACGAGGAAATTCTCCGAATTACAAAATCTGGACTTAAAGTGAAGAGCATACATTCTCTCTTGGCTGGAATCATTACCCAGACACAGCGGGTTTAGCCCCTAAAGCACCCAGCGGAATGACATCAACAACCCTTTTGAATTTGTCGGTGGACCAGGCAAGCTTTCCATACATGGGAGACAGCCAAGTCTGCAGCGCACATCAGAGCCGCTGTTACATCACAGGGAATGTAAGAAGCTGAAGTTTGCTAGGCCTGATTAAAATGGTCTAAACAAGAGATTAGATTGAGTTAAGATTGCTAGCATTTTCCTTCATTATTTTTGCACGGGAATAAAATGGAAGGAGAGAACTTGTTCTCGTTACTGTGTCTAGGCCTTAAACATTGAACTTCACAACTTGAGGAGTGAGCTATGAGCGATATATAAATGCATGAATTTGGTTAACATAATGACGCACAAGCTTTAATTCCTCACACACATATAGAGATTAAGTTGGCTTTATGCCCCTATTCAAAGATAGATTTGGTTTTGAATTTTTTTTTTATATACGAGGAAATCTTACTCTTGAAAAATATATTTTGTAAGTCTAGGTGAACGAGTAAAATTCTAAATGTTCCAGATTTTTAGAAAAAAATACACTCCGACTCGAACTTCACGTTCTCTAGAGACTTGGTTTTAGGGTATCCTTCATTTGGTCCACGACGTTTTCTCCATGTGGATCTCAATTTTGGTCAACAGCACTTCCCCCACAGAAAACTGGGTTGAATGTAGCTAACACAAACCTTTTTTCAGTATTCTTCATCTGTTTACTTTCAACTTGATGTTAAGTCTCTTGCCAAAAATGAAGGGACAGTTGCATCCAGCATTGATGCAGTCAGTTTCTTGAAATGGAGCGTAGGCTGAAATAGCAGTACTTCACTCTGTGCCCTTATGCAAAGGTTGCAGCGGAGGAGATTGGTAGAACAATAAAAAATCTAGGTTAACAAAGCAGGAGATCAAAGATCACGCAAAATAGGGAAAACATCAGACACAAACTGCTGCTGACTTGAATAGTATAATTACTTTTTTGATTTTCCGATAAAAAGAATTTAACTTATTACGTGTCATTTCATTTGTTTTTTTCTTTATTTTTTTCAATTTTGATTTTTATATTAAATTTGATCAACTTTTTTTATTTTTTTTTATCTCTTATCAGGTCGTCTTAGCATTTCATTTTCATGCTGAAAAATATATGAACTGCCTATTTAGTCACATTTTCTAGATTGTTACCGGGAATTTCGTTGTAGCACCAAGGATGCTTCTTCATAGAAGTCTTTCTTTTGATCTTATGTTTGTGTCGGAGCGAGCTAGCTAGCTGTTAGTCTATAAGCTAAATGTATGCAAGAAATACCAGAAATTTTTTGATGAAATTCCGGGAGCAGAGATCATGGCTTCCTTCATCATCCAACACTATCTTCAACATCTCGATTCCAGACAAGAAGCTGAGCAAAAAGCATAGGAAGGGGAGCTTGAGATCGCTCAAAAACTTCCCACGAAAATTCACTTTCGGGCCGAGTCAACTCACTATATTTTATCTAGCCTCAAATCCTCGCGTGGTAGCAGATCTCTTAAAAATTGATGTTGCGTGAGCCCTCGATTAAAACGTTTCCATTCCTGTGGAAAACATTAACCTGCCACAATGGCACATGCCCGCCTTGAGCCTTTTTCAAAAGCATTGTTTCATCAAATCAAGAAATACAGGGTTATATCCAGAAGAGAACTCAACGAAACTGTATTAGTTGGGATACCAATAAATAAAAGTTGATTGCCAAGTTCAAATGTGTTCATATCATCAAATCTAAAAGATATATAGAGTAACAAGGTCCAAAACGACAAAGATCACACAAAATGAACAAAACTAACACCAAGGACACCACGACGACCCAAAGTCATGAATCCTTGGAGCTCTTAATAAGGCTCACTTCTTGGATTTCTTAGCCACCCTGTGTGCAAAACAAAAAAAATGAACATCATACTGTTGAACCAGAAGGAAGTGGATTTTTAATCACTGCATTAAAAAAATTTGCTTACTGGGCTGGTTGAGGTGCAGCAGCAGCTGGTGGTGGAGCAACAGGCTTCTCTGCCCCAGGTCCCTGTGCAGAATCAAAATATTAATACTTGCCATCCCCATGTGATAACTTAATTCAATTGAGATCTTCAGCTAAGAGTATAGTAAAACTCTGATTTTGATTCTTTTCTAGAATTTATTTTAGAATGAAGGAAAAAAACGTGAAGACTTGAACAGATTGAAATTCACTCATACACATCCTTGTCACCATATGACATATGAATTTAAAGCTCCCAAAATAATCTTCTAAAAATTAGAACATCAAGTGACTAAAAGGATCAAACAAAGTACATCTAAGATATTCTGCAAGTTCCTAACAACCATCACAGAACTGAAATATCCCTTCACATAAATTATAGATATAGCTGACAACTACAGAAAGGTTCAACTGCCCTATATAAACAATCATTATAACTATAAAATTTCTAGCAATGAGTAATTCATATCCAATGCTATTGAATATCTAACCTGGGCCAGCCGTTCCTCCCTCCTCGCAAATTTCCTCTCTCTGCTGGCCTTGTTCTTTGCCCTCTTAGCCTCAAACTGGTCAGACAAAGTCTTCTCCCTTGCTTTCTCAGCCTTTGACTTGTGAATGCTCTCCATAAGAACTCTCTTGTTCTTGAAGACATTACCCTTCACCTTCATGTACATGTCATGATACATGTGCTTGTCAATCTTCTTTGACTCCCTGTACTTACGGAGCAAGCGCCTAAGGACTCGCATTCTTCTCATCCAGAGAACCTTAGTTGGCAGCCTAGCCTCCCTTGTACCCTTGCGCTTACCTGGAGTAATTCAAGAGGCTTTGCAGTTAGCAAACTTCTCCCACAAAAACAATACCGAAAATAAACTAACCAAAGACGAAACATATGAACAAAAAGAACTCACGACACCATTCTCAAAGTATTCAATAGGTATATATTTTGAAGATTTTCCGTTTATATCCTGACAGTATTTTTTTTTCATGTTCTTTAAATTACACAAACTCGATACAAACATTGGTGAAAGTCAAAGATAGAGCAATACAAACATAAAAAATATATAATACATGAACCTCGGGTTTTTTTTCCAAACAATATTTTATAGAACTCCATTTCCAGTAAAATGCTACATAATTTGCTATATGCTCTAGAAAGTCATATGGTTCAGAAGAAATATACCATATCCAGAGTGTCTTCCCTTTCTCTTAGCTTCTTTCATGCGACGGGCACGAGAGCGAGAGTGAATCTTTGTTGGCTTCCTGATAATGAAACCATCTTTAACCAGCTTCCTGATGTTTTGGCCTGCATAATGCATCATACACATGAATTTATTGTCCTATGTGACAGTAAAGAAACAATGCAGTTTCTGCCATGAAAGAAATCAAGGACAACCATAGTAGATGATGGCACACCGTAACTAAATCAAATAATAACAAAGATAGCTTACATGCTACTTAAGAAATTAATAATTGAAATTCTATTTTAAAAGGATTCGTAACAAATTATACTTCTATCATTTTCCATTTTGAACAACCAATAGAAAAATGATTGAGCGATCAAACTTAGTTTTGACTTCAATTCAACAGCCCAAAATCCATTAAACAAAAAACTATTTGATTGGATTCAGATCCTAAAACCCATTTTATCTATTAATAAAATACATAAATATGGAGAGAAAAATCACCTCGGCAACAGGTGTTTAAACTGTAAATGGGCTCTCTAATCCAAACAAATGATTGATTAACAAGTAATTATCATCACCTAATAAGAAAATCCATTTTGAAATATTTGTTCTGGGATTACTACATAATTTTGGCATCACGATTTTTAATAGTAAATCATTTGGTACTAATCAGACCAAAAGCAATAGTTAAACAAAACAATGTCAATAGAAAATTAAAAACAACAGGTGACAAGGAAGGGAAAGTGTGTTACGAGAGTTGGCCATGGAGATTTCGTTGACTTCATTTGGATCAAGCCAAACCTTGCCCTTCCCACACTTGAGAACGCTAGCGGAAAGCCGCTTCTGGAGCTTCAACGACACCATCTTTTCTCTCCCTCTCGGTTTCTCTCACAGTGGCAGCTGAGAGGAAGCGGCTGTTTATAGCAACTCCCCTCGCTAGGGTTTTTCACTCTCTGGGCTTCTTTGGGTCTTCATACATGGGCTTCACTTAAAATTTAATAGGGTTTCTTGTATTGGAATCTTTAGGCCCTTTTTCGAGCACGGGAAGCCCAACGGATCTTATACACACACGTGTTAATTGCCTGCTTGTCGTAATAAGAATTATATTTTTTTAAATGTATCTTTTTTATTAAGAGTGTGATTTTTTCCCCATGATGTTAAGAACTTAGATGAAATAATAAATCTTTAATTTTTTTATCTTATATTTTTGTAAAGCGCAAGTTTCTAATAAAATATATAAAATTTAAAACGATATGAATTTATTTGTTTAATAGTTTTAAACACAACATGAATGATTTTTAAAAAAAAAAAACAATGTTAAACAATTATTTTTTAAAAAATAAGATAAAAAAATAAAAGAGAACATTTAGCCATAAAAGTTCTTCAAATTATCATTTGTATATTATTATTATTAATAATAATAGTATCACTATAATTGTTTTTATTATTATTGGTATTCTTAATATTAGTTTATGAATTATTGTTATTATTACTATCATCACCATAATATTTGGTATTATAATCACTATAACCATTATAATATATTATTATGTTATTATCATTATCGTAAGTAACGTTACTATCATTATAATGATTATAATTGCTACAATTATTATCATTATTATCATCATCATCATCATCATCTAAACAATGAAAATCATAAACTTATTCCAAAGAAAAAAATAAAAAACACAAAACTTTAACAAAATAGCAAGAAAATAACAAAAAGAAACTATAAAATTAAACCATTGTTAATTAGTTAAAGGGTCTTAATAAATAAGCAAACATAAACTAAGTTCTGCAATGAAAAATGGAGATCATCATCATGGCCAGCAACATACAACTTTTATTGGTTTTCGGTTATATATATATATATTCATAATTAAGTTAATTTTATCCCTGCATGACAAATCTTATGATTAATTTTGGAAGTTGTACATGATTATGTCTTATTCTTAAATTGCATACGTAAACCAAACAAATTCATATGCAAATTATGTGGATGGTTTAGTTTGAAAATATTCTTAAAACAATATATTAAAAACTAAAAATGTATTCAAAACATAAAATTGTATTAATTCAAAACATGATAAATTAAATTAATTAACATATTATATAAGAAAAAAATGAATCTTTGAATTATTATTTTTGGGAACTGAGATTGAAAATATTAAATTTCTCGTAATACCTGAATTGCAATGAGCTATTTATCAAAATTAATCTAAGAATATCAACTATTAAATCAAAGAAAAATAATGAACCAAAACAATTATATATATGGATTTTCCTATTTGGTTACAGAGGAATGATAAAAAAAAAAAATTAAAAAAAAAGCACGATAAATTTTATGTGGCCAAAACTAAAGATAATCTATATTCCTTTTATTATTGTGCTAATAATTTTTTTTAAGTATTTTTATTTTGAAATTTATGACAAAATAATTTTTTTTCTTTTTTTAAAAAATTAATTATAATATTAGGATATTAAAACAATTCAAATATTTTTTCAACTATAAAATAAATCGCCACCAGAAAAAACTGAAAACAAGATCCCATGATACCGAATCTTTAGAAGGGCTCATGGAAGTCCCATCATAAAATTAAGGGAATGATAAATCTAATAATGCTAGCTTATTGGCCACCATGACAGGGGGCTTGGACCTATCAGACATGACATAAGTGTTGTTCGGTTTGTTGTCATTAACATTTATCCATGCTTTTATTATTATTATTATTATTATTATTATTATTATTATTATTATTATTATTATTATTATTATTATTATTGAATTAAACATACAAGAATATTCCTAGAAAGTCTTTTATTATTATTAAAAAAACTAAAATGCTCCCACTTTGAATTTATTTTGTAAAATGAAGATTTTCTTTTTATTAACAAAACACAAATGGCTTTAAAAAGCAATCCTTTTCTTTTGTTTTTATTTTTTTATTTGTACAATAAGACAACCAATATGCTCTCTTGATTTGAAAAAAATGGGTGCTTTTTGTTTTTTTGTGTTCATGTATAATCCATATGACATCTCTGGTTTTATTTTTATTTTTGTAATTTTAAAAGTAGATGAAATGTTGTCTGCTTTAATTATTTATAACAAACTATAAGTGACTTGTCATGACAAATAACTTGTTCACTCAAACATAAGAGGAAGAGAAATCAATTAGATGTAAAATCATATTCTAAACCTTGATTAACTTTCTTAGGTAATATAAAGGTCAAAGAATATCTTAATGGAACTTCTCTTATAAAAAGCAACTCGTTTACATAAAGAAAAACTTTTTTCATACTTGAAATCTTGATTAACTAATAATTTTCTCTCTTATTTTTTTTTCATCAACTCTTTCTCTTATCTTTTAAATTATATATCAAGATAGGAACAAAATGATATATTGGAATAAAAAGTTTGATCCCAAAACTAAAGGAACTAAAAAGAACTTTGAAAAAAAAACAGAGTAAAAAATAGTGAAAAAACAAAAGGCCAATGTTTTTCTTACACATAATAAGGGCACTTCCTTTTACTTTCTTTAATTTTGGTCCCTTAACTTTCAATCTAGTGAAAAAAATAAAAATCAAATAATATTTTGCAAAATCAAGAATCGATATAACAACATGATGTTTTATCGAGACCACGGTAGTGTTCCATAAAAATACAAGGAACACATTATTAAGATTGATTCATAATAAACCTAAAATTAAAGAATTAAATCAAAGATAAATTAATTAAAAAAAATAACAACTAAATAAGGGGAGGTGCAATAAATTTAACATACCTTTTAAATTATTTTTAAAAACACAATGATAAAAAATAATCTTTTATAAATACAGTAATCCAAATATAGATGAATGATGATGTCTTGGAATTCAATATTCTCAAGAATGAGATTATTTGGTGTTTGGAGAATGATTAATTACACATTTAGGTCAATATTCTCAAATATGAAACTTAGAAAAATATATTGCCAATGGCAAAAAAACTCAATACTTGTAAAATAGTCTCTTTTAGGAGGTTTAAGAACCCTTATATGATAAATTTAGTGATTTTTAGTAAGGTATTGCAATGAATAAGAGAGTGAACTTTAAATTATAAGAACAAAAGTGTTTGTTCTTGTTTTTGTATAAAAATGCTTTGATAATTAAAGTATAAATACTTTAAGAATAAAAATTGTGAACTCTTTAGTTGGATGATTCATGGGATATATATATATATATATATATACACACACACCTTTTATCCTTGTCATGTTGCTTGAATGAAATGGTTGAAGTATTATTTTCTTCTAATAGCATTAATGATGGATAAATATCATTTACACAATATTAGTGAATGATACATATCTTCTACGCAATACTAATAAAACAAAATATCCCTTAAAGGTGTAATAAGATGATTATTCTTGACTTTTAATGTTTTATATCAATACCTATATAAACAAACAAACAAAGTCTTATAACCTAACATGAGACCTCGTGGCCCAATATAAAGCTTATAATGATCGTCAATTCCTGACCTATTTAGATTTGGAATAATCTCAAGCATAAGGGTCATAAAATTAGACAGTTTTCCAACACGTAACTGAACCATATGTACTTAGGCTTAATGCACAACTGAACATATGAATATTATGTTTGGAAACTCATTAAACCTACGTATACTTAGGTTCAATGCATAATTGAACTCAATGATTTTGAGTCTAACATCTCACTAGACCTACATATATTTGGACTTAACGCGTGATTGAACTCAAATATATCAGGCTTTATAACTTGCTAGATTCATATGTACTTAAATTGAACATGTAATCAAATTTAAGGATATTGGATGTAACAACTCACTAGACCTATGTGTACTTGATATCACATGTGACTGAATCCAAATATGTTAGGCATGGAAGTAAGCTTGATTTATGTTATCCGAGCTTCACATTCTACCAAACCCATATATGTTGAATTATCACCTTATCTTTCTATATTTAATTCAAAATTAAAATAATTAATTTTTAATATATAAAGGTTGATATGCAAACACCTTCTCCTGGAATAAAAAAAAGAAGAAGGAAAGGGGTATTAAGGAATAAAGATATAATAGCTTAAAAGTATTCTTCCAAAATAAAATTATTAAAAAAAATCACGAAATGAATTTGATGTGTTTTTAAATTCCACCCCATTCAATGGATGAGGAGAAGGACGAGGTTGCGTGTTCAAGGAATAAAGATATAATGGCATGTACCTGTTGGCTTCCCTGAACCTATAATGTATGTTTGACATTTTAGTGCTACATGTTTTTCATAATTTTGTTTAATAAAAAATGTATCAAAATGAGTTTTTCTAGATTTTTTTTTTACATCAATACAAACAATATAAGAGCACCTAAAAATATATTAATTTAATAGATAACGCTGAAAATCCAACATCACCCCATCATCTGGCATCTCTCCCTGCAAGATTCAAGATCCAAACCAGAGTTACATGACTCGTGAGTCAAAAACCTGAGTCTGCATCACCATCACCAGTTATATATCAAACAAATCGCGACTCAAAATAATAAAAATAACTCCATGATGGGACTGCGTTCTTGGTGCTTGCTACATTGCATTCTTGAAACAAATTCTGTAGAGAGAATACCAGGTGTCGGGACTGTGGGGGAAGAGGGTTTTTGTGGCCACGCAATGCACAGAGGTAATCCATCTCCATTAAAATCTTAAAGCTCTCTCCCTGCCCAAAATGCTGGGTGACCTCAAGCCACTAAGAACAGGGGAAGATGGGATCCGACAAGGCATACTCTGTTGTATTCTTCCGTGGATAACATGATCAGTTTCTCGAGCCCAGAATAATCATGGCCTCCCCCACAAACTCCATTATTGTGCAGGATAGCTCTGGAGCAGAATAAACACTCCATTTTCATCGAAAAGTAAACAAAATATCATTTTAATTTGGCAAAGATCTTTGACACCTGATGCTCCTCCTGTGCATTAACAATGGGTGGTGGTGTCCTTATCATGCGCTTTTATCTACCCAGGGATGATTGCATTTCATAAACAATGCGATTAGTGGGTGAAATCAAAGCCGTGTTGCTTAACCAACCTCTTTTATACGTCGCCTGTTTCTCTGTTGAGAGAGAGCAGTCCGGAGAGGGAGAGGGAGAGGAGAGAGAGAGAGAGTCCGGTTTTCCGATCCAATCAAACAACGAATGAAGTATGAGTTCCTACGAATGATTATTAAGCCGCTTTTTCTTTGGAAAGTGGTTTTTGAAAAAAATTCGGAAAAGTGAATTCTGAAAAGTGAATTTCGATGTTTCGAAAAGTAAATTTCGATGTTTAGCGATGTTATGGAAAATGAACTGGAAAATATTTTTCACGTTTGTTTGTGTTATGGAAAATAAATTGAAAAATAATTTATTAATAAATTATTTTTTTTCAAGTTTATTAAAATAATGAGGAACAAATCTTACAAACTAAAAAGTTGAATGAGAATGAAATTGAAAAAAAATATAATTTCATAAAATATCTCAAATAACATAAATAATAATCAAAATAATAGAGATCAAATCTAAAAAATTAAAAAAAAATGAAAGGTGAATAAATTAAAATAATAATAATTAACATTTCATAAATTATTTCAAATAAAATAAGTAACAATAAAAAAAATAAGGACCAAATTTGATAGATAAAAAATTTCAATAAAAAAATGATAAGAAAAAAGCAAATAGCAATTATAAAAAAAAAGGACCAAAATTAATATAAAAAATAAATTTTAAGAGATGGAATTGAAAAATAAATATTCAAAACAAATTATATATAGCAATCAAAAGTTTGAGGAACAAATTTAATATAATCAGCAAATAATGATATTTTTAAATTTTTCACAACTTCCGGAAAGTGTTTTCCACCCAAATTTTCCGAAAAAACACTTTCCTGAAAACCAATTCAAATTCTTCTTTGACTGTAAAGTGTTTTCAGTTGACCGGAAAGTGTTTTCCGTTGATCAATTTTATAGAAGGCAAACAAACACAAGAAAGTGGTTTCCGAAATTCATTTTTCAGGAAACAAACACGGCCTAAATTCAATCCCATCTTACTTGAAACATTTATAATTCAAAATGGTATTCCGACAAGGTTTTAGTTTAAATAAGTAAAAATACTTTAATTGTATTAAACTCGACTCGAATGATTGAATTTAATACAGGTAGATTAACATAGAGGATTCATTTAAAGGAAAAGGAATTTGCATCAAATACTTGAAAATCCAAACCCAAGACCATAAAACCTATTCCATACAAAGAAGATTTGGCAACTTAGTAATCGACTCGCTAGGTTTTTCACTCTCTGGGCTTGTTTGGGTCTTCATACATGGGCCTCACTTAAAATTCACTAGGGTTTCTTGTATTGGAATCTTTGGGCCCTTTTTCGAGCACGGGAAGCCCAACAGATCTTATATATACACACACAGACAAGCTAATTGCCCGGGGTTTTATTGTAGTCAGAATTATATTTTTTTAAATGTATTTTTTTTATTAAGAGTGTGATTTTTTAAATTGATATGAATTTGTTTAATAGTTTTAAACACAACATGAATGATTTTTTTTTTAAATAAAATAATGTTAAAAAATAATTTTTTAAAAAATAAAAGAGAACATTGAGCCACAAAAGTTTTTCAAATTATCATTTGTATATTATTATTATTATTATTATTAATATCATCACTATAATTTTTATTATTAATAATAATAATATTCTTAATATTATTTCATGAAATATTTTTATTATTACTATCACCACAATAATTATCGATATCATAATCATTATAACCATTATAATAAATTGTTGTTATTATTATTAGTAGTAGTAATGTTACTATTATTATGATAATTACAATTGCTACAATTATTATTATTATTTCCTAAACAATGAAAATCATAAAATTATTCCGAAAAATAAAATAAAAAACACAAAACTCTAACAAAAAAATGAAAAGAAAATGATAAAATTAAAATAAATATCACTAGCATTAAAAAAAACCATTTGATTTGAAGATAAATTAAAATATACATACATATATCATTGAATAATTCATATTGAATAATTCATGAAGATGTGGAATTAAAATACTTATTTTTTTACATAAGCACACTTTACACCATTAAAATTTGAATTAAAACAAGGAACTTCTGGAGAGAGCACAATATCTTTGAAGACACTATTTATTTTATTTTATTCATCTGCTCTCCAAGCTCTTAAGCCTGAATGTTATTCTGACCCACATCTCTGTGTTTCTCCTCTTCTTCCTGTTGCTTCAAAGAGTCATAAAACAAAGCATTTTTCGTCTCCGGCAGCCACAAACTTGCAACTCCACTAAAAATAGAGAGGATCCCAAATACAAGGAACGAAAGAGACGGGCTTAAGCGACCGGCGGCGACCAGTAGAGGTGTGATAGAAGCACCCAGCATCAGGGAAAGTCTTGATTGTGACAGGGCAAAGTTTCTCACGTTGGTCGGGAATAGCTCGACGCAATAAATATACAAGACATCATATGCTATTGAAGCAGCCATGAAACCAACTCCTTCGATGATCAGCTGAGCCCAACTCCCATCTCTAGATTTATCTGCCTTGTTTCCGTGTTTTCCATGGGCGAAAATGATGCAGAGGAGGCATGAAATTCCGGCGAGAAAAGCAGATAGAGAGAAGAGAAGTCGCCGGCTGGTGAGGCCTAGTAGTATAGTGCCGAAGATAATCGCAGGAATTTCCATCAATGCATTGATTCCAACAGAGAAATAAAGGTTGAAATTCAGGTTCTCGACATTCAGCTGAACACCATAGTAAACAAAACCAACTCCAAAACCTGCTATCATAACTGTGATCATCCTTTTCGCAGCCCATTTCGTCCTCCACAGGCTTTCTTTGGTGCATGTTTTGGTCAACGCTTCGTTTTCACCACCCTCTTTCGGGTCGGAAGGATTGGCAAGGCAGAGGTTTTCCGGCAGTGTTTTTCCATTACGCCTCGCGAATTTTCTCAAAACATCTAGGGCTTCTTTGCTCCTTCCCCTGACAAGAAGCCAGCGCGGAGATTCTGAGATGAAAGGGAAGGACAAAACTGAGTAGGATAGAGGAAGAAGTGATATGATTCTGTATAAGTTCCTCCAGTTTTTTCTTGTAGGATAGGCGATTAGAGGAAGGGAAAAAAACCCTGCAGTGAAGAAAAAGAAGCCATATTGGCTAACCGGACCGCGCCATTTGCGTCCGACAACCTCTGTAGCTAGAACAATACAACAAATTCCTATTCCAGATCGAGAAAAACCATTTGCGAATCGAAGTAATGCGTATATCCAAATGTTCGGTGAGAGGGACGTGAGGAAAGCAGTGGCAGAGGACAAGATGCATGAGAGTATCACTGTTCTTTTTCTGCCGAGTGATGCGTCTGCTAAGTGGCCAAAACATGCGGAACCTGCATGCAAAAATATCATTTAACAACGTTAATCACTGTAAAGACGTAGACTAATATTGTTTACAGATGGACTAACAAAGTTAATTACAAAAAATATGTAATTTCTGATGGACGATGAAGGTGACAGCAACATATATAGCTACTTGATATTTTTCTCTCAAGATTTGGGACAGACTTCCAAAACCATAAACCAAATTGATTGTTGAAATTCACAGTAACGAATGCTTGAGCGTGTGATTTTCATTACCCAAGAGAGAACCGATGAAGAACATCGACGCAGGTACAGCAGCAAGGAATCTGCGGTCACAAACAAGACCCCATTCTGCAACAATGGAGCTTTCATGGCCGCCGACCCATTCCCAGGTGCCTGGCTTCAGTCCACAAACAGAAGAAACATCATCTCTGCTACCGCTCGTCATGCACAGAGACGACGACGAGTTATTTATGCATCTCCAAGATTTTGGCTGAGCATCACTAAAGATAGTAACCAATGTGTTTTGAGAATCAAAAACCCAAACTATCGAAACCAAGAGCACATGTAAAAATTGTGACCACCCGAAGGATCCTACGTACTCCTCCACCACCGCCTCCACTGTTAGCTCTAGGTTTCTTGCTGGTGGTGATGCTACTCTTTCTGCTAACTGTTGTCTGTTTCCATGGCCAGGATTTGGCGTTGCTTCTTCCATTTCTACTTTCTATTTCTAATCAATATAGAAATGTTTGGCTGAAGACAACCAATGTTCTTCCTCCTATTTTAGCCATTTCGTCCATCTTTATATAGACATTAGCTTTGTCATGAATTCTAGCTAGTTACATTAAACAAATATAATTATGAAGATGAGAGAAAATTTGACAACATAGTTGGAAATCTTTGAGCAGGACGAAATCTTTGAGCAGGACGAAATCTTTGCCATTGTTAATTAGTTAAAGGATCTTAATAAATAAGCAAACATAAACTAAGTTTTGCGATGAAAAATGGAGATCATCATCATGGCCTACAACGTACAATTTTTATTGAGGTTTCGGTTGAATATATATATATATATATATATATATATATATATATATATATATATATATATATAATAGGCGTGGGTTTTGCACTGTGCACTCAGGCACAGTGCACTGTGGATTTCAATAGTGCATTTTTTTTTTTTTTGCTTTTATGTTTGTGTTTTTTTTTTAATTTCTCTTTTTTTTCATTTTTCTTTTTTCTTTTTTAACTTTTTTTCCCTAATTATTCTTTTTGTTTCTTTTTTTTTTATCTTTTTTTTCCTTATTATATTTTTTTCCTTATTCTTTTTGTATATTTTTTTATCTTATACAAAACTTGCACTTCCTAAAAATTATATACATATTTATTATTTTGTCTAAATTTATGCTATGATAAAAAAAAATCATACATAATAAATATTTTTTTATGTTGAAAAAAATATGAATCCACTCACGACGTAGCGCAGGTGCCATAGCTAAATGTTTCCTTTTATTTTTATTTGTTCTTTGTATTAGATGATTTTTATAATTTTATTATTTGCACAATAATAATGATAATTTTAGTGATTATTTTTTAATAAAAATATTTTGATTTTTTTAAGATTTTCCTGAAATTTTAATTTATATAGGTAATCATTTTAAAAGTAATATTACTCTATTTTTCCCTTTATTATTTTTTTGTTTTTTGTTTCTTTATTTGTTCTTTAGATTATATGATTTTTATGATTTTATTATTTATGCAATAATAATGATAATTTTAGTTATTATTTTTTATTGTTGTTTTATAAAAATCTTTTGCTTTTTTTTCATGGCAATTTAATTATTTTAATTTTTTTGGCTGTAATGTTAGCAATAATTTTAGCTTTTATAGCAATGAGAATGACAATAATATCAGGATGATTCTTCAATCTATGTTTTCTTCTTTTTATTGATAGAAAATTAATAGCTTATTTTTTTTATTTGATTATTGTAAGTATTTTCATAAATTATATTTTATTTTTGTTTGATTTAAATTGAATTATATAATAAACTAATCTTAATACAATGAACTTAATAATTCAGATATCTGAGTTTTCTTGAATTTTTTAATGATGATGATAAATTTATGCTGGTTATTTCGTTTAAAACTACTAAACAGATAAATTTATATCGATTTTAAATTCATATATTTTATAGAAAACTTGCATTTGACATGAATTCTGCACATATTTATTATTTTAACTAAATTTATATTATAATAAAAAATACACACAATTAATATTTTTTACATTGAAAAAAATATTTTATCGCTCATGACAAAGCGCGTATATTATCTAGTATATATTAAATACTGTCTCGGGGTTAGTAGCACAATTTTCTTTTATATAATAAGGAAATTCTTCAATTTATATTTATATTCATAATTAAGTTAATTTTATCCCTGCATGACAAATCTTATGATTAATTTTGGAAGTTAGTACATGATTATGTCTTATTCTTAAATTGCATACGTAAACGAAACAAATTCATATGCAAACCTGAGTCACCATCACCAGCTATATATCAAACACATCGCGACTCAAGATAATAAAAATAACTCCATGATGGGACTGCGTTCTTGGTGCTTGCTACATTGCATTCTTGAAACAAATTCTGTAGAGAGAATACCAGGTGTCGGGACTGTGGGGGAAGAGGGTTTTTGTGGCCACGCAATGCACAGAGGTAATCCATCTCCATTAAAATCTTAAAGCTCTCTCCCTGCCCAAAATGCTGGGTGACCTCAAGCCACTAAGAACAGGGGAAGATGGGATCCGACAAGGCATACTCTGTTGTATTCGATCTTCCGTGGAAAACATGATCAGTTTCTCGAGCCCAGAATAATCATGGCTTCCCCCACAAACTCCATTATTGTGCAGGATAGCTCTGGAGCAGAATAGACACTCCTTTTTCATCGAAAAGTAAACAAAATATCATTTTAATTCGGCAAAGATCTTTGACACCTGATGCTCCTCCTGTGCATTAACAATGGGTGGTGGTGTCCTAATCATGCGCTTTTATCTACCCAGGGACGATTGCATTTCATAAACAATGCGATTAGTGGGTGAAATCAAAGCCGTGTTGCTTAACCAACCTCTTTTTATACGTCGCCTGTCTCTCTGTTGAGAGAGAGAGAGAGAGAGAGAGAGAGAGCAGTCCGGTTTTCCAATCCAATTAAACAATGAATGAAATCAAACAATGAATGAAGTATGAGTTCCTACGAATGATTATTAAATTCAATCCCATCTTACTTGAAACATTTATAATTCAAAATGGTATTCCGGCAAGGTTTTAGTTTAAATAAGTAAAAATACGTCTCCTGTCTCTCTGTTGAGAGAGAGAGAGAAGTCCGGTTTTCCAATCCAATCAAACAACGAATGAAGTATTAAATTCAATCTCATCTAATTGAAACATTTATAATTCAAAATGGTATTCCGACAAGGTTTTAGTTTAAATAAGTAAAAATACTTTAATTGTATTAAACTCGACTCGAATGATTGAATTTAATCCAGGTAGATTAACATTAATACAGGTAGATTAACATAGAGGATTCATTTAGGGTATGCTTGGTATTGCGGTTGCTGTTGTGATTGAGATTGAAAAAAAATCGTTTCAAAAAAGCACTTTTTCTGTGGTTCAAAATAAACAGTGAGTGTTTGGTTAAAACTGTGGTTAAGTCCGAGGTCCTTAAAAAACAATTTTGTGTGTTTGGTTATCAAGTTTTTTATTTTGATTTTAACTTGTGAAATTGCAGGACACGTACACGCCCCCCCATATATATATATATATATAAAATATGATTAATAATTCAA
This sequence comes from Salix exigua, assembly GCA_032356905.1. Classification (NCBI taxonomy): domain Eukaryota; kingdom Viridiplantae; phylum Streptophyta; class Magnoliopsida; order Malpighiales; family Salicaceae; genus Salix; species Salix exigua. The sequence continues at coordinate 11,619,124 of CM063602.1, read as the reverse complement.
GTAAATTAGATACTTGTTTTTTTTCTCCCACCAAATTACTTGTAATTTCATTCAAACTAATTTTATACGTGAAGGCCTTTGCGATCCCTGAACAATTGTAAAATATCATTTAAAATAAAATTATAATTGCGATATAAAAATTATATTGTAATATTTTTTAATATATTTATTTATTGTAATTAATTTTTAAATTATTTTAATATTAAAAAAAATATTTACTACACTCAACCTATATATATATATATATTAACGCCCCGGCAAGTTGAAACGCACGGAAATCAGTAATTTTCTACTTTCTGTGAAACGTCGTTTCAATGTTAATAAATAGTGGGCACCATAACAAAATCAACTTTTTTGTTCCATAACTAAATATATACTTGTAGGTGCAAATTGCGTCTTCAACAAAACGCAGTTTGCACCACGCAACCAAATGGGCGCTTAAAGGAAAAGGAATTTGCATCAAATACTTGAAAATCCAAACCCAAGACCATTAAACCTAATCAATATAAGGAAGATTAGGCAACTTAGTGGAGGATTAGATGATTAACTGGTGTTTTGCTATGAGTTGGACCATTTTTTTTAAAATAAAAATAAATTGTGCATGTATCATTAATGAGTTTTCTAATACTAAAAAAAAAAAGCTTAATCATGAACTCAAAATTAGATGCATGTGTTTAGTAAAATAGATTGCGAACAATATTTGCCAATAAATATCTAAAAGATGTTAAAGCTAAATAAGAATAAAACAAATAAAATACTCAAACATTTAATTTTAAATAAATTTAAGAATAAAAAATAAAAAAAACCTAAAACAAGTCAAACACGAGACCCTAGTTGGTTCAACATGCTTAGCTTATAATAAAAACATGGTTATACCTTCATGTTTAGACCTTTTCTACTTTTCTTAAATTGAGTGGACATGATAGACCAATGTTTTTTTTCAAAAGATAAAAAAAAAACAAATGATGCATACAAGTTATTGTTGTATACAAAATTATTTATTAAATGTATCAATATAATTGTAATGGTTAAGCTAGTTTGGTTAGTAAAAAATTTACATCAAAATCAAGTTTATAGTTCTTGAGAGGTTCCACTCACAAACACCAAGTTTATAGTTCAAAGGTATCACACTTCATCATTTAGGTATTGCACTTCTTGTTTTCATTATTTGTCATATGTATAGAACTAACTTCAACATTGGTCATAATATCAACGATCTTCTAAAAAAAATTAGGGCGTGGATATAAATGTGTTTATAACAAAATCAATAATTCATTTAATTTTTGCTCTAAATTTCTTAAAGGCTATCATTTTTTTAGCAGTTCAGCACAAATACTCATTACCTATTTATGAATTTATAACATAAGATTTTACAGCTCGAACTACATTATATACTCATCACCAATACATTACAAGATTTATTAAGATGTGAGTTTTTGCTCATGAAGCTATTTTTTTTACTAGAGATTACAATCCTGGAGAAAATAAGGATGATGTATTAGAAAAAAAGTTAAACCACAAAAAGCTATCATATCTCATTCAAGTTAGATCAACCTTCTTTTAGTATTTTTGTAGTGTAGGATTTTATCATGGTAGTTAAAATCGTGAGTCAACTCGCAAACTCGGACCTCGTCCGAGTTTGAGAGTTGGCCCAGCAAAACGGGTTGAACCGGAAAGAAAAACCGGACCGGTCAAACTCGGTCAAAATCGGGTTGACTCGCGATTTCGGACCGGACCGGTCCGAGTTTATGAGTTTAACTGTTCTTCGTTCGACCGTCCCGTTTTAATCTTCATTTCTTCATTTCTCTGTTCAAAACTTGCACGATTTCAATTTCTCTCTTGGTCAGTGAGCACAACTGCACAAGAAAGGGAGGGAGATGAGCACAAGGGAGGGAGATGAGCACACCTACACAAAAAAGGGAGGGAGAATCTGGAGATGAGCACACGCACGCACCTGCACAAAAAAGAGAGGGAGATGAGCGGCGGCACAAGGAGGGAGGGAGATGTGTGTGCCTGTGTGGGCACTGTAGGGGCTAGGTAAGGGAATTAGGGTCGAGTTTTTTTATAATAATAATAGGTTTCGGGGGGTGGGGGGTTAACATAACTTGATCTGTAGATTTTCCCTATATGTGCTTCGTGTGCAATATATTCCTGCATTACAAACAAAAACAACAACAGATTTATACAGGGAGATGAGCGGCGGCACAAGGAGGGAGGGAGATGTGTGTGCCTGTGTGGGCACTGTGGGGGCTAGGTAAGGGAATTAGGGTTGGGTTTTTTTATAACAATAATAATAATAGGTTTCGGGGGGTAGGGGGTTATATAAATTAATAATAATAATAATAATAATAATAATAGGTTTATATGGGGAGGGGTAATAATAATAATAATAATAATAATAATAATAATAATAATAATATGGGGGTTTATAATAATAATAATAATAATAATAATTAACATAAAAAATAGTTAGTATAAAAAATAATTTTAAAAAAATCCTATTAATTTAAGATAATAAATAACATTAATTAATTTCAAATACAACAACCATAAAAAAAAATACAATTACTTGAAAAACATAAAATAAATAGTTTAAATTTCAAATCTCAAATACTGAGGGTCTTTTAATTATATTTAAATTCATTTTTTAAATTTAAATATAATTAAAAATAATAATTTTTGTACGGACATATTCAGGTACGATCTTTCTACGATTTTACGATCCGATCTTACGATTCGATTTTTCGGAGCCCTTTCCGATTCGTGTCAAAATCTCGATTTTGACTACCTTGGATTTTATATTCATAATGATGTCATGTTTGCTTTTGACACTTCAAAGAAACAAATCTTGATCAAGCCCATATTTATACCATGGATATAATATATTCATGGTAAAACTTCATATAGGTTTTATGTACTTTTATATTTTATGAATAGTCCAACCTTTAATACAAGTCAAGACATATGGTTATCCAATTGATTAAATGTTATTGATAAAAATAGTAATTCATTATTCTTAACAATAGGGACAATGACCCAACAAGAACCTACCTTGAAGAACCAATTTTATGTAATAATAACTCACACCATATGCCTATAAAAAGATACAAACCAAGTAGTAACCACAATAAAGTTCTTCAATTGTTCAAAAAATTTGCAAGTTCAATCAAGAACTTAATATGAGAATTATTAAACCAACAGAAGATAGCAAGAATGTCAATTTCTTTACAAATAATAGTCTTCCCTCAGACAGTCTTTACAAAAGAGTATTTATATTAGAAAGAATCCTAAGCCTAATAGGATACCTTTAACCAATATGAATAAACCTGATAAATAATAATAATAATAATAATCTAGATTTAAATAAAGGTGATAATATTTCTAAAAAGCTAAAATAACAGTGCAATGTAAAAATTAGTTGATTAGAATCTTTTTATTCCAATCTTTTTATCATGTCAAAATTAGTCCACATCATAGTGGCTATTGATATTGATTTACCCTACATTAAATAAAAAAATAACCTTAAAGGTTGAAAAGAATTAAATGTATATGAAGCTAGTTATGTTTTAAATAATGTAAATTATAATATTAGGGCTCGAGTTTCAAGTTTGAGCTTGAGTTATGAATTCCCAAAAAACAAACAAGTTGGGTTTGGATTTCAAAAATTTAGGTTTGTTCAGGTGATTGTTTTGATTTTAAATACACACAAGCACACGCACAGATAATACAAAACTCGATATATCAATATTAATTATCATCCCAGGTCTAATGATTTGATTGCAACAATTCAAAAGACAATTCACCACTATTCTGGAAGAAAAAAAGCAAATCAATTCTAGTTAATTTGTAAAACCTGTAGAGGTTAGAGGTATAGGCTTCAGTGTATTGAATTAATATTTTTATTCTATTATATAATAAAAAAATATCAAAAATAATATATTATCATCGTAACATGAAATGATAAATTAATTAAAAACCTAAAGGGTAAAATTAAAAATAAATTAAATAAAAATTCCACATTAGATGATAGTTTTTTTTTAAATAAAATTAAAAATTAAAGACTAAAATAACACCGCCTATAACAACAACCCTAGGCGCAAAAGCCTAGACCAACATTATTATTTTTTTATATATAGGTACACGACTTGTTATTCATTCAATTTTTGAAAAAACAAATACAGATAACAGGAGCTTAGCCACCTCCAATTACGCTTCATCCAACTACGCTACGGGATAAATTTGTTAACAGATAATTGAAATAATATATCAACCCAGTTCACTGTTCATCTGTAAACAGTTAAACCCAGTTCCAACTATTTTAGTTGTGTTTATAATACAGTATAATGAACACAATCGAATAATTTTTTTTGCTTGAGATGAAAGAATGATGCGTGCAAATGCACTTGGCATCGGCATACCGCACCTGCTTCATGAGTAACGAGATTTTAACATTACAGAAATGCCAGCAATTAATGTTATCTACAGAACTCATCTTCATATTCGAATCAGCAAGAGAAAAATAGAGAATTCACATCACCTGAACTAGTACAGGTCCAGTGATTCAAGCACCCTGCGAGCTTGGATCTGTAGAGCCATCAACCTCTGTTCTGGATCGACTGTTGATCCAAATTGACTGGCTGCCCAAATCAAGGAGGCTGATTTCTCACCAAGGAGTCGCCTTACATCTTCATGTATGGATGGCATGGGGGCCCTTTCCCTCCCATTAAGATGGCCAATGAGTAGTAGCATGAACTCTCCACATTTCAACCTAATCAGGTGTAAACATATGATTCGTTAGCAGTCGGATCTGAATTAAACGATACAGGTCCATCTTAAATTATATAAAAAGGAACTTATCACTGATAAATCTTAAAAAAACGATTTTTTCTATGTAATCAAAAGAAACTATGCAAGACTTGCTTTACTTCCAATAACATCTTCGACATGACAAACAATACTGATAGCGCCATGCTGTACAATGGAGGCAAACAGGGATGATGAAAATTAATAAATACCTGAGATTCTCATCCACTTGCTTGTCCCTAATGACCACAGTTACTTCCTCAATACCATTACATGCTTCGAAATCCTGAGTATATACAAGTCAAAGTAAACAGGGATGCTAAGCAGAGAGGAAAGAATTTTCTTGATCAATTAACATCATGGTTGATTTGACTTAGCATCACCTAAGTCATTGTATCAGCCTTGACCAAGTAATTCATGTCCTCTAACACTATGCATTTAATTGTAAAGACCAGAAATCAGCCGTATGGAACTCATGGAAAAGCATGCCCAAAAAGCAAATCAAGCCTAGTTATTTTATCCAAATTGATGCTGGGTGTATTGGTATACTATGACAGGCTACAATTTCTGATCCAGTCTATAAAGTAGGCCCAGTTCAGCAATGATTAGGTATTATAATTGAGTCATTTAGGAGCTACTATAACCATAACCGAGATTAAACTCCAACAGAGATGAAAATATTGATGCTGAGGTTGCAAAAAAGAAGCCTAATTCAATTCAAAACAAGATCAAGAAATGACAATCCAATTACAAAGAAAGTGAGATATGAATAACTTCTCTAGATCCAGGGAATTTCTAGGATTAAACCAGCATAATGTTGATAGCATAGAAAAATTCCAGGTCTAGCAGCATAGAATGTTCATAGTGGAAAATAATAAAGAATAATTGAACAGGAAATGTTGAGTGAGACTCTTGCATCAAGATGATTGTTTGAGAGGCATGCCCTTACACCAAAGTGAAGTAGCAGATTCTTGTAAATCAAATCAAATAAACAAAAAATGTGTACCCACTAAATAAGAGCATCACAGTAAATCAAGTTCTTGGTCTTCAAGTTACATGAAACCCAACTATACTGGATCTCTGAAGCCTATGATTAAACTTGCACCTACACCAATACAAAATAGAGACACTCTGACAAACTAAAGTTAGAAATGCAGTTCATTCCAAAGCCAAACTTAAAAAGGAAAAGGGAGAAATAGAAAACTGAATTAGTTAAAAGTGGTCTTTTCTAGATCCCACGTGAAACATTACATAATTGTTTCTAGCAGATATTGAGCCTTATTACATGTCTTATTGGTTAGTATGTAGATGTTTGGTGAAACCAAGTGGAATGTTGCCTGGAATTGACTTCAACACATGGAGGGAGAGTGTCACCCAAAGTATGAGACTTGCTAGTTTAAGCCAACTCATGCTATGATCATCTTTAATCTCTGCTTTAAGGGTGGAATGGCTTCCTTATCGAGGTGAATTAGCATACTTAGAGCTAATTTTATTAATTCAACTAGCTTACATGTGGCATCCAAAAAATAACCACGCCATGGTCATCTTCAATCCATGTTCCAGTAATGAAAGTTTGACTGCAATTAACATAACCTAAATAAGCTCCCGGTAAAGAAAAACAAATGAGGAAAAGATGACAGAACCAATTAGGCAGGCTCTTTTAGCATTTGCCCCCATTGGATACCCTTTCCCATCTACTTCCAAAAACTTGGAGTCGAAATATTTCAGAAGCAGTGTAGTTCAGAGTTTGTATAACATAAACGACTACGATGACTGATTTCATTCAATAAATTCTACCCTGGTACTACCAAAATGCAAGACATGAATAGACTGAAATTAAACATTTACTAAGCTTGCTCTTAATATCTTGCATCAGAATGTATGGAATAGAAATCAGTTTGCTTCGAAATTTAAATATGAAGAATGGAAATGATGGGACAAAATCCATACCAATTGATTGGGTGATGAGTCCAACATTATCGAAATTAGAGCATCTAAACAAGCACTTTTCTCCAATACACCTCTAGTCGACAAAATCCGCATCAAAACCTAAAAAATCAAAACCAAATGCTCAACTTTTATGCCTGAACAAACCATCAACACGCACTACAAAATTCATTTTCTTTAAAATCCAATTCTAATAACCACCTGAATTGCCTTGTACTGATGAGCAAAAACAGTACTCTCTCTATGAAGCAAGCAACAACCTTCCAAAACACGTAGAGCAAGCGCGATTTCTGCATCCGTCGAAGGACTCGTAATCCTCATTGGCTCCACACCAAACACATGACTCAAACTCTCCACATTTTGCTCCTCCTCCCCCTCTTTCAACGAGTTTTGAAACAAAACCGGAACCACTAAAAACAATTACCAATAAATAAAAATTACAGAGAATAAAGTGATCGAAAAAAGCAAAGAAGCGATTCAGAGCAAGGTGGTTACCTTGAAGATCCGGTAAAGATTGCGTTTGGCAGAAAAGGTTGATAGTGGAATCTGATTGAGCGACGGATCTGAGGAAGTTAAGGAGAGAGCGGAGGCCACGGAGGCGGAGGAAAGAGAATTCGGCGCGAGCATCTCTAAGGCTTGTACGGAGAGCGAGTGTTACTTCTCTATATAATCTTTGCTTATTTAATGAATTAACTAGCTCATCCACCGCTGTTGCCATGGATGAAGACGGTTGTTGTGGTTGCGGCTCCGCCTCTGACGACGGTTCTCTTGTTTCTTTCAGTGCTGCGCTCCATAATGGCTTCTTTAGATGCATTTTGGATTCGTCAGTCGACTGTCGTTCTGTGAGCTATGCAATGGCGATTGGAGAGAGAAGCTGCGTTTCCTTTGTAGGAATTTACGAAATTGCCATTGTATAAAAGAAAGAGCAACAGGCAAGTCAGTCCCCACACTATATAAATCATTTTATAAGGTCCATGGGTGAAGGTGAGGATGCAAAGTGATACAACTGCAAGGACATCAAGCTAATAAGCATTCTTTTTTATGCGTTTGTGTGTTTATAAGAAATCAATTCATTATATTTATCATTTATTTTGAAAAATTATATATTATATACAAATGATTTTTATAAATAGTAGTTTCATGATTTAGCCCCAAATGTCAACACAGAGAATAAAAATAATTTTATCTGTTAATACTTGCAATTGGTGAATTATGTGATTTTTAGATTTACATAGATTATTCTATCTATTGATACTTGTAGTTAAGAAAAGAATTGTATTTTATATATTTTTTAATAATATTTTATATTTAAAACATATATATATATATTATTTTTTGACAAGTTAATTTGGAAAGAATAAAAATTAAATATTTTAAATATATTTTATAGCTATAATATTTTTTTATTTAAGTATTTTAACTTATTATAAATTATGTTATCATTAACTATCGAATACATTAATATATAATGAGAAAAATGCAAACAAACACGATTAAACTTTATAAATCAACCACGCTACCGTGTTTGTTATTGATGTTTTCTTTTGACTAAAACTATTTTAGTATTTTTCACATAAAAAAAAGGGCATGATTGAAAAATTCTGCTGATGACTTATTTTTTCTAAGAAAAACAATTTAAAATATTATTATTTGGAAGTTAACTCTAGAGATGCATTTGAAACGACTTATATAATTGGGAGACTGATTTGTAGTTTTCCCTACAATAAAACCAAATAAAATTTAATTCAAAAATAATAATGAAAAATTCTTAATTTGCAACATCGTTTAAACTTAGTTCAAGCATGATTTTTGGTAAGAATATTGATTAAATCTTCCAGGTGTTTTTTAAAAATTCTGAAAAGTAGTTAAAAAGATTTCAAAAATAACTAAAAAAATATTAAAAATTCTGAAACGACGTCTCTTAAGTTTACTGTAAGAAAAAGATCACTTGTTTTTTTAGCAGTAAACGTTTTGCGCCTTCACCGATTTCATACAGCTGTTACAGAGTCATGCCAACCATGATCAGTGCTCTTATACACCCGTTGTCTGCTGGAAATTAATTTTTTTTGGAAAATAAATTCTTAAAAAATTGAATTACTGAAAAGTAAATTTCTGCAAAGTGAATTCTGATATTTGATAGTGTTATAGAAAATGAACTAGAAAACATTTTTCAGTGTTTCTTTGTATTATGTAAAATGAACTGGAAAATAATTTATTAATAAATTAATTTTTTTTCAAGTTTATTAAAATAATGAGGAACAAATCTTACAAATTAAAAAGTTGAATGAGAATGAAATTGAAAAAAAAAATTCATAAATTATCTCAAATAAAATAAATAATAATCAAAATAATAGAGATCAAATCTAAAAAATTAAAAAAAAATGAAAGGTGAATAAATTAAAATAATAATAATTAACATTTCATAAATTATTTCAAATAAAATAAGTAAAAATAAAAAAATGAGGACCAAATTTGATAGATAAAAAATTTCAATAAAAAAATGATAAGAAAAAAGCAAATAGCAATTATAAAAATAAGGACCAAAATTAATATGAAAATTAAATTTTAAGAGATGGAATTGAAAAATAAATATTCAAAACAAATTATATATAGCAATCAAAAGTTTGAGGATCAAATTTGATATAATCAACAAATAATGACATTTCTAAATTTTTCACAACTTCCGGAAAGTGTTTTCCGCCCAAATTTTCCGGAATACACTTTCCTGAAAACCAAGCCAAATTTTTCTTTGACTGGAAAGTGTTTTCCGTTGACCAACTTTCCGGAAGACAAACAAACATAGAAAAGTTTGGAAAGTGATTTCTCAAAAAGTGAATTCCGAGAAACAAACACGGTCTTAAATGTATCACGAAAATGGAAGGAAGCCATGTTCATGGAAGCTTGACTCTGGATTTATGTCCTGAAAATGGTAAAAAACGTTTAGCATCAGCAATATGAAAACCAGAGGTGATGATATCTAATTGAAGTTATATTTTATTTATCTATTTTTCATGAATGAGGATAGAACTGATCGAGGAAACATTATGAACAATAGAATGAATGTTTGTTGCAAGGTTGTCATTGATGCTTCGTTTTTTCAATTGAAACATAATATTTTGATTTTGGAGCGTTTCGGGGTGTCGTTTCAGAGTTGTATTGATTGTATATGTATATGTGTATAATTAAATATATTAATTCAAAAATTAGTTCAAATCCAAAAATAAAATTATTTAGAATTGTACAATTTAATCTAAAATAAGACACAATAAAATGATCTGAACAAAATATGAACATGTACAAAAATTTATGAGAATATCATCATCAATCTCACAAGATCATTACATTCTCTGATTGCTCTGAAATTTTAACATAATATATATAAATATATCAAGAGACCTCTCGTAAAATTTCATCTCAATCTAATAGTTGGATTAAGAGATATGATTAATATTGTAAAATTATTCATTGTTTAAAAAACACTATTTGGCCGAAAATAAATGGGCGAAACAAATTGGAATGTTTTTGCCGGTATTTGGCCGAAAAATATGAAATAAACCGGAATTTAAACCGAGATAAAAACAATTGTGTTTTATCTTCTTGTTTTTAACTAGTACGTAATATTTTGGCCAAAACAAAACTAGCAACCAGGAAATAATACGGAAATAATACCTGCAATTTTGAGGAGCTCTCCAGGAAGGCGATGCTGAAGCTCTTTCATTTGGAGGCAACGACGTGTAGTTTTTCCAATCTTCAAGCACAATTTTAAGATCATGAACTTTAGTCCCCAAACCATAGCAGCAATTTGCATGCATGGTACAGACTTTGTTAAAATCCTTGCTGCGTTCACAAAACCCACCAAAGTAAGCAGTGTCTAGAAACCTCATGGATAGTTCAATCTTTTCGAGGACACGATCTTTTTTAATCTTGTTCAATACATCTTGATCGTGTTTACCAGGATATGTTTTTCTAGACATGAACCAGAACCTGTAGAACAGAATCGTCCGAGGATTTGATCTGACATAGGTAAACCCTCCATTGGGTCGGTTGTTTTTGTCTTCAGGATTGCCATAATATTTGTCACAAGCTATCTGAAAATCCACCCGTGGATAGAACCGTGGAAATGGATTTCGAAGCCACATAATATCAGCATCCTGGAAAAGGAAATTGAACAAGTTAGATAGCAGAAATTAAAATGGACAGCGACAGAATTTGAAACCGTGATCGTTAAGTTCGTTGAGTTAATAAGACTATGATACCATATTTTCTAATATATAAAAATAAAACCAAAAAGGTGTGTTGCTTTGTACCGTGAAAACAAAGCTGTAGCCCATCTGAAGAACAGTATTCAGAAACTCTATTCTTCTCCACATCATCTTCAGGTAATCTTCAGACATGAAGGGTGCCTCGGTTGAAGAATCAAGCCCTTCAGTTTTGAGAGCATAGCAATGTGGATGGATAGCTAAGCAACGGGCATGAGCCTTCTGATCCATGGATATTATCACCAAATTATTCAGGAGTTTCTTAGTGTCGTTCCCAATTTGGAAGCTCTCCATGAAGAGGTCGAATATAGATCCAGGCTCTGCCCATGCATCATTCAATGTTGTTAGGATCACAGTTTTACCTTTCATGGATGCTTTGTTCAACACTCTCTCCAATTCCACATCAAATTTCACCTGGAATGACATGAAATGTTAGAGAATAATATAAATTATATTATGGGACCTCAATTATAAGTTTAAGTTTTTAGGTGAGATTGTTCTTTAATATGGTATCAGAGCCTTGTTGACTTAGCGATCACGGGTTCAAATTTCATCACCTTGTTTTATTTGATAAAAATCAAGCACAAAGTGATGTGAACCTGTGCAAGTTTCAAGTTCAAAGTGCTTTCGCTTGAAGAGGTGTGTTAGATAATAATATAAATCATATTATGGAACCTCACTTACCAGCTTAAACTTTGAGGTAAGATGGTTCATTAATATGAAATACACTGGTTATTATAAAATACCAAAAATAGTATACTGTGTTAATCCGGGAGCTGTTTTTCACTTCGTTTTAAACAAAAAAAAATGAAAATTTTAATATATTTTTAAATAAAAATTAATAGGCTTAAAAAACATAAATTTAATATATTCTTAAAAAGTCATAAAAAAATCAATAATAAACACACTCTCAACAATAAAATATTAATTGGGAATGAATGCATGTTGCAGGTCTGACTTTTCTACAGTACTGACATTATTGCTGAAGTGATGGTCATCAAATGATGTAACTTTACATTAGCCTGTCGCTGTTGCGTCAGCAAAAATTTCCTGTGTGGTCACTGTCATTTTATGATTGTTGTCGGCCCGAATTGAAGACTGATTCGTGAAGGTGTTTATAACCTATAGTTTTTTTTTAATTAAACGATATTGTTTCTTAAGAAAAATAATGATATCAATAATGTTTATATTAATTAAATTTTACCAAATTTTTATTATTTCTGGTTAAATAAATAAGTTAGCTCGAATTAACTTGTTTTTCAAGTTAAGTCTTAAAATTTTTCAAAAATACTCATATCATAATCTCATTAAGCATTGCCACTCATTTAGAATATGAAATAGTGATTTTTTTTATGTTTATCTTTTATATGGTAGCTCTGGTTATTGATTTTGAAAAATTACTCAATTTATTTTCTTATTTTTTTATATTTTAGATTATTAGGGCCTTGAGTTTTATGATTATCTTTTTTAAAAAAAAAATTATTTTCATTTTATATTCTACATCGCATGCTTAAAAAATAATAATTTTATTTAATTTTATATTTAACATGAGATTATTTTTTATAAAATTACTGGTCCTTAAGTTTCTTGAATTTTTATTTTTTTTTGTTATCCTAATATTATATTTAGGTCATTGAAACAATTAAGTTCACTAGGCTGATTTGATTTTTTATATATATTTTTTGTTTTTAATTTAGTTTTTATTATTTCACTTTTCATCATTTATTAGTTTGTTCGAGAGTTAACCCTATTTTTTTATTTTGTTTTTTCAATATAGGGTTGTCGTAATCGCACGATCGGGATATGGATTAAGCATATTGACTAAAAACAGGTTTGTATCTTTTTTTTAAATTGTTTTTTAGTTCATAATTTAACATTTGATTTATTGATATTTAAGCTTTGATTTTTTTTTCTAATTTTTTTATGAGATTCTCTTATTCTCAATCAATTTTTGTTTTGCTATCAAATAATATCATTAAGATATTTTTAAAATATTCAGAGGATATTTTTTTATAATATTGACAAATACTTATTTTCTTAATTGGTTGTTGACCACTTTTATTTATCTTTTTCTTATCATTTATTTTTTAATTATATTATCAAATTAACCAAGAATATTAAACTTACTCAAATCAATGATTCAAATCTCAATTTGTTTTTACTTTTAAACATTATCATCATATAAATATATATTTTGTATTAAAAAAATTAAACTTGCTCATGACATAGTATAAACTATTTATCTAGTTTTATCTATAAAATCGAAGTGAGTAGAAAATGAGATTGTGGTAATAATAACAAGAAAAGAAAAAACATCCTCTGCTTTGAAAAACAACACCAAGAAAAAGGCTTCAAGCTGTGTAATGATTTCACATCAACTTGTTTCACCTTTAATTGATGTCCACTGAATTTATAGTGTCAATAATTTTTTGCTTAAATATTTTTTATTATTATTATTGGAGTTAGATAAGCCATCCCATCGAGAGCTAGATAAACCACGTCATACACTAAACTAATTCGTTGGAATAAGCTCTACACTGTCACAAACAAATGAATAGTTTGATGCGTCGTTTTAGTTTCCTTACTATTCTTTTCTTTGCCTTTATATATGTTATTTTTAAAAATATTTTTTATTCAAAAATATATTAAAATAATTTTATTTTTATTTTTAAAAATTATTTTGATATTATATAAAAATACCAAATTTTTTATTTTAAAATAAAAATAAAATATATTTCTTTCAAAAATATTTTTTGAGACGCAAAATCAAGAGATCTATTAATTTCACTGTTATAAGAGTCAGCCTCAACCTCGTAGCTAGTGAATTTAATATTTATTTAGAAGTATAGTTGAAATTATTTTTAAAAATATATTTTTATTTAAAACTCATTAAAATAATTTTTATTTTATTTTTAAAAATTAGTTTTAATATCAAAACATAAAAATAATCTATAAATACCTAAAAATTTAATTTAAACTAAAAAATATAAATAAAAAATTCAATTTTTTCAAAAATATTTCAATAACCCAAACAAGATCTTAGTAAACACGAGATTTTGATTGAGTTAGTAAAACATTTTAATATACATACATACATATATATATGTATGTATAATCTTTTTTATTAAAAGTAATATTGTCTTAAAGAAAACTGTAAAAATAAAATTTGAAATAACCTGTTTTATTATTGCTAAACCAAATTAACTTACCCGGCTCACTATCTAGGCTATGATTATTTTCAAGAACACAAAGAGATTCATTTTGAAATCTCCTCCACCGCATATTAAGTATCCGTTTTGTGATCCCATCTGTTTTTGATCGAAAATTAATTATTTTTTTATTTTAAATGAATATATTTTTTATGTGTTTTAGATTATTTTGATGTGTTAATTTTAAAAATAATTTTTTTAAAAAAAATATCATTTTAATATATTTTAATATAATAAACATTTTAAAAAGTTATCGCAACCACAATAAGTAAATAAAGACTTATAAATGGTCTCTCATGAATCCTGCTGAATAAAAAAGAGAAGCTTACCGACCTAGATCTAGGCACAATTAGCTGCCCCCAATTATCTTTCCCTTTTTCTGTTTTTTAGTTTGCTTTCAATTTAAGATAATAAGCTTTGAATTTTATTTTTTTATAATTATTTTATTCTCAATCAATTTTTGTTTTGTTATCAAATAATATTATTAAGATTTTTTAAAAATATTTAGAGGATATTTTTTTATGATATTGACAAATATTTATTTTTCCAATTGGTTGTCCACCTCTTTCAGATTTCCTTTTCTTATCATTTCTTTTTTAATTATATTATCAAATTACCAAGAATATTAACTTAATTACACAAATCAATGATTCAAATCTCAAATTGTTTTTACTTCAAAACATTATCATCATATAAATATATTTTTTATATTAGCATAAACTATTTATCTATAAAATTGAATTGAATAGAAAATGAGATTGTGATAATAATAACAGGAAAGGGGGAAAAAATACTCTGCTTTGAAAAACTACACCAAGAAAAGGCTTTTGTAATGAGTTAACATCAAGTTGTTTCACCTTTAATTTTTGTCCACTGAATTTATAGTCAATAATAATTTTTGCCTGATTTTTTTTAATTATTGGAGTTAGATAAGATCGAGCTAGATAAGTGTCTGTTTGGTATTGCGATTTCATCGGTTTCTTGTCAAAATTTGATTTTTTTTTATCTTAAATGAATATATTTTTGTGTGTTTTAGATCATTTTGATGTGCTGATTTTAAAATGATTTTTAAAAAATAAAAAAACATTATTTTGATATTTTAAAATAATAAGTATTTTAAAAAAAATAACTCCACCACACTCCAAAAATACTCTAAACTCGGAAAAAGCTCAACACTAACAAACAAATGAATGGTTTGATGCGTCGTTTTAGTTTCCTTCCTCTTCTGTTATTTTCACTGCTACAAGAACCGGCCTCAGCCTCGTCGGTCGCTAGTGGATGTTTAAAAAATATAGCTGAAGTTAATTTTTAAAAATTATTTTTGATTTCAGTATATAAAATAATCTAAAAAAATCAATAAAATTTATTTTAAAAAAAAATATTTCTTTTTGAAAAAAGCTTTAAAAAATATTGTCAAATAGGGTCTTAGTAAATACTGGATCTGATTTTGATTGAGTTAGTAAGCATTTTAATACATATATATATATATATATAATCTTTTTATTATTATTAAAAGTAATATTGTTCTAAAATGTTTTATTTTTGTAAAAATAAAACTTGAAATAACCTGCTTGATTATTGTTAAACCAAATTAATTTACCCGGCTCAATATCTAGGTTTTGAACCGGTTCACCACTATATAACTATGATTTTTTTCAAGAACACAAAGAATTCATTTTGAAATCCCCTCCACCACATATTAAAAAGTAAAGACTTGTAAATAGTCTCTCATGAATCCTGCTGAAAAGAAATATGAGACATGTGATTTATTTTTCACACGTTATGAGAGTATTAAGTTATATATGATTAGTTAATAAATTATTGCTCGATGGATATTAGTATTTTATTTTATTTTATAAAAAAAGGGAATAAAAACCATTATTTTGTAAGAAAAAGCTAAATTTAGTTCCAAAGAAAAAATTCTTCCTTTGACTATATAAAATGAAGTTTTCAAATATTATTAATTCCACGTTAAAAACTTTATGTTATTTTCCTTGTAAGTGAATAATCCAATTATACTAAGTATGTTCTGCCTCTGGATTCTGTACTGGAACGCGTCGATGATGTCTATGATTTAGGTTCTTGGGCAATTTTGTTTAGGTTTCATAAGCAGCTAATATAGATAGATAGATAGATAGCTACGTGAAGAGCTAAAGAAGAAGATGAACAGAACTTTCCACGCATATCGAGCCATCAAGAAAAGTAAATTTAAGCATTAAAAGATCATGAATGGAGAACTCACCTTGTAAGTTTGCTGGTATACCATGGAAAGTGAGCCCGAGTCAGAGGATGAGCCGAAGGAGATAGGCTTGAGTTCGAAAGGGTCGGCAAACTCGTACAAAAGAAGGCAAGAAACTGCGAGAACTCCGAGAAACAAAACTGTGATTCTTACATCTGGTTTGTGGATGAACCCAGAAAAACTATGAACAGATCCATTCATGGTGTCACCACCCGTACCAGTCTTTTCCCCTGCATGCAGGTGATGATGAGTCGTGCTTTCTAATCAATTCCTAGCTTTGATCTCCACATAATAAGAACCAGTCTATCTTGTAGTCTTTATGTGTGCACAGTTGGTCTGCAGGTCAACCTCGTAGCTCTCTCTCTCTATATTTAATTTCCTGGCCAGAGATGGCGAAATCTTGTATATTACTTATTTATATTTGTTGAATTAGATACTCGTTCTAGTAGGAGGCTTGACTCCTGGTAGGATTAATTATGGCTGCTGCTAATAAAGAAAGGTACACGGAAAGAAAGAAAATTGTCAAATAATTCAGTGGAATACCTTTCTTGTAAAATCAATTCAAAGATAAGGTTAAGTGTATCACATGAATTGACTTCACCGGGTCGGCTGAGGAATTAACTGCCCCCATTAAGATTTTTAATCAAATCAAAACAAAAGTATTATTTTTTTTTGTTTTTTTTGAGCCGGGTCTTTTTGTACGTATCTCGACTAAATCTTCGAGTTTTTATTCTTTTGTTGCCACCAAAGTTTTTCAAGCAAGAACATGTCAAGCTACTAATTTCTATACTCTAATAAAATATAGCTAATGAGATTCCAACCCTGGATTTAAAAAGAAATATCTTAATCTTTATTAGTGGACTAAACTAAACTTCTTAGATTAAAATAAAAACAAAACATAAGTGTTTCTCACGTGTGTGTAGTAGTAACTTAAGTATTTGGGTCACGAACACAAGTATCCTATTTTGATTCATACAGTAGTTGTCCCAAGATTTAAACATATTTAAACATATTTTAATGGGAAAAGTAAATTAAAAAAATGATTGTTGAAATAAAATAAAGTGGTTGGTATGTAATATAATTGGACCAACTGGGTGTGTAAACTCCGCCGACAGATTTGATGGTGTCAAGGGTTATTTTTCATAAAAAAATAGTTATTTTAAAGCAAATATTAATTCATTTTGATCCTTGGTGTTTGAGGCTTGAATGAAATGGTCCTAAACTTCATTTGTTTTGGATTTAGTGATGGTTTGGAAGTGTGGTTGATGTTGTTTTTAACATGTTTTTTTCAAAAATATATCAAAATGATAATTTTTATTTAAAAAATTATTTTTGATATCACTACATGAAAAAATTAAAAACAACTTTTAATTTAAAATGAAAATAAAAATAATTTTTGAAAAGAAATATTTTTAAATGCAGTAATATAAATTCCATTCATGCAGAAAACAAGGAGAGAATCTATAGAGAGAAGGGAGGAGTGAATCGGTTTTTGAGTTTCTAGAGTTGAATAAAATATATTGAGATTTAAAATAGTTTTTAAATTTTTTAGATTATATAATATATTTAAAAGAAAACATTGTGTAGAAATTACTAGCTAATGCCACCCGCTTGTCGTGAGCGGCACCATATTTTTTCCACGTAAAAATATTAATTGTGTGTATTTTTTACTATAATATAAATTTAGTCGAAATAATAAATTTTAATATAAGTTTTCTATAAAATATATTAATTTTAAATCGATATAAATTTATCTGTTTAGTAATTTTCAACGAAATATCAAGCATAAATTTATCATCATCAATCAAAAGGAAAAAAACTCGAATATCTGAATTATTGAGTTCATCTGTCTTAAGATTAGTTCATTTTATAATTCAATTTAAATAAAAACAAAATAAAATATAAATTGTAAAATCACCTATAATAATCAAATAACAAAAATAAGTAGTTAATTTTATATCAACAAAAGACGAAAACATAAACTGAAATCCATAAATACGTTATTGTCATTATCATTGCTATAACAACTAAAATTATTATCAACGTTATTGTTAAAACAATTAAAATAATTAATTTGCCCTGAAAAATCACTAACATTTAAGGAAAATCATTAAAAATCAAAAGATTTTTATACAGTAAGAAATTAAAAATAAGCTCCAAAATTATTATTATTATTATTATTATTATTATTATTGTGTGAATAATAAAATTAGACAAATCATCTAATCCAAAAACAAATAAATATAACAAAAACACAAAAAAATAAAGAGAAAAAAGAACAATATTAATTTTAAAATGATCACAAAAATTGTATATTACTTATTTATATTTGTTGAATTAGATACTCGTTCTAGTAGGAGGCTTGACTCGGGTTGATAATAACCATCTCACCTAAAAATTTAAGCTTGTAGACGAGGCCCATAATATGATTATATTATACTCTAACACACCTCCTCAAGTGAAAGCCCTTTGAGCTTGAAACTTGTATAGACCCACATCACCTTATGCTTTGGTTTTTTATTAAATAGAATGGGGGTGATGAGATTTGAACTCGTGACCGCTGGGTCAACAAGGCTCTGATACCAAGTTAAGGATCCATCTCATCTAAAAACTTAAACTTGTAGATGAAACCCTAAAATATGATTATATTATACTCTGGGATTAATTATGGCTGCTGCTAATAAAGAAAGGTACACGGAAAGAAAGAAAATTGTCAAATAATTCAGTGGAATACCTTTCTTGTAAAATCAATTCAAAGATAAGGTTAAGTGTATCACATGAATTGACTTCACCGGGTCGGCTGAGGAATTAACTGCCCCCATTAAGATTTTTAATCAAATCAAAACAAAAGTATTATTTTTTTTTGTTTTTTTTGAGCCGGGTCTTTTATTTTATACATATCTCGACTAAATCTTCGAGTTTTTATTCTTTTGTTGCCACCAAAGTTTTTCAAGCAAGAACATGTCAAGCTACTAATTTCTATACTCTAATAAAATATAGCTAATGAGATTCCAACCCTGGATTTAAAAAGAAATATCTTAATCTTTATTAGTGGACTAAACTAAACTTCTTAGATTAAAATAAAAACAAAACATAAGTGTTTCTCACGTGTGTGTAGTAGTAACTTAAGTATTTGGGTCACGAACACAAGTATCCTATTTTTTTTTTTATGATTGGGGTGTCCGGACCAGCTTGTGCATATCTCAACTATTCTCTGGACTCACTTGAACATCCTGCAAACCCAAATGAACTTGTAAGACACTGCGAGGGTGACAAGGATACCAAGCAGAATCGAACCAAGGTGCTAAAGAGGGGGATACCCACCAGCTCCCATTAGGACTTGATCGCGATCCCAAGAAAGAAGGCACCCCTAACATAGACTAGACCCCACTCAGTACAAGTATAATATTTTGATTTGATTTATACAGTAGTTGCCAGGATTTAATTTTTTTTTGATGTAGAAAACTAGATTCAATGAGACGGCACATGGAATTAGATTCAAGATGGGAAAAGTAAAATAATAATAAAAAAAAAAGATTGCTGAAATAAAATAAAGTGGTTGGTATGTAATATATTGGACCAACCGGGTGTGTAAACTCCGCCGACAGATTTGATGGTGTCAAGGGTGACTTTTCTCTTTGATTTTCATAATTTGCAACATTAACAATAGATTATGACGTGTGAATGAAATAGAATCTTCTATTTGCGTACATAATTTCTAGTTCCTTGCTAAATATATAGAAGTTAAAAGGGGATTATTAACTCCAGATGAACTCTACTATAAGAAATTGTCTTACGTTTATTTTTCATAAAAAAATAAGTTATTTTAAAGCAAATATCAATTGTTATAAATAAAATGATTAATATTTTTTGCATCATATTGTTTTTTTATTCGCTTTGTTCTTAAAATTATATGAATGTTGTTGTAGGAATTGTTTTTCATATGAGAACAATTTAATTTGTCGAATTTTAGTTGGATTCTTTTTTTCAAATTTGTTGTTCAGTTTCAATTAAATGTAAGGGATTAATTTTGCTTATTGACAGTTAATTTTTCTGTTCAATTTAAATTAAATGAATTTATTTGTTGATGGATTATGGGTTCTGGAATTGATTTTCTAGGTTAGGTTGATTTTTTTTTTGTTCATTTATTGTTGGTGTTGTTTATTTGTTGCTCTTCTTCTTTTAAGCAACTTAGTTCTTGAATATTATTGATTGTTGATTTATATTAACTTAATTATTCTCTACTTATGTTAAATTAATTTCTTTTTTTAAAAATATTTTAAAATAATTATTGATGGTCTTACCAATGAATTAAGTTCATCAATATATTCTAGAGAGTTCAAATATTTTTATAAATGTATTAAATAAGGTTTTTTTTATTGATTATATGTCAAATTCTTTTAGGGAATTATTAATTAAATAAAACGGCTATTTTTATTTTTGCTTGCTTTTTTATTACTAATTTAATTACTAAAAAACCCATAAATTATTGACAATTGAAAAAAGTATTTTTGAGAGTACATATAAAGACATAAAATTTCATAGATAAATCTAAAAGTTTTAGTAACTTTGCATATGGCCAATGGCACTTCTTTGTTAACCAGACCAGACACTCTAGCCACGATGAGGTCAGAGCAGCCAAGACAACTTCTATTGAATGAAACGACATAGTTTTTGTTCTTATTAATAATCATCCATTTTTACGTCCCGAGTAATTTACTCCAGCCTTGATTTCTGCAACTTTGGAAGACTCTCTCTCATGTGAAGTAGCAATAAAACTTCCTCAGGATGTAATATACTATAAGAAGGGAAATGATCCTGAGCAACCACCAGCTGCAGTTTCTCTGTGTGCTGCTGCTTTGTCGACGTGCAATGGTCATTTGCCCTAGACCTTCGCTGCCATTCCTGCAAACAAAAAAGCCTCTCCTTGGGTAAATACAGCCTGGTGTTGGTTCCAAGAATTTACCAGAAAAAATATTATAGAGGTGGAATGTATATATATGGTATGAGAAAGATCATTGTCTTCACCTTTGGCTCTGAGGCTGCTGGGGTTGTGCTTTCCTGTCAGCAGTCAAGAAGATCAAAACGAGAATCAGCTTGTGATAAACTAGAAAATCAAATTAATTCTGATTAAATTAAGGTGGGGTTAGATGAAATGCCTTTGTGTTAGCTGAGTTTCAGGCACTGACAGTGGGCCCTCCTCTACTCGCGGTTTGGCTTTCTGGGCTGGAAGTGGTTGATGAGGTTCAGCTACAGCAGCCGGTGCTGATTCTTGGGGTTTGGTTTTTGAAGCTGATGGTGTCTGTACGGGAGGTGCAAATCCTGGGATTGGAACATTCCTTGCCTGTCACGCATGGTAGATAAATTAGAGGTCTAATTTCCTACGATCGACTTGTGGGTTCATATTACGAACTGTCTAAGATAACCCACCAAATTCCTGAATTGGAGATTGTAAAAGGTTTCAATATATCTCTGCTTCATAAGCTTCTGTTCCTTGTTCATCTGCCTCCAAAATCCGTAAACAGATCCCATGTTCAGCACTTTGTTTGCATAAATCTTCCATGTATAGCTGCAAGGAACAAGTATGATTAGTTTCTGATGGAAGTTTATATCTGATATCAGGTAGCGCTGAGAATTCACCATTCGTAGATTCGTTGGAGACCAGTTGCCGACATCTTGTTCCAATATTCAGCATCTGTCTTGCACTTCTCGAAGAAATCTGCTATCTTCTTGCTAGACTCATCGCCATTGTTGGGGTCAATGTGGAATCCTGAGACCCCATCAACAATGATTTCTGCCGGGCCACCTTGATTGGTGGCGAAGGTGGGTAGTCCACAGTTCATTGCCTCAATTACTGTAAGGCCGAAGGCCTCGTAAAGAGCAGGCTGAATAAAAGCTCCCTTTGTATCTGCAATGCAGCGGTATAGCTCTCCGTTTCGGTATCTGTCAGATTGAGCTGCTATCCATCTGAATTGGCCCTTGAGTTGGTATTTCTCAATCAAGGAATGCATCTTTTGTATCTCCGCAATTTCCTCTCTGTCATTTGATTTAGATGGATCAAAGAATCCTGCCACAACAACGAGATTCACCAGGTTTCTTAGCTTTGTATTCTTTCCATACCACTCTGTCAGCCCTGTGATGTTTTTTACTGTATCCAGTCTTGCCATGGAGAAGATGATCGGTTTTTTCCTGTCAGCCAGATATCCACTGTTCCAGGCATTTTTTTTTCGTAATTAGTTTCAGCTCAGAACAATAACTACAGGCTTTCTGAGCTAGTGATAACTTTAGAATCTTATCATAGAAAGGAAACTTCATAAAAACTCACATGTGCTCAAAGTTATCCTCATTGTTATAGAGTAGTTCTTCAATGGCAGGATGAAAAGTGGTTAGCCGCTTCTGTTTCTCGGTGTAGGGGAAGTAGACAGATTGGTCAGCCCCAGGGGAAGCAATGTTGAACTTCGGATCAAAGACATTGATCCCTGACACTACACGGCAAAGTCCTGGCATGGTAAAAGCCACATGGCTTTCATACTGTCCTGGTCTATTCTTGCTGAAATTGAAGAAAGTTTTTCGTTAGAAACACAGATTATATTGGTCAATAGGCCTGCTTAGAATTGATGATAGCAGGTAGACGACTAACCTTCCTGCAATTTCTTGATATGTGCTGGTTATGATAAAGTCAGCAGTATTCATCGCAATCATGTCTGCTGTGAACTGACAGGAAAAGTGATACTTGGGTTCTAATTCCTTCCACTTGGCATCAGAATCTTCGTACTTAGTTTTCTCCAAAGCATGAGCAATAGTTCCCTGGAATTACATCAGGCCCAATTTCAGAATAAGTATGAATGATGGATCATTCTACGTTCTTTAATTGAAAATTTTGAAAGTTAAATACAGAGTAATAAGCTCAAACCAGAGTTACGCCAAGTTTCTGAGCCATTAGAGAAGCCACCAAGTTCCCATCACTATAGTTCCCAATGAACAGATCAGGTTTACAGTCCATGTGTTCAAGGATCTTATCAGCAGCATCCTAGTGATTGATGATGAGCCAGAGAGAAACACAAGATTTTCACGATCAGAATGTGTTCAAGAAAAACAAGCTGAAAATCACAGAAGGAAATGGAGCCACGTGCCTGAGCAAATCTCTCGAGGTAAGGGTACACATCGAAACGGGAGACCCATTGAGGGAGAACCCCTTTCTCTGTCTTGAAAGGGACCCTAACAATGTGGGAGTGTTTTGTACCGAAAATCGGCTCCACCTCCTGGCTGCACTTTGTCCCTCCAGCATGTGGTATCAGTCGTGTGATCTGTAAACAATCAAACAACAGAAAGAAAAAAGAAAATAATTATCTTCATTTCAACTCTTTAATTAATTGAGTGAATAAAGATAAACTTTTTGTGATGTTCATATATCTGTCTCACCACAAGAATCTGAGGCTTCACGCTAAGTCCTTGCTGCTTTATTTTAAGTAGTAGTTCCTCCTCCAATGCTCTTACTTGATCAAGAATGTAAACAACCTGTGTTTCATGTCCATGCAGATTAGTTTACTACACTGTAATCATGGATCATGGTATAATCAAGCCATAATTTACAGTGTGTAGGGCTGTCTTTCATACCTGGCCACCGGTATCCGGCAGCCCGAGCACATCTGACTGGCCAAAATAGCCGTGAGGAGAGAAGATCACAATCTTGAACATGTTGGGAATCCTGCTAAAGAGCAACTCCAGTTTCACCGGGTCTGGAGCTTGAAGTGATTCAGAAAGCATCCTCATTGTCTCTTTGACTCTTTCTGCGGTGTCTCCCCATCCCTTCTCAAAGCCCAACTCTTTCAGGCTGGATATTAATTTACAATCAGAAATATTAGATTTTCATGCGATGGGTTTTCAACAAACATGGATGTTTTATGGAAACAAAGAGCTAGATAAATGACCTCTGCTGGAAACCCTGATACGGGGTGTCTTTAGGAAATCCAGAGACAACCACTTCAGCTACAATCAATGCTTCTTGGAGCTTGGAAACTGAATCCAGAGCTCGATTGATCATAAGATTCTGCATGTTACAGCACGAGCAGCATGAGCATTAGTTTCAAGCACTTATTCCCCGTTCGAGAGTGTCGTTGAGATTGTTTTTAAAAGTGTTTTTCGTTCAAAAATGCATCAAAATAATTTTTTTATTTTTAAAAATCATTTTTAACATCAACATATCAAAATGGTCTAAAAACACCAATTTTTTTAGTTTAAAAAAAATCATTTTTTTCAAAAACGCTTTACAAACACATCCCCATACACCCCCTAAGACTGGCAGATCACACATATCATCTTGCTAATGTGAGGACAACTACCTCCCCTTGATGGTCGAGCGCTAACAAATAGTCGAGAAGAGGCTTCGCAGCCTCGGAACTCCCACGGAGCTTTGAGGACATGAACTTTGACATGTGGTTCAGTCCATTCCCAATCGAAGAAGAAAGAGTTAGGCGTGGGGTAGAGAAATCCATGGCTCCAAAATCTACTTCCAACGCGTTTTCATCGCTCGCCCTGCACCTCAATATAGCAGTTATTACAAGGAAAAGCTACTTCCAAAATCATTCAAAAGATTTTCACTCGGACTTGCGCATACCATTTTTCATCGAAGATCATTTCCTTAAACTGCAGATATTCTGAAATGGAGATACCATCTACTCTCAAATCGTCAGCGTTCACTTTAACATATTCCCAAAAACCAGGGTTAGGTCTTACAGCAAATGCCACAAATGGCGGAACAACAGCAGCCTCCTGCAAATTGTTTAGTTGAAAAAGAAACGATTTTAACTTTCAAGTCCAGAAAGAAGCAGACAGATGCAGATGGACAGAGAGAGAGAGGAGAACGATCAAGAACATTGCCTGAGTGGAGCTCAGGATGTAACCAAATAAGCCTTCCAAGACCTTTTGCCTTTCTTTCTCATCTTGTATTGATCTGTAAACTTCATCCATTATATGTTGGCGCTTCATCAGCCTTTTCCCAGGAGCAATAAACCTTTTTTTTTTCAAGCATCCCAGCGGAGAGAAACAAGAAGATATGTAAATATTTCGAATGGTTCAGAACCAGAAAATAATGAGGAAGTAAACTTCTCCAGACAGAAAACATTGAAGCACTCGTGTACCTGGAAAAACATATCCTCATGTGATACCGGCTCTGCCTTAATGCATCAGGCATGCTATCAGCAATTGTTTCCGATCGCTTAAGGACTGGTGGGGAAGCCATCTGAGCAGGAAAACAAATGATAACAGAAAAGGGGGTTTTCAAAAGCAGAACGATTGTGAAATCAGAATGAACCTTCTGTGTGCTGTAATCGGGGTGTGATAATGTGCTTATATAGGAAGTTGATAATAAAAACAAAATGAGGTGATGGAGTTAGTAGGTAGGGTTTGGCTAGGAGAGGAGGAGAAAGAACATTCTTTGTTGGAAAGAAATGGTAAAGAAAAGAAAGGAATGTGTGATTGATAGAAGAAGCATATTTAGATTCACAGAGGTAATTTTCTTTCTGTTAAACCATTTCATAAAGTTTAATCGATACCTTACTTGATCTTCAAATTAACTTTTTTATGATGTGAAGACGTGATTTCCCTAGTGGCTCTTCTGTTTAATAGTTTGCTCTACTGTGATCACCATGTTTCCTTCTGCCTTCCATTGCCGTGAGTCTCAAGTTACTAATAGTATGCAGACTCGGTCGGTCCTGGCCGAGCCAGACACGACAACCCGACAGAGTATCGATAGAGAGTTTAGGATTGGAAGTTTTACTTTGAACCGGTTTTTTTTATCAAAATAATACTAATTTATTTAACATAAATAAATCATAACTCCTAGTTATTTTATCACCATGTTTCGGCATGGTATCATATCCTTCTACCTTCCAGCAAGTCTCACGTTTGACTCGTCATGGACTTACTTTTTGATTAATTGATTGTTTAGCATTGTATTTTTAAAATATTTTAAAAAACAATTAAAAAATTTATTTATAGTTTTAAATTAATTTTTTTTAATATTTTTTATCATTTTGTATACAAATATCAAAAATAATTTTTATAAAATAAAAAATATCGTTAATATATTTTTAAATAAAAATATTTTAAAAAATAATTTCAATTAGTATAACTTGACATGTCAACCTATCGTTGTTTAGGTTAGAAAGTTTTATTTTTTCCTATCAAAATAAAATAATATTATTTTATATTTGTATAAAAAGTCATAACTCGGTTAGTAATAGGTTTTTATAACCATGTTTTCTCTATACATGCACAGTTGGTTAAATAGAGATTTATTTAACAGAGATTGTTCAATATTTTTGGCTGGGTGATAAAAATTCCCACAAGACCTCGAACTGCCTAATTCCCTTCCTGACCCTAGCTAATTAAATTTATTTAATAAAATTTACCAATATAAACATACATACACACATATGACAAAGCAGCAACCTTCCATTTTTGTACATTTAAAAGGCGCTAGTAACTATTGCTTTTTTAAAATAAAAAAAAAAACAAAATATCAGAAATATTTTACAATAATAATATAATACAAAATCAATAAAAAAAATAATTTGATAAAAAAATCAGATTTTAATAAATAAATAATAAAAAAAAAACAGGCGGCACCTTGTTAATACCAGACAACCTCATACCAAAAACAACCAAGAAACCCAGATTTACATGCTGTGGAATTTTCCTCGTTTGATTCAGTATATAACGAGATTTTCACTGATATAAAGACAGTAAAGGAGGAGTCTGCCTAATATTGTGAGATCTCAGATTCATCTTCACAGCAAGGATTTCAGAAGCTTGCACTGAGCTCAGACAAATGGTAAAAAGACATCTACCATGAAAATCTCAAAAAGACAGCAGCTAAAAGTCTTTCAACTCAAATGTCATAAAAAATATTGAAGAAAACAACAATGAAGCAGCGGTTTTCAATATGTAATTTAAATACAAATCACCCAAACACAACAACACTAGAGCACAACCAGCTTGATATTGTATGCCACAGAGGTAGGTAAGCACAACAGATCAGTTTCTACTAATGTGATTTCAACGATCCAAAAGCAAGCAGGGCTGTCCAGAAACCTAACAGTAGAACATAACCCGCTTGACATTCTCCTTCAAGGCAGGCAGGGGCCTCACAGCAGCATTAGAAGCAGGTCCACGTGTGGCTCGAGCACCTGCTCCTCCGCCTCCTCGTCCAGCCATGCCACTTGTAAGTGATCCGCTATCTGATGTCTCTGGTTCCATGTAGAAACGAGCTCGGAATGCAGCAAGATGTGCATAGTATGCAGGTGGCACTACAATATCACAAGACAAATAGAAGAAAATGTTAATCGTCTGCTCAAGTTGTGCATAAGGTTGAGTGAATGAGAGAGGGAGAGGGGCAGAGGGAGAGACTAACCAATGGAAACAGAACGCGTGCATCGTGCATATCTGCAGAAATCAACAAGTAGCGGGTGTGCATGTTAGTGCCATAATTTATCGTACATCGGGCAGGGAAAGTGCTCATGGACAGGAAAATGGAATATTAACAAAAATATGAACATACGTGTAGCA
Source organism: Salix exigua (assembly GCA_032356905.1). NCBI lineage: Eukaryota > Viridiplantae > Streptophyta > Magnoliopsida > Malpighiales > Salicaceae > Salix > Salix exigua. The sequence goes on along the minus strand of CM063602.1, from coordinate 11,591,099 downwards.
GAGATTGTTTGTAAGGGACTGCAACCCATCAGCAGTGAACTTGTTCTCATCCCAAAGTACATGGTAATGCGCTGGACGGCTTGTACCCTGTCAGTGGCCCCACTGGTCAGAAACCAAAAGCATGAAAGTGCTACAGAGGAATCAAAGTTACACAGACATGCAAGTCTCACCTGAATCCCAGCATGACTACACAAATAGAAGTCAAACTCCGTAGGGTGACAAATTTTTGAGTCCACCACAGTGCCTGCCATGTGAGAAGGGTTTAGTGAAACATGTCATGAATCTAAAACGACTGGAACACGATTATCACATCACCAAGCTAGATAAATTACCAGGCAATATATTCCCGCTCCGGTCAACAGCGTTACGGTCACGATGATCATTTGCAAATAGCCTTGTGTGATGACGCTTCTGAACCACAACAAATGTCACTGGAGGCTGGTAGTTGGGCTCTAAAGAAGCACATGCCTGAGGATCAAGGCAGAAAGATGGTATATACTAGACGGCTCATAAAATTAAACAAGACAATAAATAAAATAAACAATAAACTGAAGGACAGCAGTATTACCTTACGAATAGCATCCAGTTCATACAGCAAAACTTGATAGAATTGTCCTTCACTAACACCATCTCTGGAAAATAATTACATCATTAGACATGGCAACAATACACAACAAAGAAGAAGAAAGAATAGAATAATACCTGTAGAATATAATTCTCTGAGGCTTCTGCCCTGTTGCTCTTCGGAAAGATATGAGAAGTTCCCTGCAAAATGGAAAGAGAGAATCAATCCTGATAACCACAGAAAGCTCCTCTTAGCACAAGACCATCGTCAGCATCAAATACAGATAGAATAGTTGTTGAATAACAATGATCTACAAACTAGAATCCAAACACTAGTGGAGAGAGAGACAAAAGGTATGGGAGTGAGAGCTCAATCATACTTTATCATGCCACCAGACACTGTCCCTCGTGCAGGATCCTGCCATGTTTTATACAAATCTTGGATAAGCTCTTGTCGATGGGCTTGAGCACAAACCAGGCCAGCATACTTAGTAACCTCTGGCCAATCTTGAGAAGCCACAACCTGCATTAAAATATCATCAATTGAAAAATAAAAACTGCAAATTGGCACAGCCTAACCAAGTGAAAAAAATGTAGGGCATTCAGAAACTGAAGAAGAAAAAAAAACCCATACAGCTGCAATGGATGGACTCGAGTCCTCCCCAGGATGAGGATGGGTAACGTCCGCACCAAAAATAATAGTCGGGCGGTCACTGACTAGAGGAATGCGTCGTGATAATGCATCAACAAGAACAGTATTCCTTCCTCCAACCTTCACATTTATCTTCAAAGCCACATTGGCCAGATATTGCTTGCTCATTTTGAATACATGCTTTGTCAAGCAGCACTGAGAAACAAGCCCAAGATCTGTCTCACAAATACGTTTCAAATCACCTGGCATCCAAAACACAATAAATTGTAAAATACAAAAAACAATTATTGAAAGTAATTATGAAAACCAGCTTTCAAACATGGAATTATTGCAAACTTAGTACAAATCAAAGAACTGTTAGTAATATAAAAAAAATGACTCCCAAGGATATTCATATGCAAATAAAGAGATGAAGGAAGAAATAGCGTGTCAATTTTTTTTTCATATTCAAAAAACAGTGGTCATCAACAGAGATTTTGATTCAAAATAAAACTGTTAGTAAGAAATGAAAAATGAAAAGAAATGCTTCTCTTAATATAACTCATCAATTCCCCTTGATTTGTCCCCAATACACAATAACATTATAACAAAAACAAGACTAGACAACCACCATCTGGCCAACACAACTCAAGTCTCATACCGTAAAGAGAACCATTGTTATCCGGAAGAATCACAATGAGCAAGTCAAGTTCCTTGCTATGTGGCTGGAGTTTTGTCATTGCATCATGGTATCGAGTTTTCAAAACCCTCTCTACTTGCTCAGGACGAGCACTGACAGGAGGAAGCAATGGCTCAAGAGCAAAGTCCTGCATAAAAGCCCACAATTCAATGTTTAGAGGTGCCTCAAAACACAGAGTCCAAAAAGAAATTGGAAGCTGATGCCCAAAAGAACTGTGCAATTTCGATACCATGCCGGAAATGTAGCACATTTGTGCAAGCTCATGGCAAAATCCTCGGGCCACACTGTCCTGGACAGTCCTTGAAAAGTTGATGCAGATCCAACTGTTGACTCTGCCTCCATTAACCATTTTCTGCCATATAATGACAACAGAACAAATTTACAGTCTTTTAAATTGCAAGGAATAAAATTAACACAATTAAGGATACAGATTCAAACTCAACATACTACCAATAAGTGGCCTACATTGATAAATTTTGTGATTAATTTGCAACGATGCTTGTAAACAAAATCAAAATGCCCTAACTTCCACAATATCCAGACCTCAAAACATTGCATCTAAAATAACTCGTTACACATCCACTAAAGCCAATCACCATCCAGGTTCCAGGCCTCCCTTGTTTAATAGGGATACCCAAAGGGTATAATCTGTCACCTACCTCTCAGCTGCCCTCCTTTTCTACCACCCACTAACCACAATATTGCCTCTCAGCTACCCTTGCTGTCTCATGTCACCAAGTTACAAAGACTTATACTAACCTTTGAATTCCAAACAAACAAAAGAATGAAAGTAAAGACAAAATACAGACAGGACAAAGGTGATTGTGAATTGCATCTCATACCATTATTATTGTATAGAGCAGTAACAGTAGGAATACCTTATTCATCATGTTCCACTGCCCAACTTGAGGAAGACAATCCTTCTCCCTTCCTGTGTCATGATACTTGAGCTGCAAAGACAAACAGGCAATGGACAATTGCAACCAGAATATGTAAAGTTTAAATAGGAATCAGACGGCAAATAAAGACTATTTACCCGTGGGGGAGGCAGAATGCGAGCTTCAACTGAAGCAAGCTTCTCACTAATTCTTATACCAAACTCCTTGGCATATGGATCATCGTGATATGCATTGTGATAAACAGTCTGCAAAAAATTAAAATGTTAGAAGTAAAATATTTCACAATTTGCTACTATACTAATAGGCATAATAACTAACAAAATGAAGCTGCTATTTATGCCATTATTCAAGGCAACAGGTAGTCCATATCCACTTATCTTTACATCTAGCAAACTGTGTGATTGCCATTTTAAAACAACGGTGCCTGGTAATTTTACACAACAATGGAGCACTGAATCCCCCAATTTAGAAAAAGAGAAGGCAATGCACGAAAGATCAAGAATCCAAAAGTACTTGTTAAACATAAATCAAGATTGCAGAATCACCTGTTCAACAAATATGTGTGTGTGTGTGTGTCTATGTATATACACTTAATGCATTCCTGAAGCATCCAGAAGCAAAGCATAGTACAGAACACAACCACAATATAATGCACAGATAAAAATCAATTCATGCAATCAAATAGAAGTTATCCACCACAAGCACGCCTTACCTGCATAATATCCCGTTCCCTTTCTTGAGGACGTTGGCAAGTCACCTTCAACAAAGCAGTGATCTGTCTTTCATTCAATCTTTTGGAGTACCTCTGACCCTCAACAATCTTACAGACCTGTTTTCAAGAGATGATTCATATGCAGGCACATCAATAAACTGCAACTACAGAACAGAAATGCATATACATGCATTTACCTCCATGGGCAAATAGTTAGGTCTCTGTTGATTTCCCACTTGTAGACAAGGCCATTGAGTATGTTGAATAACAAAGCCATAGGTTTCATAGAAATACTCCACAACAGATTTCAGTGTTCCTCTTTCATCAACCGGAAAGCTAGCACAAAATATTATGTCACAAACAGAGACCAGGAACTGTATTTAATTTCGAACAGCATGAACTAACTATTCATGAAATATGAAACTCACGTCAGCTCCCGTGTTGCCTGTGATGTTAAACCAGATATACGGTACTTTCTGCGCATATTTCCACGGTGTGTAACTTCAACTCTGACACCTCTGAGAGCCTTTTTGATCTGTTGGGTGTGAAGAAATAGTGCCTCAGATCTCACGTTGATAAATGAATAAGAAAATTCAACTATGCAAAAATAACATGACATATGCTACAGAAATTGTATAAAATAACTGTGAACCTGTGGGAAAACAGATAGATAAGAGTGAATCAATAAATAGTTTTAACCTTTATACGATCAGAATCAGACAACGGTCTAGAGGAAACATCTCGCATCAATAATTTAGTCACAAAATCAATAACTGGTAGCGGCTCAATGAAGGCAGTTGAAGACATATCTGCAAGCACAGACAAGCCATTGACAAATGTTAAATTGCAGAGAAATTATAATATAAACAATAATCATTCCAACTAAAGTTGGTCCTAACAGAACACATTTGGTCAATAAAATATACCGATATTGAGTGAGAGTCCCATCTGTGTAGGACGAATACTTTGATAGAAACCACGCCAACTCTCCAAGCCCTCACCAAGAGACTGCCTCCTTCCCAGGTCAGGGGAATAAAATGATCGACTCACCGGGCAGTACCTTCAGTTGATCAGCACCCATTCTTTAGCATGCAAAACTACTATTGCAAAAGTAAGAAATAGAATACTACCTTGAAGTTGGCAATTCACGCAGCACTATATCAAGGACTTGAAGGGCTTCCTGAGGTGCATCAGCTTGCTTTCCCTGCAAAAAGAGTCCTAGATGGTGCAGATCAGCACGGGCAGCAAATTTGATGACAACTTTAAATTCCCTGTCTTTCCTGAAACAAGAAGTTAGAAATTAACAGCATAGAAGAGGATACTAATTAAGGCCATTACATGGTTATGATCCCACAAAAGCAGAGCATAAGCTGAATAATTTAAAACAGTATTACAATTTGGTATCTCAAAATGCTCCACCTCTCCAGACACTGAACCCAATACATTGAAACAAACATCCCCCAAGTGCAAACAATATAAATGGGAAAATGAATAATAACCTTTGCCCGCCAGTTCCATCATCCTCATCAACGAGGGTGATTTTGAATTCCTTTGCTTGAAAAGGAAGAGCCCCAGCTGTATAAAGACTCTTACGTCCATCATAGGCAGGAAGACGCTTTCCAAGATGGGATTCTCTGTACAGTTTAACCAGTTGTTCCATTACAGCTCGATTAACACCCCTTGATTGGACCTCTGGTATGATGCTAACCTATTCCCATCAACACCAATTAATCACACGCAACACTAATTAAAAAAAATACACATTACCTAGGGAAGAAACATGAAGAATCAGTCACTCACATCATACTGGTGCAAATCCTTGTCTGGTAACTCAGCAAAGAAATGATTGGCCTTTACAATACACCTTGTGCCAGTGCTACCTTTCCCAGGCCGAAGCGGGAATCTCATTGATTTACTTGAGGCTGGCGGTGGCTGAGTTTCCTGGCTAGAAGAACCTTCTTGCTGGATAGATAGTTGTTGCATCTGTTGTGACACAGACATTGGTGATGGTTCTGGTGGTTGCATTGAAGAACTTGCCTCAGATATCATTGGCTGAGGGGTCACCCCAGCTGGGTAAGGAGCTGGGGTAGCTTGGTGCAGCTCGGGTGCTGGGGTTCTAAATGGCCCACCTGAAGGGGGTCCTCCACGGCCGCCTCCACCACGACCACTGCCTCGACCTCCTTGCTGAGGTTGCCCTCTCCCCCTACCCTGGTATTCCGGGGCCCCACCAAAATGCTGTTGTTGCCCTCCCCTTCCTCGGCCACCACCATAACCACCTCCACGACCTCCCTGCTGAGACTGGGGTCTATAACCCATTCCACCTTGGTATCCTCCTCCACCACCTCCCTGTTGAGGAGGACTGCTCCTCTCGTCAGGGGGGTGAGCACCCCGACCAGCACCGGTTTCCTGGGACTCAGAACTCTCTCCCCCACCTTGTGGAAGTTCCGTTCTCCTCTTCCTTGCCATGATGATAACTGCAAAAGCACAATACTTAAAACCATGAGACAATGCCACAAAATGATATCAAATTGCAATCCCATGAACCAAACAACACGTGCATTGGACTAAAAACAAATAGCTATCATGAGAGAGCAAGGTCACTAAAAGCAAGGCTGTATGATCAAAATTGAAAAAAAAATAACCGTTAAATTAATTGTGCTTCATAATAAGCCCCTCCCCCCAAAACTAACTAGTAAATTTAATGTTAGCAGCAAAACTCATTCCCAAGCAAGAAACTAGCTATCATGAAAGAGCAAGGTCACTAAAAGCATGGCCGTATGATCAAAATTGAAAAAAAAATGACCGTCGAGATTAATTGTGCTTCATAATAAACACTTCCCCGAAACTATCATATAAATTTAATGTTCGAAATAAAACTCATTTTCAAGCAAAAAACCACAGTACCTTAACGGCCATAAAACTCATTTCCAAGCAAAAAAACTACAGAACCTTAACGGCCACAACCATTCATATACACGACAAGAAAATTGATAAATATACCCTAAAAATTCCAAAAAATGAACCACGTACAGGAAAGTTTCAGAATTGGCTTTAATTAACAACGAAAATATGCTAATCAACTCTAAGTAATAAAAACACTACACTTATCATTTCGCGAACAAAAATTCAAAAAACAGCAAAAACAGAAACCCTCACGAAAGCATCTCCATTACAGTCACGTCATACAGCACAAAACCATAAAAAAGAACCAGCACAAGTCATAGGGAAAGGATCTCGCGATCTAGAACAACACCCAACATTTCACCACTCAGAAAAGAAAGCAGCGACAGAGACCAAACAGATCTGTGGAAAAAGTGGCACAAAACTACAAAACGCGGACAAACACGGTAGATCTAGAGTCAACAAGTAGTGAAAGGAAGAGAAAAACTAGTGCTGTTACCTGAAAAAAAGATACCGGAAAACAACTATCTGCTCACCGGAGATTTAAAAAGCGACTAGAATAAGACAACCGTACGTACAGCACAACGAGCGCACCTCTGCGTAGAGACTAGAGAGCGAATAAAAGAGATGATAGTGGCTCGGGAAATCCACTATAATGGTGGTTATAAAGGAGAGGGTAGGTATCTGAAAATGACAACTCCGTCCCTACTCTACTCTCCAGGGAAGGAGTACACTGGTACTTTTTCTTACTTCGTTGCTGCGGAAATCGACACGTGTCATATGAGCTGGATTGTTTTAGATTTTTAAGCTGTCGGGATTATATGATGTGGCAATTTAATTTATTTTTGGTATCTTTGATAGCATTTATTTATAGGGTATAAATAAAGAATATATTCTGATTTATTTGATTTTCTTCTGTATTGACTGGTATTTCGTGGGTATTAAAATGCTAATTTGGAAAAAAAAAGAAATTCTAGCATGCAATGGCATGGTTTATATTTTTTTTCATTTTCCAATTAGATCTCTCGATTCCATTTTAGACGAATAAAAAATTAGGGTTCGTGCACATGCACGAAACACGGAGACTTGCTTTTTCTTGCTTCGTTTCAAGGTAAGCAGTTCAACAAGGAGACTTGCGTTTTCTTACTTCACTTCTAAGTTAATATGAGAAATTCAGACACAAAATTAATTAGTTTTTTAAAAAAAAGTATTTTTAAAATTAAATGAATCAAGATAAAATAAAAAAGATATTATTATTATTATTATTTAACATCAATACATTATATTTCATATTATGTTTTTAGTGAAAAAAAACTTTAAGAGCCTGTTTGAAAATGTGGAATGTTGTTTTTTAAAATATTTTTTGTTTAAAATAATATCATAATGATATTTTTTATTTTTTAAAAAAATATTTTTGACATCAGAACATCAAAATAAACTAAAAACACCAAAGAAATTTAATTTAAAATAAAAATTAAAAAATATATTTTTTGTTTCAAAATATATTTTTAAAACACAGTGTAAAGATGCACTAAAAGTAGAAGTTATTGAGTTGTCCAACGGAATTATGTTCTTTTAGGTGAAAATAACTTTATAATAGTGTTAAACATACACTAAATTTATTTGATTGTTTGATTTTTTAATGATTTACTGTTTTGATGAAAATAATTTAAATAAGTTTATCCATTTTCATGATTTAAACCAATGATGCAATAATCTATATTTTTTTAGGTTCTTCAAACTTAACTATGTTTATAAGATATAGTTTTATATTAATATTAATAAATATAACAAAATAGGCGTGAATGGTGATATCACTACAGAAGAAAATAATTTAGAAGAAACCGCATAAATATATCTTTAGCTTAAAAACTGGCGAGTGGATTGAAGTGCGGTGGAAGTGGATAAAGTTGGAAAAACGAAAACGAGGGGAGCAATAGAATCACATGATTGGCCACGACTCGTCTTCGACAAACACGCACCCCCACTAAATGACAAACATTTCATACTCTCCACCATTTTTCTCTACTCGCTTCCATGTATTGCCACCTGTCATATTCCTGATGACAAAAGGAGTACGGTCTTAGATCGGTTTACCGAAACACCCCTCATCAATTTTGTCACGAAGCGGCGCATTATGTTCTTTTATGATGGGAGGGGTTGAGTAGTTTTTAAAGTGTTTTTCGTACTGAAATATATTAAAATAATATTTTTTTATTTTTAATAAATTATTTTTAATATTATTACATCAAAATAATCTAAAAATATCAAAATATATTTATTTAAAATAAAAATAATAAAAAATTAATTTTTTTCAAAAACATTTTTGAAAACAACTCCGAAACACCCCTTGATTACACCTAGCCCTGTAATCAGCAATCCAATAAAAATTACACCTAGCCCTATAATCAGCAATCCAATAAAAATAATCAGTATTTATTATAATCAATAAACCGGGGTAACGTACAATGAATTTTATTTTATTTATATTTATTTAGGGCTGGGTTTGAATTTAAAAGTAGTCGTTGCTTTCCAGAAGATTCGTTTCATTTATTATTCTTAAATCTGTTAACTGCTTCGTTAACAATCTTGACAACTTCGCAACGAAGTAGAGAGACAGTGGGTCATGGCCAAATGGGTCAAAAGGACTTTAGTGAAGCTAGCCGCGACCACTTTTGGTCTGCTCTGGTCTGACCAGCTGTAATTGTCATCTGCTTTATGTAGTGGGGTCCCATCGACACTACTAATTAGAACCATTAGCCGTCACCATCGGTTTGCTATCCAAACCGAGCAGGGTTGACCCGGTTAGATTCCGGGTCTGGTTCATTGGTTCAACCTCTAGCAGGATGCCTTAAAACCTTGTGATTCTAATTTAATTTAGTGTTTGTTTGTTAGTGTGGTTGAAGTTGTTTTTTTAAATGTTTTTTATTTAAAAATGCATCAAAATGATTTTTTTTTATTTTTTAAAAATTATTTTTGACATCAGGAAATGAAAATAATTTAAAAATACCAATGGAAAAAATAAAATATTTTTTTAATTTTTTTCAAAAATATTTTTAAAAAGAAATGCAAAATAGGGCCTTAGAATTTGTTTTTATGAAATCTCACGTTTGCAATCATTTTAACAAAGGTGAGATGAAAGTGTTTTTTTCCAGCGAGCGTTTGCTGTTAGAATTTATTTTTCAAAATACCTTTTAAATTGTGCTTCATTTAAAAAATATTAAAATGAAACTTTGTAAGTGTTTTTTTATAGTTTTATATATGTTAGTATAAAAATATAAAAAAAAGTTGTTTTAATATATTTTTAATTGCAAAAACACTTTGTGTCACAATAACGATTAAAAAAACATTTGATTTTGTGTGTGGATGCTTTTTAAAAGCACGTTTTGCTTGTAAAATATAAATTTATATTTTTAGTGTTCTTTATGGATTTAAGGTGCTAGTGTTAAAAACAATCTACAAATATTTTAATATATTTTTAAGCAGAATTTAATTATCAAAAATGATCATGCACTACAATGTCAAAACAATCAAATGTTCAAGCACAAAATTTGTAATAAATTATAATCTTATTAAAAAAGATAGATTATTAAAAAAAATTATAAATGAACTAGAAGTCGTTTAGTATTTAAACATAAATAATTTTATACAAACGTTGGTGATTCATAGAAAAATTAGTCATCGTTTATTTATCCTTAAAACTTATAAAATGAACCGTAATTTCGCTAAATAAAATTTTATTTACTAAGTACTCAAATGGCGTTATGATGATACTTCTTTACCATCCTAATAAGAAAATATATGATATCAATAAATAGTGCTAGCATTAAGATTTTAATATTTAAGAATTGTTTTTTATGAAAACCTTTTTAATTATATGTGATATGTACTGAAATTAGACTTGTTTTCTATTATGATATGTATTAAAACCATTTTAAAATTAAACTTTTTTTCTATTATGATATCCCAAAATCTCCCATACATAAATGTTTGTTTATCATTAAGAAGAAAAAAAGTTTTTTCCCTAATTAAATTGAACAATACAATTCTTATACATCAACAACATAATAACGATCCACACTTTGAGTAACACCATTTTTATTTTGATTGCTATCCAATTGTAGAAAACAAGAAAGAGTAAAAATTAAACTATTTTTTAGGGATATAACTTTCCATTATTGAGCATTTACTTTATTATCAAGCAACTAGTTCCGGAACATAGCTCATTACTAGAACTAGCCTTAGCTACCAACATTTCATCAAATTGGTGAGCTATTGTTTTACATGAACAAAAACTTACCGAAAAGTATTTTCCAATCTCTATCATCTATAATGAAGAAAGCTCTCAATCACAACATGATCCAACGATATAGGAAAGAGAACATGATCGGCAACCACAAGTGCCTTGTACCTTTTCAAAATTGAAAATGATCTTGCAAATCTCTCTAATCGAATTGAAGAGGGAATTAGAGAACAGTATATCTAAAGACAACTCGATCTAAAGATGGATTTTGGGATTGATCACTAGAGTTTATTGCTTCATATGGATTGCGCTTCTTCAAATTCTTCACTTCTCTCTCAACCAAGTTTTCTCTATTGTTTCTTACTTTTGTTTTAGATGAACAAGTTAGAATTCTCTCAATATTGATAAATCACTCTTTAATCTTACTTATTTCTATAAATTTCCTTTAGAGTTTGCATAGAAGACCTTGTACATGCCAAAGTCTTGCATATCGAGATAAATATGGTGCCAAAATTACAGTATTGAACTTGATTACAAGAAAAAGTGGAAAATCTATTAAAGTTCTCTTAAAGTGCACAATTCCTTTGATTAACGATCATATCTAGATCTTGTTCTTGTTTTGAATGAAGAGATATTCACACAGGCCCGAAAGCTTTAATCGTGTGAGATTTTGACTTGATTTGATTTGAATAAGGACTTGAATTAACTTGGTAAAGATTATTCAAATGAGCTTGAAAGCTTTAATCGTGTGATATCTTAACTTGATTTGATTTGGTGAAGGGAAGGACATTGATCCTTTGTATTCCTTGGCTTGGTTCAATAAAGACTATGGCTTTGATCTCTTTCTTCCTTGATAGACTTGATTTTTTCAAAAGAACTTCCCAAGTATTTGTATTTAGTTTTTAGTCTCTACTTGTTTTTCTTTTCCTACTTTTTTTGTTGTTCTCCCCTCTCCTTTGATAATGGTTTTGTTGTTAATGTATAGATAAGTCAAGTGTCAATTTACCTCAAATATTATTTATCTAAATGATGTTTTAGGAAAATCAATATTGAATTACTTAAAATACCCTTATCAAGATATCAAAGTAACATCTATAAAATATATTTGGATTTGAGTTTTTAATTTAATTTGGGATCAAACTCAATAAATATAATTAGGTCCACACCTAATATATAAAACAAATTGGGTCATGAATCAAACTTGTTGAAATTTTGATGTCAATAGACCTAAAGATCTCACATATTTTTTCCTTTCTAAGATGGATTGGTAGACCTATCTCTTGTTTTAAAGGCAATTTTCTATTAATTGCAAGTTTATCTCTCATTTATGACTTTATGTGTTATTTTTTACGTAAACTATCATGTTTTCTACTTAAATTACGAGTTCTTAACAGAACCTGATTGAGATAAAAATTTAAAATAAGATATGAAAACATAGATAAATTCCATGCAAAAATTCATACTAATCCGATGATTGGATTGAAAGATTTGCTTTTCAGCGTAAAATTGGTTAATTTATGACTTTTCATAAAAAAAAAACCAAATTTTATTGTTCAATCCTCACATAAATCACCCATATTATCCTTGTAAACCCTTATGATCATTTTATTATTTTGAATTTTAAATCTTTATTTATTTATCAGGTTTTTATTGTTTCAAGGTAATGTCATCAATTTTTAACTGGTGCTTGCATCTTCACTGCTTTACTGTTTGTTGCAATATCCTTTTATATATATAAAATCATTTATTTCTTATAATCATTTTCTCATTATTTCATCTATCAAATCACATTATCATCTTTACTATCGTTAGGAATTCTAAACTAAAATTCATTTTATGGAGGTCATCTTCTCGATTATACATCACAATTATTATCATCATTTATCTATTCTTTATTAACTTGGTTTATATCACTCATTAGGATTTTATTACTTTCAATTTTACATTTATATGAGGTTTACATGGGTTAACTTGAGTTGATTCAATTTTTTTAATTGATTTTTTCATGATTTAGTTTACTTGAGAGTTTATTTCTATTTTTTATTCAATTTTTTCTATGAGGGTTATCCCAGTTTTACAACCAAGTCGTAGGGTTAACATGCTGACTTGTTGTTTGAGAATTGACTCTCTAAGTCAGTTTTTTTTCCCAGTACATTCATTAATGTCCGGTTCAATTGTAGTTACTCTTTGAATTTCTTGTCTTATTTTATTCTCCTCTTAACCAGGTTATCCAATTTCCATTTAATTTTTTTATACGTGATAAAATAACATCATTTAGAGGCTATATTCTCATAATATTGTCAAACAATTATCATTTCTAATTAGTCAATATTTTTTTAATCATATTATTAAATTAACTAAAATCATCAAACCCATTTCAATCCATGATACGAGTCCTAATTTTTTCTTACTTCTTTTAAAACATTCATTTCCTGGACATCCTTTCATCACATTAAGAAAAAATTTATCCAGCCAGCCAGGTAACACGATCCACCCATATAGTATTTTCTATACGGTATCTTTCCTTTCCAACGAACCACACATTACAGAAAGAATTCGATGGCGACACCTTTACAGGTTAAGTGGCTGTTTAACATTACGATCCCATTGATTTTTAACTGAAATTTGAATTTTTTCATTTTAAATAAATATATTTTTGTATATTTTAGATCATTTTGATGTCCTGATTTCAAATATGATTTAAAAAAATATATATCATTTTGATATATTTGAACATGATAAACACTTTAAAAATTACCACAACTACACTCCCAAACAGGCCCTAAATACCTCACCCTCCTGATGTATCCGGCACTGTGATTTCAGAATTAAAAGTTACCTGAAAAAGGAAGGACGACAGTAATGCATAAAAGTCTTTCATGTCTGGTTATCCATTCTTTACCATCTGTCCTCTAATTATCCGAGAAATATACAGGTCTGGAGATAGCAGAAATTTACATCAAGAAATCTGTGTGGTGCAGCGAAGCAGAGGATTTTAAAGGCAGCCTTGCTCAAGCCTAATGTGAAAATTCTTATGGTGATGTAAACAACTTTCCATTACAAGATAGAAAAGATCACAAATCTAAGGATTGATGTTAAGGATACTACTGATACATGCATTACAAGTTAACTGCCTGGTAAGAACTAATACGTTTCCCTCGTGTCTACTCCTGACGTTCCCCGTAACGGCACCTAACGTCTTCTCCTTCTATTAACTTCTCTACAGCATCTGAAGGAAGGCCAATCATCTCTAAAGTTTTCTCCCACACTTCATGAGCGGTGTCGATGTTGTGTGCTTCTTCGGAAGGATTTGTTGGTCGACAATCTTGAGAAATGAATGCACAAACTGGCCAGTCATCAGATTTTAACAGCTCGCAGTATTCAGGAATCTGAGGATCAGTTGCTGAAAAAAGAGCACTCCTGGAACCTGAATTGGATCAAATTATACAAGGTTAGCTAGCAGTTAGAATATTGCTCTCTTTTTTTCCTCTTGAATTTGTAGGCAGGGTTAAGCATGATAGCAAGATAACTCGTAATTTGGTTCTTTCCATGGTACGTTCTGTTGTGATTCCATAAATTATTGACTGATAATGTTTTGTCATAGTTCTCGTTGGAAATTGAAAAGCCATTTCTCTACAAAATTTTCTGGTGCAACCTAGTTCTATATGTCATGCATCAAGAACTTCAATGTACTGTAATAAACTAGATCGATTTGCTAAATGTACAATTTCTGCACTAAAATGGATTTTTGAGGATTTCCCTAAGAGCTTCAGACTCGGGTACCAAGTGTCTGAATAACTGAATATTAGACATCTTTAACAGTTCAAAACCTTGACATATATCTGCTGACCACAGAAGTATGGGACAGTAATAATAAATTTACTCTCAAATCTTTCTTTTCTTGCCTTGGTGGAACTCAAAGAACATCTCCTCCAACAACTTCAAAGTCTTTCCTGAGCAACTTACTCGTTTGATGGGAAATTGTAATTGAATTTAGCTCTTTTGCAAGGAGAATATTTATGTTTGGAGCAAAAAAAGAAGAAAAAAAACTGTTCCTAAGGAAGGTGTTTATTACAGCCAGTGGGAACCAACAGTGAAACAAATCATTCTAGCAGCAAATTGACATAGTTTCAAGCCATAATGTCTAAGACATTGAGAATGCAAGACACATGCAACATCATCTGATTCACTAAAATGTTTTCATTTGTAAAATTGTTGTCACATGCATCATTAACATAGAAACATTTGAATTGTCCAACAAACAATGCTTCTGGTTGGCATGCACAACCTCTCTTCAACTCATATTTCAGTTTCCTGAAAAATTTCCTTGGCATTCACGGGGCAAAAACGAGAGATAAAACAGCAGGCAGGAGAGGAAAAATATCATGCACTTCAATACATCATGTATTGTGATCAATTTGATGACAGGAAGGACATCATAAGTCATGAATGTCATGTTAAAAAATAAAAATAATGCAAGACAAGTTGTCACCACTATCCCTCAGAGTTGCAAAGTGAGAACAAGCTATCATTTGGGAGACTCACCTTCTTGGGCATTGAAGATAAAATACGGTATTAGGTGATAACCAGCTTGCACAATTTTGGGGAGATCCCTTGCCTGAATTTAGATAAAGTTGAAATGCAGGATGTAAGATACAACGACGTAACTAGAAAGAATGCTTATTTTGATTGTACAAAGCTAAAGCAAACTAATTCAACAACGGATTTAGTCTCTCTAAATCAATTCCATCATTTAGTTCCATACAGCAAGAATGATGTTCTACAACTTGTTGTTTTTTCAGGTGTTTGTAATTTAGGTTAACCTCTCTCTGAGGAATCAAACCTGCAACCTTCCTCTTGGAGGACAAGTATTGCTACTGGTGAGCTAGAGCCCCATTGGTAGGGTTCTACAGCTTCATCTAAAGATTAGAGTTCCTCAAAATAAAAAGTTATTTTGACAACATTTTGTGTCATCATGAATTTTACCACTCAAAAATAAGAACAGAAGCCAAACAGATTAATTTGTGTGGGAAACCAGTTAAAAGGAAATGTGATAGAAATTAACTTGTGTGGAAAACCAGTAAATCAATGGGATCAGATGGTTCCAATGGAAAAATGAATAATCATGGCAATAAATCTGTAGAAGATAACATGATACTTGGTGGTCATTCACTTTATAAGGTTTGTGCCACTTTGTTGCATGCTGATCTGCATTTAATTTCAAGGCTACAAATTATACACATGCTTACTAGAGTTGATTTCTTCCAAGGATGGACACATTGTCAACAATTAAACCCAAGTTAACAAATTAACAATAAACTTGAGGTTAAGTTCTAAAACCTAGACCAAGTTGTCCACAATTGATCACGTGCTACTGTCCAAAAGCTTAACATCAAAAGCACACCCTTCCCGTAAAAATTGCAAACGTTCAGGCTTCTGGTGGTCATAAGTTTAACATATATTTACTGCCACCTGTTATTCCTATATTTTGTCAACCAACACACGTCAACATGCTCAAAACAGCAACAAACACTATATATTTTCAAAAAGCCTAACAATTCTTTTCCCTCCCAAAACATAAATGCATAACAGCTCCATTTTGGAACCAGCCATATTTAATCAAAAATAGCCAAAGGTATCTGCTGCTTATCCCAATCTGCCACCCTTTATAAGAAGTTATAATCTGTATCTTTCCACCATTGTGCCATAGAACATGTTCTGAATAGGTAGAGCGTACTCTTTTCATGTTAAAAAAGAGCTTGTCTGGGATGGTTTTATTGAAAGGAAAAATCTTTAATTGCTAATATCTCTCTCTTTTACCCAGTTCTCCCCTTTTTACAGCACAATTTTCCATCATGACATTCCCTCTGCATTTTATTTTTTTAAGAGAAGTAACAGCACAAATCATAGACATTATTGCTTCATCTGTATCTATACTGAAACATATGCATCAAGAAACTTGTATGAGCTGTATGCAGACATGTTGGCACGTCCTTTTCCTTAATAAAATTATAATGAGTGATTCAAGATACTCACAACATTCGTTTGGACTACTCCAGGGGAAACACATAATACACTGATGCCAGATTCAGCCGGAAGCCGCCTGTGCAGAACACTACTAAACATGACCTGCAATCCAAAGGTCACAAGTTCAAGATTCATTCATGAATATTAAAACAAATTACAACATAAAGCAGTTTACCGAAACACTGCCAATATATCCTTTGAACATGTTTCATGCAGTGTTGTAGCACAAGACAGGGATAATGTAGTAATATGATATTGCTAGAGCTATTTGAGTTATCTGCAATAATTCCAATGCAAAAGAGTCCAGGGTATTTGTACCTAGCAAACCAGATTTACCATTTCTAACAGAAATTAATTAAACCCACCATCAATCATTTACATGGCAAGCATGTTTTGTAATACAAACAAAAGTTGTCATCTTTAACAATCAAACTTCCATATTAATTTTGAAATTTATCTATAATTTAATTCCTTATCTTATAGTCAGAGGACAACAAGATACATCATTCCCACAACACCCTTACTCACAGGAGATTCATAATTTGAAGCCAATTTTGAATCCCACATCCAATATTTGGAAGAAAACATGTATGCTTAAGCTTATTCATTTGTTTTGACAAGTACAATATTAATCTCAGGCTCTTCTTAATACTTTAAATAAACACCACCACCAAGTGAGGTCAATTAAGCAAAACAATCATGACTCTGGTAAGAGTTCAGTTCATTTGCATCCCTAAAAGAAACTAAATCCAGTGGTTGAAACACAGATACTCAACAGAAACTAAATACAGTTGAAAAACCAAAGGAACTTTAACAGAGATGCCAGCACAATGATTCTTTTATCGTTCAAAACAAAAGGGATAAAAAGACTCCAATGCGATTGAGGAGAGAAGCGAGCATTTTATCTTGATACAGCAATTTCATGTGTCACAAACAATGGGGAGATTTCCTTTGCTAACTTGAATCCAAAATAAAAATAACAGTTTCCAGAATCAAACAGTCAAAAGTATCAAATATCAACTCTAACCACACCTGTGCTAACTTGCTGCCGGTGTATCCAACCAAGCTTGTATACTTTCTCTTTCCAGAAACAACATTCATGTCTTCTGTGTCAACAAAGCCAACATAATGCATCTAGAGAAGAGAATTGTATTAAAATCCAATAAAAATTGTGAGCATATGAGAGTTACATTAAAATTATGATGGGATATAGATGCTATGTGATGGGGAGCAGAAACGTTATGCACAGTCATATTGATACGTTTTCCTTTTCTCAGAGGTAATTGCACAAGTCTGTGGAACAGGAAAATGATGGACACTGACACATCATAAAATTAGATCATAAATAGATACAGGAAATAAAAGCTGCTTTCTTCTTCCAGAATTATCAATTGCATATCATTTTAATTTGCTTAGTCTATCAATCGCACAAGTCTGTATCATTTAACAAGGAATGCTAAGCGCTATTTTATAATTTCCAAAATACATTTGTAAGATCCTATTTTGAAAGAGAATGCAGCTCGAAAGGGGCAAAGAATATTTTTGTTGGCCATAGTACTCACAACTGAATTCACATTGATAATTCGGCTTGGAGAACCTCTAATTAAGGATGGCAAAAGCAATATCGAAAGCAATGCTGGAGCTAGATGATTCACTTGCATGTGCTCTTCATGCCCATCCTTTGAAAACTTTTGTGGTCCTTAATAAAACAAATTCAAAGCATATTAGTTATTTATGGTCCAATAGTAGATAAATATATAAGAATCGCATGCCCAAAAAGCTTTTATGACTGAAAACAGAAACAAGTGCTAGTTTATGTAAATGCCCATCAGTACTCTACAAAAATCAAAGATTAACCTAAATTTTCAATCAAGAAGCAACCAGATCATTAGCAACACCTTGCATAGTTGCTAAACACTTGTCAAGAAGAGTCTTGAACTTGAACTAAAGCAGAAAGCTTGAAACAGAACCATAAAAAGTCACTTCACTCACAATCTCAATTATCTTCCCATCATCTCATCCCTAAATGCATGGCTGACCAAGGACTCATGAACAAATCAATGCAGCTTAAATTATTGGATTCTTGTGATTTTTGCAACCTAATCTCATGAGAAAGTAAGCAAAAGCCAGAGAAATGCCTGCATATCACATTCTCATTAGTTCATATATAATAAAATATGAAATGCACAGGATGACTCCCCTATTTAAGTGCACCTGAAACATCTTGCCAACCATGTCATTGAAACTCTCTAATTAGTTCTATCCTCCAAAACCTTCACATTTGGCAGAGCAATGCTTTCTGTCCACCAATACCCATGACCTTGACTAAAAAGGCCACTTCTCCTTCGTTTCCCTTCCTTCGAGTGATTCTAACTGAAAGTCACAAAGGGTAGAAGAATGCTCTCCAAACATTCTTAAGAACAAAGAGGAAATTTCAGGGAAATTTGACCTAAACTTGAAGTTTTCACTTCTTTTGATCACAAACATTGTGAGAACACCATGGAATCTTGTTTTCTCCAACACTGCGCATCCCCCACTGTAGAATTATTCAAATAACTTTCTTATTGATATGATCTTCCAGGAAGTGCCTCACAATCGAAGCCAACATTATCTTCCCACATTCCTTGCACACCAAACAACACCATTCAAACCCCAAAGAAACCGCAATTTCTTTCCTTTTTTTCAAAAATTAAGAACCCCGATCACATAAATGCAGTAATGCTCACACCTTTCATCTCAGCAGATCCTTCAACTGTTTGAGCGTGAGACCTATACATTTGCAAGAAACAGGCCATTTGTACAAAAGAAAAGACAGGACTAGAAGACATAAATAGATCACAGTGAGCAACCATCCATCCTTCCTCTATGCCATGGCAAGCTGTAAGCAACAAGCCACCAAGCTAGTGGAATAGCATATGATTCAAAGGCTTACTGTCCTTTTCACACAAGAAACCAAAAGTTTCAACAGAGAAGCCTATCATCGAGACTCTCGGGCCATGTTGACGTGAATCATGATGTGGACTTAGTAATATTAAATGACATCACAAAAAAAAGGGTTCGAACATGCCATCAAGACATGCTGTGGTAACACGAAAACTACTGCAGCATCTCATAGGCAGGCATGAGGGGTCCAAAAATATATTTTTATCAGGATGGTCAAAAGGCTCTGGCTCAGCAGCATGAACAACTATTTTACAAAACAAAAACACCCTCCTCAAAGGATATCCTCTCTAAACTGGGAGAGAAAAACAAGTAATCTTAAGCCATGCATCACCCCTGGCTCATTTGATTTGATTTCCAATAACGGCACTAATCATCTAATTGTGACCACGACTTCTCGTTGCCGAATAGCAGGAACCTTCGTATCAGTTAATAAACTCTACCAGCTGCTATAACTAACCATGAGTATTCACAGTTGAAGGGATTCCACACTTCACTATTCCCCACTCCTTAAGTACTTACCTGTTATACTTGGGAATCGCCAATACCCTACTTCCAAATTTAAACATAAGAAATAATGCACAAGCAGGAGGCAGCATCGCATTTACATATCAGGAAAAATAACAAGAAGAAAAGTTAGAGAATATAATCAAAACACCAACCTCTTATGGAAAATATTCCAGCATTATTAATAAGAACATGCAAAGGTCCCATTCGCGCATTCCACGCTTCGGCAAATCTCGAAACCGATTCCAAGGACAAGAGATCAAGCTCCATCACCTTCAAAAATCACCACAAAATTAATTTTAAAAAATCCAAGCACGGATAGCAGAGATTAAACAGTAATTAAGGCCAACCTACACAACAGACCTCGATATTAAGAGGAAGGCCAAGTCCAGTCCATTCGGACTGCCATTTATGAATCAAATCATGCGCTGCTTTGGTATTCCTAACAGCCATAACAACGTGAGCTCCGGATTCCGCCAATTGCCTGGCGATTTGGAGACCGATGCCGCTGGTGGATCCGGTGACAATGCAAGTGAGATTGTTGATAGGAGGTAAAGAGAGAGGGTTTTGCAAGTGACTAGCCATGATTCGCTGAAATAACATTTCGTATATTATGTACATCCATCCTCTTATCCACTCTATCCATCCTAATCTTTGCTTCTTCTTCTTTGGTACCGTTGTTGATGGCGTAGATGATGACTCTGACGGCGTCGTTTCCATGTCTAGACAGAAGGTTTCTTGATTCCTTGCGGTTCTTTTACGCGATTTGGAATTTTTAGATCTGAAGTGGTGAGCTATTGAGTGAGTGCTCGCTTGGTTTTTGTGGTGGCTGGTGAGAGATGGAGAGAATCAGGGGAAAGTATCTGAGAGTGGTAGTGCGAGTGTCAGATTTCGAGGTGACAAAATAGTCCCTCAAGTTTTCATGATGGTCTAAATTGGTTCTAACGGCTAACAAACAGATCAGTCCCCGGTTCCACCATATTAATAACAAATAAATAAAGGTGTAAGATTTTGTTAATAAAATACTCTGCTAAATCAGCATGACAGTCCAGGGACGTTTTAAAATAATTAGATCAGTGGTCTGGGCTTATTAATTTTTTTTATTTAAATATGGATATGGTGTTATATTAAGTACTATTTTTTAAAAATTATTGATACTGTAATATATTAGGAGCACTAAGGCAATAGAAATTAGTGTGGTTAAATTTATTTTTAAAATATTTTTTTGTTTAAAAATATATTAAAATAATATTTTTTTTATGAAAATAATCTAAAAATAATAAAAATATTTAATTTAAAATAAAAAATAAAAAATGATTTTTTTTAAACGCAATACGCTAAACAAGAACTACATTTAGGTGGGCTACAAGCCTACAACCTCCTAGGCTCTCGCATATTTAATTAAAAAAATCATTCTTAATATATATATTAATTGAAAAGTAAGAAGTGCAATCGATCCTTAAGCAAGCCCAAGCAAAGGTAAGAGTTCATTAGATAGTGTCATAGGGGTTATTTTTTTATGAGTTTTTTTATATAGAAATATATTAAAATATTTTTTTATAAAATTGATTTTTTAATATATTTAAATTATTTTGATATGACGAAGATGTAAAATATTTTAAAAAATATATTATTTTAATAATTTTCTAAACAAAAAATAATTTTAAAAAAATATCATATCACATTCTCAACATTGATTAAAAAAATAATTAAACTTGCTTCCATAATACTGTTTAAGGATCGGAGATTGATGATCAAGTATTCGTAACTCTTTGTTATTATTATGATTTAAAAATATTTTTGAAAAAAATTGATTTTTTATATTTTTTATCTTAAATAAAAAAAATAGTATTTTTAATTTTTTTTATGTGATGATATTAAAAAAAATTAAAAAAATAAAAAGAATTATTATGATATTTTTATAAACAAAAAAACACTTTAAAAAATAATTTCAATCAAACTCTAAACAGTTAATTTTTCATAAAAATCAGATTTTTAAAAAAAAAATAGTTTTTTTTACATTATTTTAATATAAAAATAAATTTAAAAAAGTTAAAAAATATATTTTAATAAAAAAAATATTTTCTTACAAAAAAAAAAATCACTCTCTCAGTATTAATTATAAGAAATTGAAACCTACAGAGGAGTGGCGTCCGTGACCTATACACAATAAAGCTGTCTGAGGATCGGAAATTGATCGGACGTCTATTAAAGTAAGTCCAATCCCAAAGCTGATTAAGGGTGAGATTGGGATTACTTTTGCTTTTGTGATTGATGTTGAAAAAAAAACAGTTTAAAAAAAATATTTTTACTGCGGTGCAAAATAAACTGTAAAGTATTTGGTTAAAACTGTGGTTGAATTGGAGGTTGAAAAAAAAGCATTTTTAAGTGTTTGGTTACCAAGCTTTTGATATTGCTTTTAACTTGTGAAATTACTTTAAAGAGCATAGACATATACATACACGCATTTATATATCTATATGTAACTTCTACAAATAAATTTAAAAATAAATAACAATTTCTATTAATGTGAATACTTCAAATAAAATGGAAACGCTCATTTCATTCTCTCATCAAACTATTTGCAATGCCCTCGTGTACAATATCCATACGTGAATTTCTCGCTGAACTCGACTAGTTTCACACGCTACAACATCCGGTAATAACTCATCCGGATATAATCGGGATTACGATCATATTCAACAAAAACATCATCATGTTGCGATCTCCTTCTAATATAGTTATGTAGTGTCATTGATACAACAACAATCACAACCTCGTGACTTTTGGAGAGAGGATGTGAAGATAAGGTGAAGGGGTTGTGCAGAGAAGATAAGTGAAGGGGTTGTGCACTGTAAGATAAGTGAAGGGGTTGTGCACTGAAGATAAGTGAAGGGGCTTTTGGCAAAGAAGATGCCGTGGTGATTCACGGGTTCTCAATGGTGATGAAGGGGCTTTTGGCAGAGAAGACATACCCGTGAATTGTGATTCTTTAAAGATTGAATCGGTGTTTCAAAAACATCGAAAAGATGCTTATTTTGAAACGCCGATTGAAGTAAAAATTATGGTGGGACCCGCTAAACATAATTGTGTTTGGTAGTAACCAAACATTAAATCTGTGTCCCGTTTAGCAAACATGAAATACGCCACGTTGCCAAACGGGAACTAAAAGTGACGTGGACGTGATTGTACTGTGTCGTGATGAGTCGGATCTATTTTATCCGACAATTTTTCTTATAAACCTTTATTTGACACGATATATATCCATGGTTATCAGGCACATTTTATCCATATTTGTTCGGATCATAGGGTGATTCATTCACAAAATACAACTAGCATGTTTTAAGGAAGTAAACAAAATTTGTGACTTAGTTTATAGGGTCCAATAAGCTGGTTTTATATGATAAAAAAAAATGTAAATAGATTGAATTAAAACAAGAGGTAATCATGATATCTCCACAAAATAATGCTCGGAAAAAACTATGAAACTCAATTTCTAAATAACTTAATGTTAAGGATGAAATTAAAAAAATAATTTAAATTAATCCAAGTTAGTATGTCAAATCCGCAACCCTAAAAAGATAGAACCAATTAAAAGGTAAAAAGATGGAGAATCATTAAACTCAATTATCAAATAAATCCATTGTCAAATAACGATTTAAAAGAAATTCAATCTTAAAAACACACTTAAAAAAAAGAGTTGAGTTAACCCAAGCAAACTAACCAAACTCATGGTCTAAAACATAATAATAGAATAATCCTATAATAGGGAAAACAAAGAAAATTATAAAATCCATTTTTTAACAAATTCATTATTAGAGGATAAAAATGAAAAATAAAATTGATATAATAAAAAGATCGATGTCTCGTTAGAGAATAATATAAATCATATTATGGGGTCTCACTTACAAGTTTAAGCTTTTAGGTGAGATGATTTCTTAACATGGTACCAGAGTCTTGTTCACCCAGCGGTTATGAGTTTGAATCTTTTCACCCCATTCTATTTGATAAAAATTAAGCACAAGGTGATGTGGGCATGTGCAAGTTTCAAGCTCAAAGAACTTTCACTTGAGAGGGTGTGTTAGAGTATAATATAATCATATTATAGGACCTCACTTACAAGCTTAAGCTTTTAGATGAGATGGTTCCATAACAATGTCAACCTGAATTAAACTTACCCAATGGGTCTTGACCTGAGTGTTGAGGGCACTCTCATTCATTAAAAGAGGTCAGGGGTCCAATCTCTTCTTTTATATGGAGCCGGCCATTTGGGGAGCACTTTCATCCATTCGGGAGCCACCCGGTGCTAACGTGGATTAATTTAGGTCAACGTCTGGGACACCGCGTGGTTTATACCAAAAAAAACCTGAATTAAACTTTCAAATCTATAGCTTATACCCCATAGAAAATCATGAAATCTAATCCAAAACCAATCCAGTATCAAGATATAAAAAATAAAAATAAAAAATAACAATTAAAAAAATAAGAATAAATTTAAAGAAAAGGAGGAAGAAAAAGAAAAGGCGACCAGACCTTCATTGTCGCTCAACCATTGACATGCAGCGCCTCACAGAAAGCTCACACCCTTCGATTCCCAACGCCACCAAGGATGGCAGTGTTCGACTCGCCACTTTAATATGGCAATTTTCTTCACATGCTGACGCGTTGGTTGCAGTCAATAAACTACCTATTCACTTCAATCCACCATGTTTGTTGTAGTCTCAATTTTGGTCCCTTAACATGTAATAATTTTACATCATTATAATTTTATTTTATTTTACCAAGTGGAAAATTAATCGAGTGCCAATATTTATCATCCATATTGTCATAACCCTCATGTTTAGACAATTAAAACAAGATACCATGTCAAATCTCAAATAAAAAAATGTAAGAGGATCAAATTAGAAATTGAGTGACCATAAAAACAAACAGTAACTTTTTTTCCTGACCGTTCAAATTAGTCTTTGATACCAGCAAAGAAAAAAAAGAAGTAAGCATTTTTTATACTTTAAATTTTGTTCCTAGAGTTCTAACTCTTTTAAAACTCATTCGTGCGAATAGGTGTTTTGCTTCACAGCCCACAATACTCTTAGTTCTTTTAATTTTAAATTGTAATTTTAATATTAAAATTTAATATTAATGTCCATTAATTAGTGGTTAATTATAATATCCATTAAATTATAACTATAATTATAATTATAATATCCATTAATTAGTGGTTAATTATGGCATAGTCTAATTCCATTTGCTGTGAATTATTGGCATTGGCTGGACAGAGAGGGTTCTCCAACCGAATATAACCAAATCTCAGCTACGTGACCCACATTATTTGTTTAATGTCCAAAGTTTTTGGCCTAATCCCTTTCGTTTCACTGTCAAAACAAACAAGCTGTAGAAAATAGAAATATCTCCAAAATGCAAATAGAATAGTCCATTCGGGCTTGATCGGAAATAATTATTTTTTAGAATTTTTTTCAAAAATTATTTTTAATATCACTATATCATAATAATAATAATATAATATATATAATATAAAATATAAAAAAAATATAAAAAAATTTAGTAATTCAATAGGAGAAAATATATACAAGTTTTCTAGGAAACAAGCTTTCCAGTAGGAGAGAATGGGTTGTAGTAATTCATTTGGCTCTCTCGTATTCATATAAGTTTATGTAAAGAGCACATGAAACTTCTTTTATCTTTTTGAAAAAAGATATGAGATAAATGAATAATTCAATAAATTATCTCATTTAATAGCTTAAGTTGTTAAATAAAATTTCAAGATATGATTTATATTATTTTTTAGCATACACTCTTAAGTGAAAATTCTCTAAGCTTGAAACTTGCATGGACACATACTATTTTATGTTTAATTTTTTACCAAATAAAATAAGAGTTATGAGATTCAAACTCGTAACAAAATATAGCTTTGCAAACTGGTTTTCAATTGCAGGCACACCAAACACAATCTCAATCAAGTTGGATGTTGTTTGTCCTTGAATTATCTTGCATTTTCAAATTAATAGAACCTAAAGTTCCACGAAAGATAAATGTTTTAAAAATAATATTAAAGAATTATATTATCTAAAATCTTAAGATTATAAGTGAGGTTCCATAGTATGATTTATATTATTCTCTAACACCCTCTTCAAGTGAAAATTCTTTGGGCTTGAAACTTGCACAGACTCATATCACCTTGTGCTTGATTTTTATCGAATGGAATGGAAGTGGTGAGATTTGAACTTGTGATAGCTGGGTTAACAAGGCTCTGATACCATGTTATGGAATTATATTACCTAAGCACTTGAGTTTATAAGTGAGGTTACACAATATAATTTTTAAACCTTCTATTGCCATTCGTTCCGATAACAGGCAATTAGAGATGAAAATTCCAAACCACTCAGCTGCGAAAAACTCTTTCCGAAACTTAAAGGCTAACGAGCTTGTTAAGTCCTTTGAATTTGGATCTATAAACTGATATGAATCTTAAATATATACGGAAAACAGGATTGAATACAATTATATTTTCCTCTCAAACCCTGTCAGTGCATGAGATTCAAGAATTTTAAGGAAACTTTCCCCACAACCAACCACCATTTGTCCAATCTTTCCTGCTCTATAGACTACCAGGCTCCCGTTGAAGATGGTAACAATCATCAAATTGTTGGTTAAATAAACACCATTTCTGCAATTCAACTAAACAGAAATTATCAGTAAAAGAAAGGTATTATGAAATGGGACTAAAACATTGTCAAATCCCAAAATTCTTGAAACAAGGAAAACTTTTTATGTCGATTTTCTCTCCCTTCCAAATCACACAGGTAGACACGGACGATCCTGTTAAGAGCTCTGGAGAAATAAAAAAAAAACTCCTCTCATTCAAGGAATTTGACAAGATGTGAAATTCTAGAGAGCATGGCATGATGGAAAATAATTTACAATCTGGACAACAAATCTCGAGTTCGAATTAGAATTTGAGACAACCAAGATTTTTAATCGTTTATCTTACTTCCACAAAATATTTTTTTCAGGTCACATAAAAAGTATTAAGATATGAAAATCACATAAGGTGAGAAATTTTGCAACTCCTTGTCGAAAGCTAGCTAGGAGCTACTACGCGATCTTCACCCACCACAAATCCAAAAATATTTGCTTAACCAACACGCATTAACTCTGTTCTAAAAAAAAATACAATCTACAACCTTTCTTAAATTTACAAAACATAAACTAAGACATTAATTTGACTAAGCAAGATTATCATCAAGGCAATATCCTATGATTATATGTGCTCATAGAACATAATAGTGATTAGAATATATGTTAATTTTATCTTTCAAGCCCTTCAATATAATCAATGCCAATTTCCAGATTCCAGTTTCATTTTATATTTTCTCCAAAGAAGAAAGACTTTACCAACCGCAATGCATAATGAGGTCCACAGGACATGAGCTCCCTTCATGGGGTTGCATTATTGGGGGCTTGTAATCATAATTACTTGGACAACCAACCCCAAGATCGATTGCCTGTTTGAGCAGATTTTCGAATAGAAACCAACCCACTTGGTAATTTTTAATTATTTTCCATCGAGGTCCAAGTCACTCCATTTTGCAGGGTATTATGGTGAAAGAAATGAACTCTCATGACTTACTATTAATTTATAATTTCAAATAAAATTTAATAACTTTGTATAAAAATATAGTTTTAGAATAAAAAACCTTTTTGTTGCAAGGAGAAATTCATTGCTTTTGGAGATGTCCCTAATTGACATTTGTAGCTTCTTATGAAAAAAGAAATATTGCTTGGTGTATATGCATTTCCGACTTCTTGCTAAAAAAATCTTACAAAATGTTCATTACTCTTTAAATTGAATTGGATTTAGATGTTTTAATAAAATTTCATGTTTAGAACTATTTTAAATATTAATTTTTTATATATATAAGACAATCAAAGGAATACGACGAGAACAATAAAAATAATATAGAAAACAAAATGAATTAAAACATGTGAATTCAACTTATTTATTAATTAAATTTAAATTAATTACATATAGCTTGTTTGGGAAACCGTATATCAAATCGCTTTCGCAATATTTGTTTTCTTTAAATTAATTTTTTAATGTTTTTAAATTATTTTGATGTCCTATATCAAAAATAATTTTTAAAAATAATAATAAAATATTTTGATGTATTTTTAAACAAAAAATAACCTCAATCACACTAAAAAAACCCCACAAAAACGTTTAACTACAATAAACACAATACCATACTGTACAATGGGGGAATTCCAGCCATTTGAAAAGAAAAAAAAAATCCACATGAAGTCTACTCAAGCAACCTCCATGATCTGAAATAAAATTAAATAAATAGAAAAAGGGCATTGTCATTCACATGCTTGAACAGATGAACTAGATAAAATGCATGTATTTTTTAGGGTGTAGCTCGACAAGTTGGTGTGTGACAGAAGAGCACTCAGCACAGCTCACGCTTCCGGAATAGATGTCATGTCATGGAGAATGATAAAAGCAAAAGCTTTCTTTGGACCCAAGCCGAAGGAACTCGGAGTCACATAATCTATAATATCCTAATGTCTGAATGAATGATACATTGTCTATTCTACAACAGGAAAATAAAATGAAGCTCTTTTGTAGACGACAAATTACAAAGAAATAAATTGAAGAGTATATATATATAGGCATGGACCACCTTTTTTCAAATATCTTGCCAGCATTCACGATACGTATTTCCTGTACATTTTATTTTTAAAAATATAGAAACCCACTCGAGAATTATTTAAAAAAACATATTATTTTATATGTATAATGACAAATGACAATTACGGAGAGTGTAGCTCTACTAGTAGGGTGATATCATCAATTCGAGTCTTGCAAGTTTTATCGTTATCTTCTTGATTAGTGGATTAGTCGAGGTTTTAGGGAATATGGTTACATTAGCTTTTCAAAGTATTTATTGTGCTGAAATATATTAAAATAATTTTTTTAAATTATTTTTGAAATCGATCACATCAAAATAATCTAAAACACACAAAAATATATTCATTTTAAATAAAAAAATTTAAATTTCTGCCAAAAGCCGATGTAATCACAATGTCAAGCAGACAAATCATCCATTCCGAGTCTCATAAATTTTAAGGCTAGTTGAAATTTATATAATCGTTAATTTCATGATTGTAGGATTAATTAAGATGCACATAAATTGACCCGATTATTCAAGTTAATAAAAAAAAATTGAGAATTGAGAATCAAGCTCTCTGGATGACGAGTAAATCTATAATATTTACAATGGCATAAACAACATGAGCACAAAACTAGTAGATGTTGAGTATGGTAAATAGACACACTAATCACACACGAGATGGCGATAATTACCTTTGCCTGATCCAGAAGAGAAACTTGGAAGCAGAGGATTAACGTTTCTTAATCTGATGATCATCAGCATTTAACATAGTAATTAACCACCACTTAACGAAAACCAAACTACCGGGCCCCACCACGGGCCATTTCCCTAACTCTCTGTTCAGATTCCTGCCTTTGGAGCCTCATTTCATAGTTGACCTTTCTGATGAACTCTTCTGCTCGCCGATTCAACTCATCCTGACTTATCGACTTCTCCCTCCTTAAAGAAACAGAATCATTAAACGTGTCTGATTTCTTCAGTTCTCTCCTAGCCCAAGCCGCCGGATCATCATCGCCGCCGCCGCCGCGACCACCACCACCACCAGGAGTGACCATTCCATTGGCTTTTTGCAGCACCTTTGGAGGCGTGTCCCATGAGACAATCTTCTTTAACTGCCTTGTTGCTGTCTTTCCTTGCTTCTCCATGATTGATGTCCATGCGTCCTCCAGGGTGTCCTGCTGATCTGCGTCTGGTGTCAGCGGCTCCATGTCCATCTTTTCTTGCTGTTTTTTAGCAGAATCTGTCAAGCAAGAGTCAGGAGAATCCTTAGATGGATCTGTATAATTTGTCTTTTCCTGCAGTTCCTTACCAGAATTTGTCAGGAAAGTGTCAGGGGAGTAATAATCCTGAGAAGAGTCGAAGGGTTTCTCAAAGGACAAAGTGGTATCCAACTGTTTTTCCACTTCTCGTATGTCATGCTCTTGCCAGATATCACTCGCATGATCAATGCCACTTTGGTGCTGGCTTTTGAGTTTCTCAGGACTAGAATAGGGTAATTTGGTGTGGGGGTTTGGGTGTTGAAATGAGGAAGCAGCAATGGTGATGATGATAAAGTTGACGATGATGTAGATGTACGGTGGAGATAACCAGCCACGGAGGGAGATCCATGCGCTAGGAAGAGTGGAGAGAATTAGATTAAATGTGTAGGGAATTATAGCCACTTTGAACAAAATAAAAGTGGAAACGATCCCGACAGAGACAAGCACCAACTTCACAGCCCAAATCGCTGTCTCAAATCGACTTGTATTGAAAGAAAAAAATTCAAAGAAGTTGGCCATTTGGGTGCAGAAATACGAGAGCTCGTAAAACAAAAAGATCTGGAAATAAATGATCTAGACCTTATCTAACCAGCTAAACCCCTGCAGTTCATCAAAAATCTTTGGCAGAAGGGACAACAAAATCAGAGAGTACTAGTAGTTACTGCTAAAATGAAAACAAAAGAACCCTTCAAAAATCAATCTTGCGAGAAACCATTGACTCTTCTCTCTAAGATCCCTTCTCAGGAAAACTGAAAGCATGAGGTGTTGCTTTCAAAACTTCGAAAGTGCAGATTCCGCAGAGAGATTTTGCATTGTGATTGCTCAGCGGCATAGAGAAAGAGATGGAGAGGAGAGAGAGAGAGAGAGGAGAGGAAGAGAGAGATTTTCTTTTTCTGGTTGAATTAATGTAGAGGAATTATGACCAGCCAGGTTCTTATAAGAGGGCTAGCAGCAAAACGACACAGTACAGTACAGACCAAGGTCCACAGTACAGAGTGCATGGGGGCATTAGGCTTTCTTTATTCCTTGCAACTTTCCCTCCTCTGATTCAATCCTAACCATCCATTCATATTCAAAATATTGAAGCAACAGGAGGTTCAATGATGTTTCTTCTCTCTCAAACAAAATTTTGGGCTCCAATTCTTTTAATTTAATTTAATTTAAAAGCTTTCAAAATAGGCTGCACTGCTACTAGCCGATCATAAATTATGAAATCATATAAATTATTTCATTGATTGATAGATACACGATATATTTTTTTTGTTCATACTCATTAATTTGTTTATATGGTAGGAGGTATTTTTTAATTATAAGAAAAATGTTAAAATTCAAGATTTATTTTGCAGGAAGATTACTACTCGTATAGGATGAGTTGTCTTATTGGTGAAAGGGGGATGATATTATGTTTAAACTTTTAAACTATGGTTATTTTTTAACCTGTTATTAATTATATTTAAATAATCTATAGTTGTACATGTGTACTTTCTAATAATTGGGATTTAATTGTTATAGCGGGATCGAGGTTAGCTTGGACTTCCTTTTTAAAGTATTAAAAGTTTATAATAATAATAATAATAATAATAGTAATAATAATGTTATCAAACTTATCTTATAATTCCATATCTAGAGCTTGTTTGGAAGTATGATTAATGCTGTTTTTAAAGTGTTTTTATTTTTGTTTAAAAATGTAGATAACTTTTTATTTTTTAGAAAAATATTTTTAATATGAGCATATTAAGATAATCTAAAAACACCCAAAGACAATTAAAATAAAAATTACAAATGGTTTTTTTTTTGTTTTTTTATTAAATTCTTTTGAAGCAAACGCAACGTCAAATAGAAAATAAAATTAAAATTAATATATAATAGAGTTAAACGTGAAAAACGATTCAAGAATATTATAATATACTACAAGCATATAACAGAAAACAATAATAATAGTTTGGAAAACTCGATTGAACAAAAGGGAATGGAAGTGGAATTTGATTAACCATTACAGTCTGAGGTGGGGTTACTGACATGAAAGATAGAATTAGACAGAACAGGATCACTTTTGGTCTTTATATATATATATATATACTAGATAATTCCCAGCTTCATTGCGACAGTACAATATTTTTTTCAATGTAAAAAATATTAATTGTGTGTATTTTTTGTTATAATATAAATTTAACTAAAATAATAAATTTGTACAGAATTCATGTAAGTGCAAGTTTTCTATAAAATATATAAATTTAAAATCGATATAAATTTTTTGGTTTAGTAGTTTTAAGCTGAAATAACCAATATAAATTTATCATCAAAAAAGCAAGAAAACTCAGATATCTGAATTATTAAGTTGATTGTATTAAGATTAGTTCATTTTATAATTCAATTTAAATCAAACAAAAATAAAATATAAATTATGAAAATACCTATAATAATCAAATAAAAAAATAAGTTGTTAATTTTCTATCAACAAAAAGACGAAAACATAGATTGAAAATTCATCTTGACGTTATTGTCATTATCATTGTTATTAAAGCTAAAAATTATTACTAACATCACTGCCAAAACAATTAAAATAATTAAATTGTCACGAAAAAAAAGAAACAGATTTTTATTAAAAAATAATAAATAAACAATGATTAAAATTATCATTATTATTGCATAAATAATAAAATCATAAAAATCATATAATCTAAAGAATAAATAAAGAAACAAAAAACAAAACAAAAAAAGAATAAAGGGACGCCCCGATTATTAAAAACTAAAAAAATATATAAGTAGAAAAAGATAAAAATATATATAATAAGAAAAAAATAGAAAAAATATAATAAGGAAAAAACTATAAAAAAAAGGCAGAAAAAGAAAAAGAAAAAACGGAGGAAAAAAACAAAGAAAAAGAAAAAAAACGAAAAAAAAGGCTTAATCATAAAATAAAAAAGAAAAAAAAGAAAAAGGAAAAAAGTGAAAAAAACGTAAGCAGTAAACTAAGAGTAAAAAAAATAACAAAAGCAAAAAAAAAAACATCATGCTGAATCCACAGATGAATCAGTATCTGTAGTGCACAGTGCAATCGTGCACAGTAAATATGGGACACCGCTTATTGTTCTTGTAATGTAATAAGTCCTTTCTCGTATATTAAAACATTGAATCTCATGAGTTCCCTCTTCATTAATATCAAATTGAATAGAAAGAAACTCAACTACCATCACCACGGATAATATTCAAGAATCTCATGGAGAAAAAATAAAATAAAAATATAAACACTTGACAGATGTAATGTTCTTGTTCAGATAAATTAAGTCAAAAACTCTTTAATTACATCTGTCGTAACAATGGCTTGTAATTTCAATTTTTTTATGTTCCACCTAATTTCCACTCAAAAGTGCATATAGTACAAAACAGAATTTTTTTTTTTATTTATTATAATCGTCAAACATCATGGAGGCCTAATTTGATTTAGGGTTTACATCATTAAATTTTCAAGTTAATTTATATTAATACAAGTTAACCGATTTATTAAAATAATGGTTTAAAATAAAACTCGATCTAGATCAAAATTCAACACCTATCAATCATATTAAATCAAATTAGGTTTGTAGCCTAACTTTACAAAATAACTAGTATATGATTGATTGAACAAAATATTGAGCTTGATATTAAAGAGTTTGTTCAATTCATATGCTTGCTAATATGATAATCCGTATGATTATTCGAATACACGCAAAGTAATCCAGATATACACATTAATAAATAAAAAAAGAAAGAATATCTTAGGCAATTATTGGTACCCGATGGCAAATTGTAAATGGGGTCTCCATGTCTGACCCCGGGAAACAGCCACCCTCCCCAAGTCCCCATCCTCTTAATTGTTGGGATCCCCCGTCATCCCTCTCCATGGCCAATAAATTCTGCACCACTTCCATTCCTTTCTTTCACTTTCAGTGCCCTAGCATGTCTTTCTATCCGTTGAACCTAACCCTGCCATTTGCTTGACGGGATGACCCCTAAATTCCTGTGGAAATTAAATTAATAATAGTAACAATTTTACGAACTTTTCTCTTTATCAACAACCCTAGAAACTATTTCATTAGTTCAACAATCATTAGAGAGAGAAAGGAAGGTCAAGGAATTGATGGCTGGCTCTAACTTTCCATGATTATTCACCTTATACAGCTAACTTTTATGGATGAATTATAAACTTGAATTGAGAGTGAAAAAAGAACTTTGATTTGGGGTAGTTTCAGTGCTAATCGATTTGAATTTGAACAAGTGCTTCCCGTTTCTTTTCTCGATTTGAATTTGAAAAAAAAGAACTTTTTGTTTTTTTCCATTTAAATAATTTGATGGGAAGTCTTGTTACTAGTAGGTTTTGAAATTATAGTTATGCCTCGGTTTAGGGTATAATATGGTTTAAAATTTGGGTTCTGCATTTATTGGATAAACTCTAAAATAATAATAATTTGTTTTTATAAAATTAAATTATTTTAAAAAAAATTAGAGTTGATGTAATTGGTTCTCACTCAAATCTAACCGAGTTAATTAGACCAGTTAGTCTTAACCCAAATAATTTAAAATGAAACTTAGGCATGAGTTAAGCTCCAAGTTAGTTATATATAGCCAGGGAGTAAATTTTTAAAAAATATAATTTTGTAATAAAATTGTGATTTTTAAAGGTGAATATATTTTTACTTGGCTTTTCCGAATCATTTTCCAACGAAAGTTTTAATTAAACCATCTATATCTTTAATTAACATTATTAAAAAAACATTTTCATTTACTAAGTAAAATCTCAAGAATTTCAACAAATTTATCACAAGATCAGTAAAATAAAAATTACGCAATGCTAATTGTCAAGTAGTGTAGGAGAAAATAGCATTTTCCAAAAAAGAGTCCTTATCGGATCCCTAATGCTCCAATTCTGTCAATTATTTTCCTCACAGTCGTAGAATGTAAGGAAATTATTTTTAAGTCCTTCCCTTTCCGAAATTGTGGTCATTATAGGAATTTCGTTTTCATAGGATACATTCTATTTTCTACATTATCGGTTTTAATTAAGGAGTTATATTCCATATCAATCACTACCTTGATGGACGGTTGAGATTGAATTAAAGAAAACCCTAATTGGTTTTCGGTCCTCTCTCCACCTATAAATATAGACTTTTGTCCATCACAAAAGCCGTCATGATTTCAACACATTAGGGTTTATAGGCGAGGAGAGAGAAACCGAAACCCTTCACTAAAGCCTTTCTTCAACCAAAGTTCAACACCGATCAGCATCAGGATTCGGCAGCAGGATCAAGAATCTCCTCGTGCAAAGATGAACGGAGGTAATCCTTAATCCTTCTCAAATCAAAATCTTATTGTGATTATCATGCAGTTCAAGATCTTAGGGTTTATGTGAAAAACGAATTAACATGTGGTATCAGAGCATGATTTATGAACGCATGATTGTCCATGAAGTAGAATAACCTTATATCGCCATAATCGGTAGATACCTATATCCTAACTCTGTTTTGCAGATACTTAATGATCCAACTATTATGGCCTGAATGAATGTTATTTATTTTCCGCATTATTTTTATTATTATTATTTTATTTTTTTTGGGGCACGACTGTTTGATCGTGATTTATTTAAAGTTTAAATTTTGATTACGTACAAAGCTCCTGCGTGAGTATTATTCGAAAATATTCGATGTAATAGATGTCAATAAGTTCGTCGTAACGAAAGTGGTGGCGGACTAATTGGTGGTTGGTTCGACCTAAAACGGAGTCGTTTTGAGGCTTGAAGATGAAGACAGGAACAAGGCCATATAGTTGGATCTAATTTTCCTGATTATGTTTCTGATGTTGCTTTCTATTTTTTTTATTATTATTATGTTTCTTGATGCATTATGTCGTATTAAATAGGGAATAAAGAAAAACCTATTTTAGAAACCTATATAAAAAAAAAATTCTTCAGAGCGCCCCACACCCGCTGAGTCTTGCTCTTGGAAAAAAATTCTCGACCCCAGTTAAGAGGGGCTCGCTTTGCTCGCCCAACTTTGTAATTACACTCACCTAAAATATAATCGATTTTAGATGGTCTAATGTATTAAAACTCTGGTGACTGCCTACAGGAGCACCTAAGTTTCATTTTATTGCCCATCTTTGTAATTACACTCACCTAAAAATACTTCACTTTAAATGGTATAATGTATTAAAAACTCTGGTGACTACCCACAGGAGCACCTAAGTTTCATTTTATTACTCAAGTGTTGTCTTTTAAGTTAAAGCCTTATTAAATTATTGTATCTCTATTTATATTGCAGTTAGCCTACCCACTCACCTCAACTCGCATGCTTCTTCTGTCCCTATACTTACTGGAACCAACTTCTCTGAATGGAAGGAGCAAGTTGAGTTCACCTTAGGAGTACTTGATTTGGATCTGGCCCTCCTCAAAGATAAGCCAGATCCACTTACTGACAAAAGTACCCTTGAGGAAAAGACTCTCCTTAATGCTTGGGAGAGATCTGACAGACTAAGCATCATGTTCCTGCGAATGACCATAGCCAGCAACATCAAAACCTCCCTTCCTAAACCCGAGAATGCTAAGGATTACATGAAAGCCATAGAGGAAAGGTTTAAGACTGCAGACAAGTCCCTTGCTGGGAAACTAATGGCAGATCTTACAACCATAAAGTTTGATGGTACTCGCTCAATGCATGAACATGTTATTGAGATGACCAACCTCGCAGCTAAGTTGAGAAATTTGGGAATGACTGTGGATGATTCTTTTCTCGTCCAATTTATCCTGAACAGTTTACCTCCTCAGTACGGGCCATTCCAAATTCACTACAACACTATTAAGGACAAGTGGGC
Source organism: Salix exigua (assembly GCA_032356905.1). NCBI lineage: Eukaryota > Viridiplantae > Streptophyta > Magnoliopsida > Malpighiales > Salicaceae > Salix > Salix exigua. The sequence goes on along the minus strand of CM063602.1, from coordinate 11,554,177 downwards.
AGTGAATGAATTGGCTAATAAGCTGGTTCAAGAAGAGGCAAGACTGACTCAACAAGGCATTAAAGTGGCTCATTTTGTTCAAAGAGCTGGACATAAAGCTGGGACAAAGCACAATTTAGGCCAGAAAAGGGCACCACCCAGATCTAATGAGGCCAATCAACCACCCAAGAAGAAAAAGAAGGAAGACTTGTGCAAATTTTGCAAGAAACCTGGACATTTTGCAAAAGACTGCACTAAACGACGAGAATGGTTCGAAAAGAAAGGTAACCCTATGGGTTTCAGTAAGTTATTTCGAATCAAATCTTACTTATGTTTCTCACAATACTTGGTGGATTGACACTGGTGCTAACGTTCATGTTTCTAACACAATGCAGGGATTCCTTACGACCCAAACCATAAACCCAAGTGAGAACTTCTTATTTATGGGAAATCAAGACAAAGCTCCAGTTGAAGCTATTGGAACCTTTCGTCTTGTTTTAGATAGCGGTTTTCAGTTAGACTTATGTCAAACTCTTTATGTTCCGTCTATTTCCCGTAATTTAGTTTCCGTAAGTGCACTTGATAAAATTGGTTATTCGTTTCAAGTTGGAAATGGTAAATTCAGTTTGTTTAAGAATTTTGAACCTATTGGTTCGGGGATTTTAATTGATGGTTTATACAAGTTCCATCTTAAACAATTTGCTGAAACCCATCTTACCCTGCATTCTAATGTAGAAGCAAAGCGTAAGTCGTCTAAAAACGACTCCTATTTCTTGTGGCATAAAAGGCTGGGTCACATATCCAGTGAAAGGATCAAAAGATTAGTAAAAGATGGTGTCCTTCCGGATCTAGATTTTACTAATCATAAAGCTTGTGTGGATTGTATTAAAGGAAAAACAACAAAACACACAAAGAAAGGAGCCACAAGAAGTACCCAGCTTCTTGAAATAATACATACAGATATTTGCGGACCTTTTGACGTTTCAACTTTTGGGGGAGAGAAGTATTTCATTACCTTTATTGATGATTACTCACGTTACTGTTATCTATACTTGTTGCATGATAAATCTCAGTCAGTGGATGCTGTACAAGTGTTCATTACTGAAGTCGAAAGACAACTAGATAGAAAAGTGAAAATCATAAGGTCAGATAGAGGTGGTGAATTTTACGGAAGGTATGATGAAACAGGACAACATCCTGGACCTTTTGCAAAACTTCTCCAAAAGCTTGGAATTGTTGCCCAATACACAACGCCTGGATCTCCATGGCAAAATGGTGTAGCTGAAAGGCGAAATCGTACATATATGGAAATGGTTAGATCCATGATGAGTCATGCCAATTTACCTATATCATTATGGATGGATGCTCTACGCACAGCTGTTTACATCTTGAACAGGGTTCCTAGTAAGACAGTTCCAAAGACACCTTTTGAACTGTGGAAAGGATAGAAACCTAGTTTAAGACATCTCCAAGTTTGGGGTTGCCCAGTTGAAGCTAAAATCTACAATCCACAAGAAAAGAAATTGAACTTTAAGACCATCGGTGGTTACTTCATAGGTTACCCAGATAAGTCCAAAGGATATAAGATTTATTGTCCTAACCATAGTACGAGAATTGTTGAAACCGGTAATGCCAGATTCTACGAGAATGGCGAAATCAGTGGGAGTAATAAAGTTCAAGATGTGATCATTCAGGAATTAAGGGTACATGTTCCTTTACCCTCAATTTTGAAAGATGGGAACCCTCCTATTGTTGAACCATTCAACAATGAGGAACACCCAATGAATGATTCACAACTCCATAATGAGATTATTGCCAATGAACCTATGGATGCAACACCAGCGGAACCGGCATTAAGAAGGTCTCAAAGACAAAAGAGATCTGCTATTTCCAATGATTATATGCTTTACCAAGTAGAATCTGAAGATGGGACAATGAAAGACCCGGTTTCTTATTCACAAGCCATTAAAGATGTTAATTCTAATAAATGGATCGATGCCATGAAGGATGAATTGAAATCTATGGCAGAAAATCAAGTATGGGAAGTAGTTCAATTGCCTCCAGGACACAAAGCAGTTGGCTGTAAGTGGGTTTTTAAGACCAAGCGCGATTGCAAAGGCAATATTGAACGACATAAAGCCCGACTTGTTGCCAAAGGTTTCAATCGAAAAAGGTATTGATTATACTGAGACTTTTTCTCCTGTGTCCAGAAAAGACTCACTTAGAATTATCATGGCGTTAGTGGCTCATTATGACCTTGAGTTACATCAAATGGACGTCAAAACCGCCTTTCTTAATGGAGACTTGCAAGAGGAAGTCTACATGCGTCAACCTGAAGGCTTCATAATTGAAGGTCAGGAAGACATGGTCTGCAAACTTAAGAAATCACTATATGGATGAAACAAGCTTCCAGTGCAATGGTATCTAAAGTTCGATGAAACTATTATCGAATTTGGTTTCAAAGAAAATATCGTTGACCCTTGCATATACCTTAAGATCGAGTGGGAGCAAGTTCATATTTTTAGTTCTGTATGTTGATGACATCTTATTAGCCAGCAGTGACCTTGGTTTATTACATGAAACCAAGACTTATCTCTTTAAGAACTTTGAAATGAAAGATATGGGCGAGGCATCCTATGTGATAGGAATAGAGATATTCCGTGATAGATCACTTGGTATTTTGGGATTGTCTCAAAAGGCATATATTGACAAAGTTCTAGAGAGATTTGGCATGATGACATGTTCCTCTAGTCCTGTTCCACTGCATAAAGGAGATAAGCTTGATCTTACGCAGTGTCCACAAAACGAGTTGGAACGTAAAGAAATGACACAATATCCTTATGCTTCTCTCGTAGGGAGTTTGATGTATGCACAGGTCTGTACGAGGCCTGACATTAGTCATGCTGTTGGCATGTTGGGTAGATTTCAAAGTAATACAGGGATAGCTCATTGGAAAGCTGCAAAGAAAGTACTGAGATACCTAAAGGGAACACGGAACTACATGCTCACATATAGAAAATCAGGACACCTACAGGTGACTGGTTATTCAGATTCAGATTTTGGAGGATGTCCTGACACTAGACACTGCACTCTTGGCTATGTGTATCTCTTATCTGGAGGTGCAATATCATGGAAAAGCCAGAAATCCGAGTTGCTTTACACATCCACCATGGAGGCTGAGTACGTGGCATGTTATGAGGCTGCAATTCAGGGAGCGTGGTTGCGTAATTTTGTCTCTGAGTTTGGAGCTTTGAGTTTCATCTCTAAGCCACTAACTCTGATCTTGTGACAATGAAGTCGCAACTTTCTTCTCCAAGCATGATAGGATATCTAAGGGAGCAAAACACATGGACCTTAAATATCTATCATCAAGCGGGATGTTAGACTAAAGAAAATTGTCATTGAGCATACAAGAACAGATCTCATGGTTGCAGATATATTCACAAAAGGACTACCTCCAAAGACCTTTCAGGGACATACTCAAAGTATGGGTCTTGAAGATAGTTCTTAGTTATCATTTATCTACTCTTTATCATGTACTTGTACTTGACATTTATTGAGCTCTTAATGTATTGCTACATCTGCTATATATTCTCTTCTGTTATCCATTGTGTACATATTTATGATTGGATGAATGCTAACAGAAACAGTCTTGTAACAAAGACATTATGGGACCATTATGCAAATCTCCTCTTATGGTCTAGTTATGAAAGTTGTCAATGATGTGGTACATGGAAGGAATCATGTTATGGAATGATGTGTGCACGCCATGACTCCCATTGACAACCGGATTAGCCAAGACACTTATGATAACCGACTAAAGAAGAAGCTTAGCATGTAACGCGCGCCTTATGACTCCTATATGAAAACCCTAATGGATCTTCCTATCGACCAAGTGGGAGACTGTAAGGAAATTACTTTTAAGTCCTTCCCTTTCCCGAAATTGTGGTCATTATAGGAATTTCGTTTTCATAGGATACATTCTATTTTCTACATTATCGGTTTTAATTAAGGAGTTATATTCCATATCAATCACTACCTTGATGGACGGTTGAGATTGAATTAAAGAAAACCCTAATTGGTTTTCGGTCCTCTCTCCACCTATAAATATAGACTTTTGTCCATCACAAAAGCCGTCATGATTTCAACACATTAGGGTTTATAGGCGAGGAGAGAGAAACCGAAACCCTTCACTAAAGCCTTTCTTCAACCAAAGTTCAACACCGATCAGCATCAGGATTCGGCAGCAGGATCAAGAATCTCCTCGTGCAAAGATGAACGGAGGTAATCCTTAATCCTTCTCAAATCAAAATCTTATTGTGATTATCATGCAGTTCAAGATCTTAGGGTTTATGTGAAAAACGAATTAACATAGAACAGTAGTGAATGTCACTGTAGATGGACGTCATCAGATTATTTTTGTTCATGGAACTTTTCTTTTATGGTCAAGATGTATCCATGTATTATAAGAAGAAGAAGAAGAAAACTCCGTCATTATTAACGTCGGTGCTGAATTAAAATCATCTTTCTTTGTCATTAGGGTTTGTAAGCAAATAAGTGAGGCTAGTTGCTTGGATTAGCTAGCTAGCTAGCTAGGTAAAACATTTAAACTTAAATATTAACATGATAAATGTATGTTAGCTCATTACTAGAATGTTTAAGTGATAACTTAAATTATTAGTCGAGTTATCATTTATTTTCTGGATTTGATGAAACTTTACTTCTCAGAAAATATATTTTATGGGTTTAGGTGAGCGAGTAAAACCCCACTTGTTCTATGTTCTTATAAGAGATGCACGTCTTAACTCGAACTCAAGACATACCATGTAGATTTTAATTTTTTTATCATTACATCACACTCATTAGAGTTGATCCAAACATCCACATTATTAATAATAAAATATCTAGGATAGTTAGCTACTAGAAATCTCTCTCTAGTTATCTTTACAAATTATTTGTTTTGAGACTATTTTTCACACAACTAAATTATTATTTTTTCATGTTTATAAAAACCATTAATTATATTCTTCACATTGACGAATTTTAAGATTTTTCTTCAATTCTTTCTAAAAATTGAAGTGATAACACGAGAAATAAATCCATTTAGGTATCATCTCCTCTTAGCTTTCAAGAATGCTCTCTCTATCTATCTCTTGCTGGCAAGGGAGATGAGCGCAAGTTGTTTCAATCCGACAATGTCCTTCGCTAGTTCTTCGAGCCCACATTGCTACCGTGAGAGACTAGAGTTGCTGCCACTAAACACCAAAGTGGTGGTGGTGTTAGTAGAGGAGGTGGTGGGTCTCCACCAGGCGGCGGCCTATCCTTGTAGTGGTTATCTTTTTCTTTATACAAGAAAGGGTTGTTTGAATTTTGATTGTAGGAGCTAGCCAGCTACAAAAAGAAGGATCTCTTTCACTATCGGGTCCCATCAACTATATCAATGGAGTAATCCACCAAGATTGCGCCGGAGCTTCTATTTGCTTAGATTTGAAGATTTGGCCACCAATTTGCTGGGCGGTATATGCTTTGCTGCCAAGCTAATTCATGCATGCGCTTGTGGTGGTCCTCCTATATATCCTTTTATCATACCACTACGCACGGTCAACCCTTCTGATTTTTGTAGTGCCATTCCTTTTATCGTCAATCATTCTTGAGCTCTATGTTTTAGATATTGCATGATTTAAGGGCACAATTAGCTAGCTAGGTTAATTAATCATCTACATAGTTCGAGAGGAGCAAATTGCACGAAGAAGAAGAAGAAGAAGAAGAAGAAGAAGAAGAAGAAGAAGAAATCGACGTGAAATTAAAAGGGAAGAGAACCTTCATTTACTTCATCCGAAAACCGATGAACTACCTTCTAGTAAACATAGCAAATATATAAACAAGTAATAATCGACATCATTCATGCTAAGAAATAATAGAGCTTGAGGCATACTAATTAAATTCAGCTCGGTATATATTATTAGTATTATTAAAGGACATTACCAAACATAATCTAAGTGTTGGCTATATGTGCATCAATTGTCCCATGGCGGAGACCGGGTGGGCCAAGTCACAATCGAATGTCGTGAGCGCTTGCATGCTTGAATGCGGTATAAAGTTAGGGTATGCATCTCTTCTATCACCAATTGGTTTTAGAAGAGTTGGTAGCGCTCGAGGTCCTACAATTGGTATCAGAGTCAAGGTCACGAGTTCGATTCCCAGCGGGAGCAATCGCTGAGGGGGAGATTGTTGGCCATGTGTGCATCAATTGTCTCGTGGCGGAGGCCAGGTGGGCCAAGTCACAATCGAATGTCGTGGCGCTTGCATGCTTGAATGCGGTATAAGGCTAGGGTATGCGCCTCTTCTATCACCAATTGATTTTAGAAGAGTTGGTAGCGCTGAGGTCCTACACTAAGTTGTTCTTATAATTTATTTATTTTATTAGTATTATTATGAGAGATTACCAAACTATTGAACACAATCTAAGTTAATGTGTTATTTTCTTTTTTGTTTGTCTAAAAAGCTTTTTGATTATTTAGTTTTTTTATATATTAATTTTATTATGGATAAGGTATTGAAAATAATGATAACGATTATTTTTAAAGTATTTTTTCTTAAAAATATATTAGACTAATTATATATTTTAATATTTGTTTAATACTAACGCATTAAAATATATAAAAAATGAACTAAGATTTTTTTTAATCTCAAATTAATTTATTCTCAGTGTTTTGAAATATTTTTAATATAATAATATTAAAATTAAAATTTGAAAAATAAAAAATATTTTAATTTATTTTTAAATAAAATCACTTTAAAATAAAAATATATCAAGTCATACGTAGACAAAACAAATAAAAAAACACAAAGGTAACAAATCATTAACAACAGAACATTTATTATACTTGTATAAGAGAAAGTTTCACTCTCATTTCACGTCATCAAAGTTAAATTTAATCCGTTTTTAAAGCAAACTGTATTTAATATAAAGATAAATAACAATAAAAATTAAAAGTAAAAACTAATAGTATAGACATATAACTAGGAACAAAAAATAAAAGTTATCCTAGAAAAAAAACAAAAAAAATAAAAGAGATCGAAACTAAAACAAAAAATAAAAACTGAAATGCAAAAAAAAAATTATATATTTTAAAACAAAGAAAAAAAAATCTCCCTACACCATATCATTGACAAATGGCTGGTCAATCGGATCAATATTTGAAATTAGTTTAATTATAAGTTGACTTTTCTCTTACCTAGACCAGAAAAGATCCAAACTCCAAAGAGCTTCCAGGTAACCTCGATTTAATAATTGCGGTTTGAGGTTTCAGTGAACAAAAAAAATGAAAAGAAAAAGAAAAAAGCAAAGGTAAAATAAGTGATCCATCTTATCTTATAAAAAAGAGAAAAAAAATAATAAGGGCACTAGCTATTTTTGTATGATTGATTTCTTCTAGAACAGCGATACGAGAATCTAGGTTATATTATTAAACCTAATAAAAAAGCATAAAGGAAGGTAAGAAGCATAATTCATACGTTTAATGAGATAGAAAAAAAAAGCATTATTGGGTTCTAGGGCTCCTTAATCAATGTAGGCTTGCTTAGCAATATCTTTATATTTTTCTTGAGATTGTACGTTGGAGGAGTTGAAATCAAATTTATCGGATTAATCTAGGTGTGTGTAAATCGATTCGAATATCTACATTAATAAAAAAAATCTTTCATGAAATGGTTGGAATAACTTGGTTAGGGTTTGATGAGAACCTTTCTCTAATCCAAACTCTACTTTTCTTTTTTAATGTTTTAAAAAACAAATTAATTCGATGATCTTCGGCAAGGCAACACAACATTTAATTATATTTTTTATAGTTAAATAGTGTATTTGATATAATAATAGTTTTCGATGTTTTGATTTGAAAAGATAAAGCTATGAATTGTAGTTTTTTAATAATTAAAATTTTAAAGTATTAGAGATTTTAATGGAATCATGCAAAAATATTGTGTATCTATTATTGATCATCTTAAAAAATATTAAATGTATACGAAGTTGTATTGCATAAAATTATTCTATTAATGAATTTCACTTTAGCATATATAAAAGGAGAAAATACAAATCCAATTATATTGAATAATACCTCCGTACACGTGTCTCATCGTTTTCCATAATACAACTTTTGTATTTTTCGTAATACTAAGTTTTTTCTTTCTAATTATTTATTTTATCATTTAACAATAATATATATTTTTAGAAGAATATCTTTTTATCCCACACCCAAACCCGCATTTATATATACACGCACGCTACCGAAAAAACAAAGCAAACTGATAGTACTGTCGTTGTACGGAAATCATGACCAAATTGGAAGTGATTAATCATGAATTATTATTATATATATATATATATATAATGAAAAAATAAATAAGAGGGGCTAGTCTGGTTAGGTACATGATACATAATTATTTGAGATTTATATAATTATTAATTTTAAAATTATAAAATTAGTTGAGTTACATGTAAATTAATTTAGACATTCATTTTTTTTTTAAAAAAATATATATATATATATATATTAATTAAAAAATAAAATGTATGTATAACTGTTTTACTGTGTGATGCACTGTATTACTTCAACTGGAATAACGTAGCATATCTTCTTTTTTCTTTTAACATAAAGTTGAGTGAATTATAGTTTAGTCCCTGTTGATGATTTTTAATGTAGTGTATATATATAATCAATGTGCTGGAATCGCATCTTTCATTTTTACAGACAAATGGGCCAGCTGAGCGAATTCCTCCTGTAGATCATAAACAAATGACATAATACTTTAGTTGGCTTGTCCTTTTTTCGAGAAATCCTTGTTTATGTCCGAAGCCAAATGCAAGAAACATTAATCTGGTTCTTGTGCTGTAGTGCCCTAAGCAGTAAGCACAGCTTCAAAGCAGACAGCTTTAGGCAAAACAGCAGATTCCGTTCTTGAAGCTGTCCTTGCATGCCCTTAATCATTACCCATAGTTTCGTTGTCGGCATTTCAATACAAAATGAATTTACGGTAGAATGTGTTTTTAGTTCAGAAATATGTTAAAATTATATATATATATATTAAAAATTATTTTTGATATTAATATATGTAAATAATCTAAAAATATTAATTTAAAATAAAAAATAAAAAAATTTATTTTTTTTCAAAAATACTTTTAAAATATATCGACAAACACCCACTAAATAAAAGAAGAGAAGCCTGTTAGGTTGTGGCCCAGCGGTGTAGGGGCACACCCTCCTTTTTTCAAACTTCGGTTCGAGTCCTAGTGGAGTGGTGTTGGAGGGTTCCTCCTTTCATGTCCTTTTAAGTCTTTTATTGTGTAGTATGTCTGTCACGCCTGCGGTGCATTGACTGCTCATTTGAGCTTGCACGGTGTTCAGGTGAGTACAGAAAATAATCGATGTGCGCTTAAACTAACCGAACATCCCAATCATAAAAAAAAAGCCTGCTAGGTTGGTTTTTATGAGCAGGGAAGCACTGGCATCACCGAGTATAAAAATATGGTCTTTGGGCCCGTTTTGCTTATTAGGATATTAATAATATGGTGAGGGGATAAAGCACTAATCGTTGTGTTCTTGGTTAGCATATATTGCCTAAATTACTCCCGATGGGAATACTTGATTGCTAAATAAGAGTGTGTTTTTCATTTATAAATATGTTAAAATAATATTTTTTTTATTTTCAAAAAAATATTTTTAATATCAATTATTATATCAAATTAATCTAAAAATACTATAAAAAAATATTAATTTGTTTTGGAAAAACACTCTTCAAATGCTCCCCAAACACTTTTGGTTAGAACCAAAAGAAAAGTGAATGCAAGAATGTCTGCTAGGTTATGACTTAACAGATAAAATTAAGGAATTAGAGTGTCTCAATCATGGAAGCTTATAAGTTATAAGTTCAGATTTTGTAGTTGCTAATATAACAGTTATTTGAGGATTACATGATAATTAATTTCAACACCTATAAGATTAATGGAAATACGTGTAAATTGACCCAGATACTCACGTTAATCTTAGAAAAATAAGGAAATACTCCTTACATTAGTTTGATCTCCCAATATATCACACATCCATCAAAACTAATACATTGAGGTGTCTAATTCCTAAGTCCATAAAAATTGCTAAGTAAAACCTCCTCCCCTGTTAGGTTTTTGACTTTTTGTTAATTTGGTCACACCACTAGTCATGTTTTGATGGATCAATGACTTGACTCAAAGGTCAAATAATGGTTCATAAGTTTATTTTAAAATAATGTTGTTTTAAAAATTTATTTTAAACAATTAAAATAACATTATTTTTTACTAAATAAATCAAACTATGAACCGGGTTTTACTAGATCAAACATGATCTGTACCAAATTTTAAGTTTATGTTTGTAATTATATTTTAAAAATATTTTTGATAAAAAATAAATTTTTATATTTTATATTTTATATTAAATATTTTAAGTATTTTTAGATTCATTTTTATTTATATATTGATATTAAAAATAATTTTTTAAAAATAAAAATAAAAATTTAATAAAAAAATATTTTAAAATTATGCTCCTACTCTCAAAAATCAATAAGGCGGAGGGTCACCGTATTTACAATTTTTTCGCTCACCGTGGGACCTACTCATCCACCTAATATTTATATCAAACAGTTGATTTCGATGACAAAGCCGCTTATCTTGATCAAATGGTAAAAAACAAAACTTGATGTGTATGATAATAGTGTGCCCTTAAAAATAGCCAAATGAAATCTCTCTAACTTCTAGGTGTCAATCACAGGAAATTTGTCTGAAAATATAGCTATTTGCTAGCTGCGATCAGTACTCTACAGAAAGCATAAAGAGAACAAAAAAAGTAACACTCTGTTCGTCCCATTTCACCTTCACAATATTTTTTAAAAGTCTTTGGAGAGAAGGAAACAGGGGTGTCGAGAGAGAGAAACGGTTTCTTCTGGTGGGTTTGCTGGGTGTCTCTTAGCTTTCTTGAGGGTTTTGGGGTTAAGAAATAAAAAAAGGAGACATTTTTATTGTTGGTAACCAAAAAGCTGCAAACTTTTTTTCTTTTATGTTATTTGTTTTACAATCCTTCTCCCATTGCTCACATTTGTTTAACCGGTACTTGTAGCTTTCTGTGTGCTAGTCTTTGTCTGGTTGCCAAGAAACCGCGAGAAAACATTTTTGTTGAGCGTTTCTAAAACGGGGTTAAAAGGTTTTTGTTTTCGTCGATTTTTATTCGGGTTTTATCTCAAAAACCATTAATCTTTTGAGTTTTGATGATGGTGTTTTATTGTAGAAAACAGAGGAGGTTGGTCTAGTTGTTTGTACTCCAATTTGTTTTGACGAAGCCTTTAAGGGCGGGTCTGTGTGCTGCGTGGAAAGAACCTAAAAGGTGAAAACTTTAACACAAACCTTTCAAGACTATTTGATGGGAAATCGAACGACTTTTTTTGAAAATGGGTTTTGATGTTTACGAAATTTGATCACCCCTGGTTTTATTTTATCAATATATTTTGTTGTTGCTTTTGTTGTTTTTTCACTAAAAAAAGCTCTCTTTATGGTTTATGTTTTTTGGGACGAATGGTAAAAATGATGATAAAATACGAGAAAACGGCATTCATTTCTTGTGAATCTTACAAAGTGTTGGGGAATGGAGTGACTTTTAAAAAATATACAAAACAGCAATATTAGTATAAACATTTAAAACAAGGTAAGTTTTTTTTTTTTTTTAAAAAAAAAGGTTCTTGGCTACCAATCAGAGGATATTGAAATTTTATTGTAAGCTGTAAACACTTCTGCTTTGATTCTTATTTGCCTCTTGTTAAAAAATGCATTTAATTAGGAATTATGATATGCATGTTGTCTTGCTAATAGGCCTTCATGTTTGTTTGCTTGTTTCCCAAGAACACACTAAAATTAATTCCAGGGTTATAGTCATGAATCCAGAAAGAATGTGATTTTTTTCGGACAAATTTGCATATATACTCAGGGTTCATTGTTCTTGATTGACCAAATGGCACTGAGATACCTGTTCTTACGTTTAATGTGTTGCTAGCCAACACTTGTAGTGCTTTACAATAACTCCTGATTCTCATCCATATTTTATGCTTGATAGATGAGATCTAAGGTAAGCAAAGAGGATTTTTGATTAACTTAGGCTCTTTGTTCTTGGGATGCTATATTTGATGGATTAGCTAATTTCATGTCGTTTTGCTCTCCTGTTTCTCATCTTTTTTTTGCCTCTAACGTGTATATACTCTTACCTCACATGTTTCCATCTCCACTGGATTTTATTTTGAGAGAAATATCTAAAATTTAATTTTATAATAAGGGTTCAGACAAAACAAGAAACATAAGTTTTTAAGCAGTGACGATCATTGAGATACTAGCTAGATATGTATGTAAGGAGCTTCACGTTTTGATCTTTAACATACTTTTCTTGAACACATAATAATCATGTAATGAATTGTTTGGCTTGATGCACTAGGAAACATAAACTACTGTGCCTTACTGTTTTTTATTTATTTATTTAATTAAGAGCTCTCAAAATGTTTCATGCCATCTTTCTAATTAACAACATTTGTATCTTTAGTTATTAATTTTCTTTCTTTCCTTTGCTGTTAGTATTTAGATGTTTGTGCTGCTTTGTATGAGCTAAAATTGTGGTGGTAGCTGAGTAGGCGGGATGCTCATTTCCCATTAACTATTGTGTTGATAAATCATTATTTGTGCAATGACTCGTAATTTACCAGAAAAAAAGAAAGAAACATGTTCTATCATATTGCTCCTATATGTCTTGTTGTTGAGATTCAAGATTCAATGACTGCATTCATTTTTTCTGTGATTTAGGATATGGCTGATTTTGGGTGCTGGAACTCCGACATTCCCTTTAATGTGCTCTCCCGCTTGCAAACCAAAGATCTGCTGGGATTGAAATGTGTCTCTAAAGGGTGGAAGCACCTTATATCTGATCGCTCTTTCATCCAGGCACAGTCACAAAGGAAAGAACCACTGTCAGGATTCTTCTTCCAGCAGAGGCATCGGTACTGTCCTGATGACATAAAAACTATTACCTATTTTCCTGTTGAAAGGAAAAGATTGCAGCAGGATGTCTTTGCTGTCCTCCCTCGGGATGTCGTGTTGTTGGCGTCATGCAATGAGCTTGTTTGCTGTCGAAGTTGCTACCCCTTTGAAGATCCAGCTATCTATGTTTGCAACCCCTTGAACTGTGAATGGTGGAGACTTGATTGGAAGGAACCTGACAAAGAAAGCTTCATTTCTCTGGCGTTCAATCCCTTCCAGGATATCTCTGTCAATCTGACAAATTTCAAGGTTGTTAGACTGAGGCAACTTGAGACCGAGCAGGAGGGAGCATACTTCTCATTTGAAATATATGCCTCAAGGACAAGGAATTGGAAGCTATCAAAAGAGGTTTGCTGGTGTGATAACAGTTTATACAAGAATGGAGGCATTTTTAGTGGAGGGATCTTACACTGGCTCACTGATGGTGACCAAATCCTGACTTTTAGTGTAGAGAATGAACTAGCTTTGCTGATTTCAACGCCACTCCCAGTTGGAGAGTTTAATAGTACACCTCAAGCTTGCATTGGAGAATCTGAAGGTCAGCTGTATTATGTACTGATCTCTGAAGAAGGACTGCATGTATGGGTTCTTGAGGACTACTTTGATTCTACTTGGTCTCTCAAGCACGCGAAAACTCTCGCGCAGATAGAAAAGGAACACCCGGGCTTCTTCGTCAACTTATACGACAGAGTGATGCACTGGCCGAGAATTGATGATCGCCCATGGATGGATCCCTTGGCCTTCAAAGATGGGGTCCTGGTAGTAAGGATATCAAATACCATCTACTTGTATCATGTTGACACTGACAAAATGGAGGAAGTTTGCGAGACTTCAAAGTTTGGTGCAATGTCCTGGGCTTCCCCCACAGTGCTTCCCTATACCACGAGCCTGGTTCCTTTAGGTCTTCATTTGGGGTCACCTTAATTTCCATCCTCTGCTAACTGTGAGCTTGTGAATGATGAAGTTATAGCATTCAAGATGCAGTGTGCAGGCTTGTAATTATATAGCTTAGGAAAGTAGTGCCTAACAGGATTCTCGAGTCAGCAGACCAGTTTTGAATCTGAGCTCTTTTGGATCTTCTCGCCGATAAATATATAATCTTTTGTTGTCCTTGTAAGTTGATTTTAATCGATATTCCCCTGTTGATCATCATGCTCTCCTGCCATGGGAGTTCGGAGCTATTCCACAGACTAAGATGGTTTTACTCAATTAGTCAGTCCTCTTTCTAGGACTGGATTTTGAATGTCGAACAAGGTGGAACAATTGGTGCTGGCTGTCTATTGGAAGAGTAGGATGTTCTACTTCAGATAGACATCTAACTACATAATAGCTCACGTGCCGTCCAAGTAAGCACGTATGCACACGTTTTTCCAGCAATCACTGCAAAGCGCTGAGAATTCTAGATTAAGGCTGTGAATATAGTGGAGAGACCCTCTGTATGGATGACTGTTTTGTCCCAGTTAAAAAAATATAAATTATTGTTTTTATTTTGATTTATTTTGGATTTTTTTTTGTCAAATAATGAATAATTTTATAATATCAATTATATCTTTTAATTTAAATGTTAGATTGATATGAAATTTTATGAGGAGTCTCTTGATATATTTTACATATATTATATTAAAATTTTAGAGCAATCGGAGAATGTAATGACTTTATCATAATATTATATATATTTATAATTTTATTTAGAAAAAATATTTTATTGTGTTTTTAGATTAAATTGTATAATTCTAAATAATTTTATTTTTAAATTTAAATTAATTTTTTGAATATATATATATATATATACACGCGCGCGCATATATAAATAATACAACTCTGAAATAGCATACCGAAACTTTTCGAAATTGAATCATTCAAATATCCTGACTACGTTTTAAAATTGTTCTTAGAAAAAATAATTCAATAATTTTTTTGATATTTTAAATTATTTTTATGTAATAATATTAAAAATATTTTTAAAAACAAGCTAAATCATTAAAAAAAACTGAAATAGAATGGGACTCAAGCGGGTAGTCAACTTCAGATCAAATCTAAAATGAAATAGAGTTGGAGCTGGTAATAAATAATGCTCTGCCGACTCTAATTTTATATATATTTAAGTTGATAAGAAATTATATTTTTATTATTAAATATAAGATATACGAATGTTCGGATAATAATATTCTAATTAATACTAAATATCTAATAAGCTCGGGTATTACCTACTTGATCATAATTATGGATCCGAAGGATAATACGGATAGCACTAGAAACCAATCCATGAATATTAAATTACTAGCTGGATTGTCCGCACTACGTTATGGTCAAAACAAATAATCTTCATAACTATTGAGATTAAAATATAATATTTTAATATGTAAAATTTAATATAATAAAAAAGATCAACATTCTTTGTTGTAATAATAGTAAATCAAAGTCTTAACTTCTTAAATTATCATTATCATCACTGTTAAAATAATAAACATTATTTAACAAATCTCTGAGAAAAACCAAAAAAAAATAAATAATAAAAAAGCACGTAAGAACAAAAACCTAAAATTACTATTATTATTATTCTTAATATTTATATTATTATTGTTTTAATAACGGGAAGAGAACAAAATTAAATCAAAGGCTTAAAAAAACCATAAAAAACATTAACAAAAGAGCCAATGAAAAAATAAATGAAAATAAATGAAAATAAAATAAAATTATTGATTCGAAAAAACATTATTTGACCTGAAAATTTATAAAAAAAAATATTACACTACTTTGCGGACTGAGTAAAAAGTTTGTATAATTGTTAAAAAAAATAAAAATTATCAAATTATCCCGAGAGAAAAAAAACCTAAAAAACATTAACAAAAGAGTAAGTAAGAGAAAAATATTAAATTATTATTATTATTATTATTATTATGCGAATAATGAAAAAAATAAAAGACTAAAAAAATCATAAAAACTTTAACAAAAGATCAAACAAAAAAATAAAGTAAAAATTCTCAGGTAAAAAAAGTCATATGACGTAAAAATAAAAAAGGAAAAAGGAAAAAAACTAAAAGAAATAACAAAAAAATACAACTATCAATTTCTAAATGATAATAGATATAAAATAAAATTTCAGAACTATTTTTTTTGAAAAAAATATATCAACCTAACAAATAAGAAAATAAAAAAAAATTAAAAATCAAAACTAAGTACAATTATATATATATATATATAGACAAAAGTGTAAGGATTATTCTTGAAATTAAAAGAAATAAAGGGATTAAAATAAAAAATTAAAAGTAATAGGGCTAAAATGAACATTAAATATAAAGGGATTAAAATCCAAAATTAAAAATATAAGGGCTGAAATAAAAACATCAAAGTCTTAAAATCTAATAATATTATTACTATTACAACTAAAACAATAAAAAGTATTAAATTATTACGATGAAAAAAATAAAAAAACATAAAAAAGGAAGCAAGAAAAAAACTAATATTATTATTCTTATTAAGTTGATAATTGGAAAAAATTCAATAAAAAATGCCAATAAATCATTTAAAAAAAACATAAGTGAAAAAACATCAAAATCAATAAAAAATATAAAAAATCAAAATAAATAATAATAAAAAATATAAGTGGAAAAAAAGAAATAAAAAAACATCAAAATCAATAAAAAAATCAAAATAAATAAAAATGAAAAAAAAGCAAAGTGAAAAAAGAAAAAAAAAAAAGCAAAGTGAAAAAAATATGTGTCTAATGGTAGCGTCAACGCTTCTACTGGTAAGACATGTGTCTTACGAGTAGTCTACATGCATTTCTTTGATTCTTTTTCTGAAAGAATATATAAATAGTATAATTATTGTTTAAAAACAAAAAAAATTACTATTGAAATCAACAGTGTTTTCACTCACACACTACGAGATATTTTAATTTATTTTATAATAATTAATGGTCATCGTTAATTTGAACATAGGATTCTCCGTAGATACGTCATCGTTTCATTTCTCCGTAAACACCCATAAACTCACTAAAAAATCTCTTTCTAAAAAGCACACCAAAACAAATAAAAATTCAGAAAAAATCCATTTTATTTCTTCAATAAAAAAGTCGTCATGTCTTCCACCATCGGCGGCGTCCCGCAACTCTACTTCTGCCACCAGTGCGACCGAACGGTAACAATAACACCATCACCAACCTCCGCTCTCTCATGCCCTAACTGCAGCGGAGGTTTCCTCGAAGAAATCGATTCTTCAAACCCTAGCCCTAACCCTTTCGATTCTGGTCTCGACCCCGCCCTCATACTCGATGACTTGTCCTCCATTTTCGGCGGCATGAACCCCACTCCTCGATCATCGACCACCTCAACAACAACAACAAGCTCCTCCACTGCGTCGCCACTATATCAAGATCTCGACGGTTTCAATCCTTTCGTTTTCTTGCAAAATTACCTGCAAACCATGAGGGCTGGTGGAGCGAATATTCAGTTTGTGATTGAAAATAATTCTGGCATGGGCGGGATGGACCCCACCGGATTTCGTGTTCCGGCAAATCTCGGAGATTACTATATCGGACCGGGGTTAGAACAACTGATTCAACAGCTTGCGGAGAATGATCCTAACAGGTACGGAACTCCGCCGGCGGCGAAATCTGCGGTGGAGAATCTTCCTGATGTCAAGGTAGTAGAGGAATCATTGCAGTCGGATTCATCACAGTGTGCTGTTTGTAAGGATAATTTTGAGCTAGGGGAGGTCGCTAAACAAATTCCTTGTAAGCATATCTATCATAAGGATTGTATCATGCCTTGGCTTGAATTGCATAATTCGTGCCCCGTTTGTAGATATGAGTTGCCTACCGATGATCCGGATTATGAGCAGAAGAAAGGGAATGGGAGTAATCAAAATGTGGGTGGTGGAATTAGTAGTGGTGGGTCGCTTAGTGAAGGTGATAATAGTGATGGTAATGCTCAGGCACCGAGAGATAGGAGGTTTAGGATTCCATTTTCATGGCCGTTTAGTAGTGGTCGGTCAGCTGGGTCGTCGGCGGAGGCCAGCAATAGCCGGAGTGGGAACAACAATGATGGGGATTCAAGAGGGAATACCAACCCTGGATCCGAGTCTAGAGAAGAGGATCTTGATTGATTGATGCTGCTGGGTACTGTTTCTTGTAAACATACAACTTTTTTTACTTATTTTAGTTTCTTACTGTTTTTGTTTCTCCTTTTGTTTCATTTAGTAATAAGTGGTTGTTGTTCTTAATGCTTGTCAATAATAGTCTGGTCTTATTGATGGTACACTTTTTCTTAATTCAATATCTGTGATCTACATGGTTGTGGAATGAATTGACGACACAACTATGAGTTAGGAGTTTTCTGTGTTTAGCTGATTGTGAAGCAAGTGTGATTTACGGAGTATCTCTAGAGCCACGTTATTTTGTTTGGTGAAGATAGAATTCTTTTGCCTATATGGTTATAGGGTTCTTACATAGAAAATAGAATTTTTGAAGCTTGATGTCTGCATACAGTGTATTTAAAATTGCCGTGGTGTTCTGGCATGGTTGCTGTAGTGTATGGATCTTGTTATTTTGTTTTTCTGTTCATCCTTTTCATTCTCTTTTACATTTGCATACAAAATGTCAAGATGAAAGTAGATTTGATGAGATTTACAGATGCTTGGCATTAAAATGTGGCATGACAGGCATGAACACAACAAAGTACAACCTATTGAATGCTTCTGACTCTGATTTGTCGAGAGCTCTCAATCACAAGCAGGATTATAGTGCTTGCCGATGAGCATAACACATGAAAGGTACTGGGGTGCACATTAAGAGTACATGACTTTGTTGCTTAGCCCTCCAAACTATAATAGGAATATGGTGCTTATGCTATGGATTTTGGATTAGTTGAAGAGTTTGGTGTCATTGCAGTGGGTTTGACTTGGAGTTTCAAGAGCTTGATTTTGTCCTTTCATTTATTTCTTTTTTTATATATAAAGATTAGGTATTCATTTGAATACCTAGAATATCTATATTCCTTGCTATTCTCACCAACAACCTGATGAGGAAGTGTGAGAAATCCACAAGTGATTTTTACATCAATGAAGCAGTACTCAAGCGCATACTCCTTGAAACAATTAGGACATGATTACTTGTATCTTGGATGGCTAATAATATAGGATATCTCAATTGGCTAGTGCTGCAGGTCATATTCTGGGGCCTTGTTAGTAGTAACAAGTTAGATTGGAAAAAAAAGTTCCTGCTTTTGTAGCAGTAATCTGATGGATTCCTTCAAATTTCCGTGAATGCACACGCTCATGTGGATTAGCTTTGATGCCGTTGTATCTGAATTATGGTATTTTTATATGAATATTATCCTTAATTGCACATCCTATAAGACATTCATCTAGATTGGCCCCTTTCAACCTTTTCACGTTGTCTGGTGCTTCCTGCCACATCTAGTTTTTGTGTCCTTTTGAATCAATGAATGAAGCATCACATGATAACAATATCTTCAAATTAGGCTGTATTATTTTGGTGTTTTTGTGCATCTAGTTTTAATGGATATTAGATTCATTGGTTAAGATACATCAGCTGTAGTTCTCTTGCCAAAATCATTGCTTGTATACCCTTGTTTTCTTGTAATGAAGCCAGGTCACTCTATCATGTCCTAGCTAAATGAGGCATCTCCATATGTTCATTGATTCGACGGCTTCAGTACCAAAATAAGAAAAGGGGAGAGGGGATGTTGTTAGTGTCTTTCCAGATATCTTGTTCGGTGAGTTTTTTATTCTCTTCTCTTTCTGCAGGATGCAAGTTATATCTGGAATGGTTGTTGAACAGAGAAAAAACTTACGCACATTCTCTTTTCCTTTTCATGCTTCATGCATGTTCTGTAAATGCTGGTTTTAAAATTATTGTCACAATTGTTGCTAGCTCCACACTCTTAGGACAAATTTATGCACAAATTTGCTTGGTTCTGTGAAGTTCTTTTTTGTCTGAGCATCATCTTAGACCCCTGAAATACCACTTTTCCCAAAAAAACTATTGTAATCTGTTTTTAAGTATTAGAAGTGCGTGCTAATCCTTTTGGGTAGTTGAGTGAACATAGGTTCAGCAGTGGATGAACTCAATTAGAATGTCAAATATTAAGCTTGATAGCAGGTGGGGTGATTGCGTGCTGGTATGATTTGTTTTAGGCGGTATGCTCTTATGGTGTACCAGAGGCCTGAGTTAGTTCATTGATTTAAAGTGTTGCATAAATTGTTTATTTTTTATTTTTAATTTTGGGCACCAGGGTTTCCTTTTTGGTTCTTTCCCCCCACATCTTCTCTTTCTTTTATGCTTTTGGACTCCTTTTTCCTTTCCTTCTATGAAAGGGATGTAATGCGTTATGAAAAAGCTTAGAATTCCACCAAATAAAAAATCATTTGGTTCAACTTCCAAGTTCATACGTTTAAGATTTCTCTGGTTTTGGGTTATAGAAATTCCAGGTTTTAGTATCCAATGTGAAGGGAGCTTCATAGATCAAGTATCATCAATTAGAAGCAAGTGAATTGAAGTTAGAAGAAGTATGATTTGGGACATGAACACCTGTCAAAGCTGTGTATTTTTTTTTAAGCAAGCATCATCAAAGTTTGAATAGAATAAAGAATTGGAACTTAGAAGTTACAAATTCCAAATGTGACGTAAATTATTATCCCATCTCATCCCCTGATAGAACTGGTTCCCGTAGACTTTAGAACTGAAAGCTCATTAGTGAAAGGTGGCATGTTGCCCTTAGCTGTTTTTTGTTTTTTGCTTTTTGTCGACGTCAATCACCATCTTAATTATATTAAGGCCAGTTCTATTTTGTGGTTGGAAGGAAACTGTTTTCGTAAAAACTTAATTATTTTTCTGTTTTTATTCAAGTTTTTTTTTTAATTGTGTTTGACTTATTGATGTTAAAAATAAATTTTAAAAAAATAAATTTCATTTTATATATTGAAAAATAACTGATGCAACAGCCAAAGTCTCGTAATTATTTTATCAAAAAAAAATGTTTTAAGTTTTGTAATTTGAGGTTAAACAATTCGGGATCTTCGATTGGAGCGTACATTCCACTTCTTTTCCAAAGAACTCAACCGATAGATGCAGCGGTACATCAGCAATTAATTGTGGTGATTAACCCCTTTTATATTTATAAATATCAGTAATTAGTATAGTTGTCATTTTAATTTGAAAATTCGCCTAGGAAATGGTATAAATTTTCAGGTTTCAGATTAATTCAATTTGATTATTTTATTAAAATAATTAAATTGAATTTATTTGAAAAAAATATAAAGTTGACCCGTTTAAATTGCACCAATCAACAGATTATAAGTCAATTACATTTTATAGTTAAAATTGCACTAGTCAATTAAATTATAGATCACCTCATTCAAGTCATTTTTTTTAACTTTAATTGCTTTGGATCACTGACTTAAATTATAAATCAACTCATTCAAGTCAATTATATTTTTATTGCCTAACTTGAATACTCTTGGACCACTTATAACAAACCTTAATCCCACCAGGTTTGGTTTATCATTGATTATTTTTGCTTAAGTTCCTCAAAATAAAATATATAAAAAATCCCCCGACACAATATCTCTCTCTAGTCTCTATACATGCATGCATACATACATACATAGTTTTTTTTTTTTTAAGAAAAAAAGGATAAAAAATGAGTGGATGGACCATTTATCAAAAGTCCAAATCATCACAACATGATGAATTGAATTTTGAATAAAGGACATGGAGAGAGATTCAAGGATGTGGCCCCCCATAGTCGTTCATGGCTGGGTTGCATCGTTGTGTCGGTAGTCGCTCTGTATTGAACCGAAACCGCGTGCGTCAGAATTTTGCGATTACGTTTCTTAACAGAATTACAAGAAAACCATGATACATGTGCATGCATCCATCCATACATACAGGTAGATAATTCCCACAACTTTTGGACTTCGTTTTTCTGTCCCTCTAGTTAGTCTGTGCTTCCACTCTTATCCTTGTATTTTAGGAGATTTTAAATTACTTATATTTACATTCTTCTTCTTCTTCTTCAGACTTTAACCTAGCTTTTGAAAAATAATACATCAAAAATGCAGAGAACACATTTATTTTCTTAAATTATTCCTTTTTACTTTAAAATCTTTGTATTTATAATATTTTATTGGCTGGTATTACTACGTATTTCAAGTATTTTTATTTGAAATGAATGATTTTTCTTTTTTACTAATGAGTTTTTATTTTATTTTTTACATAAAATATTGTGATAATATTTTGATAAAAGTTTTTAAAATCATAAAACATAGTAACCCTATTTTCCTTGTTTTTATAGATAAACATGATTTGTATGATGATTATGGAGTTTGTTAGTAGCTAGTGGATCCAAGATAAACATTGTTATAAAAGCATACATCTTTATATTTAGCTACACTAAAAACAGAGCTATAAATCTCAAGTTATTATTTGAATAACACTGAGAAATCCAAACTGTGGATATGGAATTGAAACAACAATGAATCTACAGGGACAAAATTGAAGTTTAACCCATAACATATTTTAAGATAATATTATTATTCTGCTACTGATGTTATTACTATTTTTATTATAAAAACAAAGAAAAGTCATGCTACAAACAAAAAAGCAATCCACCATTTTCTTCCTAACAAAAACAAATCAAATCAAAACTTCAATTAGTTAAAAAAGAGAGGAAATTTAGAAAAGATTCGTGCTGTACGGTTGACCTTTTTTTTAAAAGTTTTGTTTTTTTTTAATATTTATGGATTATATTTTAATATGTTAATAAAAAAATATTATAATCTCTAAATAGTTCTTCATACACAAGTAAAGGTGTCTCCTCGTCTTCCCTCAACTTTGCCTAACATTTCAGGTTTCGTTTACTCGCTTTTTCTCTGTCACTATCTTTAATACTATCTTTAATTATTTTTCCGGATAAAAAAAATAAAAATCAAATAGGACAACCTCGGGCGTGTAAATTATTACTACAATGTCAAAATATAGAACAGCAAAAAGCAGAATCCCATGAAAGATTGGCAGAGAAATATAACCGTGTTCCATTTCCAGACACCGTCTGCCAAACCCACCTCATATTTTTTTATTTTATCATCTTCATTTCATTTTCTCATTATATTCATACACACCATTCTTCACAATTTTTTTTTTTATGATCTAAGCACATAATTCTACTGTTGAATCTTTCTAATTAATTCTAGTCAAGGAAACACAGATTGGGTTTCTTTTCTTTTCTTTTCTCTCCATCGTTAGAAGATAAAAAAAGAGCAGCAATTGATCTGTGAGTTAAGAGAAAGAAACCCAAATCAGATGTCTCCTTCAAATAGTAATATTGATATTACTACTGGAGGAGGAAGAGGAACTGATTACAGCAATGGAAGCAGCAGTAATAAGAATTATATAGAACATCACGTTTCTAAGAGGGACACTCTTGCTGGTGTTGCCATCAAATATGGTGTTGAGGTGGGTGTTTTCTGTACTTTTTCTTGATTTTCTCTTTATGATCTGTTTGATTTTTGATGATTTGGTTGATGGGCACTGCTTATTTTATGTTTTTATGAAGTGGGTTTTAGTTAAAATGTCTTATGGTGTTAGTTGTAATATGATTTTTAGGTGGCAGACGTCAAAAGGTTAAATGGGTTATCTACAGATCTTCAAATGTTTGCTTTGAAGACTTTGCTCATACCATTACCAGGAAGACATCCTCCTTCTCCCGTTTTGTCTAATGGTTCTGCTTCTCCAGGGTAATAATTAACTGCTATTCTCGCACTTCCGTTTAAATTTGGCAATTTCTCTGCAGTGTTTTTGTGTTTTCTTCTCATTCTGGAATATTAGCTTTTAACTGTATTATCTACTTTTTCCATTTTGATTTTGTATTTGCTGTGATTTGGCCCATAGTCCTGGGTTTTGAGTTTCGACACAACGTTTCATCTATCTTTATCTGCATTATAATTTGCACTCTGCATTATTACTATAAGATAAGTTGTTAAATTATTGAGACTTGCAAGAAGCACATGTAAATAGTCTCTCAAGTTGATAAGAATGGTTGCCCTTCCAATGTTTATAACCCTGCCGGGTTGCCATTTAGGAGTATCTTTCTCTTCATTGGATTACCAGTTTCCTCATATGGATTCAAAAGCATTTTCTTAAATTTATATCCATATGAGGAACTTTTATATGCTGGTGTAGTATGGAGGCAATAAGTGTTCTGCCCAGTGTTTTTCTCGTACTGATGACCAATCCAAAATTAAAAACTCTTCTTGCATTATTAGCATATTGTATACTTCTTTTTTGGAGCACATTGTATCCATCTAAATAGTGAAAGTTGTGCTTCCGTCCTGAAGAATACTGTTTGGATTTATGGTTGAGAAAAGGCTGTTTGGTGGCTAGAAATAGATGAAACCAATGGTAGAACTTTGGACAATCATGTCCAGGAGCAGAATGCAGTCAACATTCTCATGTTGAGCTCAAAGCTCTGGAAAATCCTCTGAACATTGATCCCCAATAAACTAGGAAAGTCTATGAGTTTCTACATGGGAAAGTGAAAATCCTTTTTGGTTTTTATGGATCGTTGTTGGTTGTATTATGTTCCTTTTCCTGTTCCATTACATACTGCATCCATACTTGTGATGGTAGTGAAACATTGAAGCACTGTTTCTTGGAACCTAATGGGAAAATGAACAAGATAAAAGGAAAATAAGGAAGCTCATGGAAATTCCTGCTCTGGTTGAGTGAAGTGATTTGAGCTTTGATTAGACTGTGGATTGTAGGGTTGAGGAACAAGAGTCTGACTATAGTTTCTCCATCATATTTTGTATCACATGTGTTACTTGTTATTGAGCTATGCATAAATTGAAGAACAAGTTCCACAATAAGTTCCGCCACCATAATTTAGCAACTGGAGTTGTTTGACATTGTGGAGCTCTGCTTCTTTTGTGTTGGAGGTTAAATGCCTCCTTAGAGTGCTTGTTAAATTGCACCCTGAGGGTTTGGTACATGAAGGTTTGAGACACAATCTCATTAAACTGCATCTCTAACTCTAATCTTGGTTTATAGTCATCTGGGATGTCTAGTGTGCTGTTCTCATAGCAAGTGGGATTCCTGTTGTGCATGTCATGCCAAAGTCAATTTCGCATACCTTTCATCTGTATTCACTAGATAATAGAGGTATTTCTGTTATAATTCAAAAAAGTATTTGAAAGAACTGCATTTACCTGATCTTCGCGAGGCCAGTTAACTAAATTTCTGGATTTGTTTCAGCCTCAGTGTTCTTAAATATCTGTGTTAGCTATATTCACATAGCTATAAAAACTTGTTTATATGCAGTGGTTATCTATAGAACTCGCAGCCACATTTGCTTTGTGGTGTTGATCCCAAAACTCCCAATATATAAATATGCAAAGACACCAGATTTGCATTTAGTAATAAGGCTATAACTTCTTGCAGAGGAAATGACATTGACAAAACACCACCACGGCCACGCCACTCGAATTTGTTGGAAACACTCGAGTCTTTAAGCTTAAAATCACCTCAAAAGAAGGTTTCTCCAGCTATGAGCACTTTACAGAAGTTCTATGGTCTCCAATCTTCAAAAAAGAAGGATTTAGCTGAAGGTATGGAGATGGCTGTTTACAGAACAGGAAGCTTGAATTACTTAAATGATGGGCAAGCTTCACCTATATCTGACCCATTTTATAGCAATCACGAATCCATGAATTTGGCCAATGGTTTCTTGCCTGAGAATGGTTTGGTGGCAGAATACAAGCCTCTTTCAGTAGCTAGAGATGGGGATGTTGAGAAATCCAATGAGAAGTCCGTTCGAAGACGCCAGAAAGCTGAAGCTGATCCTAGAGTTGGAACTCCAGAAAAGCTGTTGAAAGAAGAGAACAATGGTGGAAGTAGTGCCTTTTCACCTGTAACAGGAAAGAGTCTAGCCATGAGACTAAAATCAGCAAGCAGAACATCGCTGACTGCTGAATCAGAGTCAGGATGGTTCAATGCTCTGTCGGTGGGCTTTGGAGATTCTATAATTGCTGACGGGTCTGTCGGAGTTCGTAAATCATCAAGCACACCAAGTCTGCTGGACCAGGAGAACAGTAATTTCTCTTCTGTTTGGCCATCTTCAAAGTGGAGTTTGACGTCTGATTTACAAGCTTTCTCAACTGCAGCCATCAGTATACCAATATTTGATGGCATCCCGAAGCCAATTTCTGGACGTAGGAGCAAAGCTGCTCTTGATTAGCACAAGTCCTCTGCAGTCTCGTAGAATCGATTTGTTTCTGTACTGTGTATCTTTTGGGATTGGATGTCATTTCTACCTATTACATTCCAGGTATAGCTGCTATGGGAAATCGAAATAGGAGCAAGGCCAAGAAAACAAACAAAGGTTAAAGAAATACAATATTACGTTCTGTTTTGACTATTCAGTGACGTGCTCTGTTTAAATGTGGATAGCATTCAATTCTGAAGCCGCAGCTTCTTGAGAAAAGCAACAAAAAAGAAGGTAAAAGAATGCCTCTTTTTACAAGTGTTCCATTTCGGATTTGTAATGGGATGCTCAAATCTAGGTCATAGTCTCAATTGTCATATAGTATTTGTATACGAAGCCATTTGTCCTAATTGTTTTATATAATGCTCAATCGCTGTACTGGATTTTTACGGAACGCATATTGATTTCCTGGAGAGGCTTTCCTTTCCAGTTTTCATCTCCTTATGATTCTACATTAAGCATTCATTTTGATCTGAATTGAACCTGTTGAATTGGGAATTTATAAAATGGGAAGGGTGGGCAGAATCAAAGCCTTAACATGGATTCTACTGGGGGACTTCTGTGGTTCATGGTCATGTACACACGGTGTTTAGCAGACAAGCAAAAGTTACAATTTCTCTAAAAGATGGGGTTTGTGATAAATAGATGTGATGCCTTAAAATGCCATTGCAATCAGCATCTAGCCTAGATTGAAGAGTAAATGGGAAGATGGGTACAGCACCGTGGGAGTTGCCACACTTTCTCCTTTGAGCCTAGAAGGGTGGCAAGTTTTGATGCTCCAGAAACTTTTCCGATTTTGAAAACAGATTAAAATTCCATGGTGATGAGTTTCTAATGTTCAGGGTTCCAAAGGGTGATTTTTCAGGGTTGATGCAATAGAGTAACCAGTAGACTAGTGACTCCAAATTTTGTATTGAAGCGTCTCAGCAGTAGAAATAACATCTTTCATATTTATGAAAATTCATGAGCATTATTTTCAGAGGATGAATCAGACAAATATTCTACATTATTTTGGCTTTTTGAATAAACAATAAGATCACCACAACTATCCAAAAGTTATTCCCGGAAGAAATAAGTCAACAAATAAATAAACAAATATCGTCCACATGCAAAATATTTGCACTCGTGCAGGAATGTAGCACAAAATGCCCTAAAAATCCATTTTTTTTCAAAGCAAGTACGAGTAAAGTGGCCTGCAGAGTTAAGTAATCAATACAGCATTCGTCTAGGGAAATAAAAGAGCATGTGTCTGAAGTATGGACACCATTTCCATCAAAGTATTTTCCAACACCATGCATTTTCACAGCTACCCTCCGCCTGCACATCATCAGGTCCTGGAGATGACCAATATTTAGTCTTCAAATGATCTCACGAGCCTCCGAAACCGTCCATCGTGAAAACAAAGACACCATGACTCATCTGCATCCATCCATGAACCAATATCAGTGAATGCTAGCATACTGGAAGCAACTTCCTTTGTTTTGCTGATTTCTTTTGTTTTAGTTATGCTAAACAAAAAGTATATTTTCTGTGGAAGAGTTAAAATAATGACAATACGAAGAATTTCCTAGACCAGATGATGTAGAAAAGTAAAAGTTACCATGGAGTGCAGAACAAGGGGTAAAACACTTGGGCAGGAATTTTACACCAAGATGCAGATGTTACAACAAAAGAAACCTAGTCTCATGATCTGAAGGCAAGGGAGGATTCTCCTGGATGCAAAATTTTCAAGGATAATATTTCGAGTGGAAGCTAATCAAACAGAATTCCGATGATCACTATCCATTACAAGATCAACAAGAATGGTTTGTTTGGCATCCATATCCGAAAAACAAGATACATCACAGCCACTGAAACTGATCTGAGTTTGATGCAAGGCTCCAAGAAGTCAAGGGAAGCCTCCAAAGAGGATAATCAACGTGTACTCTAGTCACTCTCAGGACTTCAGGAGAAATTGGAAACAATCACGCATAACAACGACATTGCTTGAGCTAGCCACTTAACAAACCATTCGTTTCTGAATAGCTTCCTATTCTAATCTGTAGGCAGTTGGTACAAAATGGTTGAAACTAAAAATCTATAATCATTCAGCACCTCACTGTAAAGAGGAAACTGGGGTTCATAGGTAATTTGAGGTTTCTGAGATTATTTAAGGGCTTGTGAAAAAAATCTGCAACTGCTAGCAAAAATTCAGGGTATGCAGATAAGATGCAGAACACAATAAGATAAAAGTTAACACATAATCAAGTCAACATAAGAGAATTTAGATCAATATATGTAGGATAAAAAATAACACAAGGATAATCCAACACAACCCAAATTCAATGCTAGAGTTTCTTAAGCAAACACAACTACGAACTGAAGATTATTACTACCATTCAATTAACAATGATCAGGCCTTCATAAAAGTGTATTAGCACAAGAGGCATCACAATCACAGTCCCTGCCTTGGGCACAGTATATGGTTAAATGTGCATTCAATAAGTCAAGGAAGAATCAGTCCATACTCTAAACAAGACACAACCCATTGATGCAAATTGGAACTTTGAAGGCAGTAACCACAAAATCCTAGAAATTGGAGTGGAGTGAAAAGGTAAAATCCAGTGTGGAAAACGTCAAAAATCCCAATTTAGTTAATGATTAAATATTGGATAAAAGAACACAGAAGTTAACCCAATGCATTTGTCTTTCACCATATGAAGAAATCAACACTCATCAGAATTAAATTAGACTATGAGACGCACTTCTGAAATGTCAAATCTTGAAGTGCAAGAGAAGTAATGATAAAGCATAGTTGAAATCTATGCAGGACCACTAACCTTGAAATCTAGATGGAGAGAGATTTTAACTTCTTGATGCGCTTAGTGGCAAGGGAAATGCCTTTGATTACTTTCTTCGTAGATTTAGCTCTTTGTTTCATCTTCTTCTTTGCAGGCATCGCCCTAACAGGACCTGGCGGCACCCCCTTTTTAAGTGCACTTCCTCTAGGGGTAACAGAAGGTGGTATTCTCAAACTCTGTGGTGGTAAAGGAGTGCTGGGCTTCCAGATCAAGTTGTTTTTCATGGAAAACCTGACTTTTTTTGAGCTCTTCTCTGTGCTCTTTGCCATTGCACTTGTGCTGGCCTCAGCATCTTCTTGGCCAGCCAATTCCGGATTTTCAGATCGCTTCCCATCCACACTCTTTGCTCTCTTTCTCTTTTTGGAGACATTACCATTACCATTGACTTTCGGAAAATCACAGGCACTAGCAACATCCTCATCCATGTCCACATCTGCAGCAACTTTCTCAAATTGCCTCTGAAGATTTGCTATCGCAGATTCATTAAACTTTATCAAATTATCATCACCAGTCTTTTCTTTACTCGAATTCTCGCCATTTGGCACATTCCCATTCGCGTCAGTCATTGAATCACTCTCACTGTGGGAACCGGAAATTACGTTCTTTTTCTTCTTCTTATCCTTTTTGCTATTGCCATCTGACTCCTTCTTTGCCTTTTTGCTCTTCTTCAATTTCTTGCTACCAGGCCCATTAGCAACAACATCACCATTCAAACCTTCTACTTCCATCCCACTATCAATAGGAACCAAAGTTGGCACCTCCTCTTCATCCTCATCATCACCATTACTCTCTGGAAGTGAAACCTTGATCCCTGAGGCCACAAGATCCTTCTCCAATTTCAAAAACACTTCATGTAACCCCAAAATCACTTTCCTATTCCCTTGGCAACACTCAACCGAAGAACCCAACTCATAAAACTTCTTCGAGAACTCCATTACCAATGCAATTGAACCCAAAACCACCACCTCATCATTCTCCCCGACATCACCCCCCTTCTTCACCTCCAACAATTCCCTCCCCATCTGCAACAACACATCAAACACATTACTCTTAATCTTTCCTAACAAAACCTTATCACTCACCCTCCCCATTACACCCACAAAACTCCCAAAAATATCCTCCAAAACCGCCTTCCTCACCGGCAAAAAACCTTTCAATTCCTCAACAAAAACTGAAGCAACATGATAATTAACACCATTTCCTAACTTATCGTCAGCTAAAAATCCCTTCTCAACAAAAACCCTCATAAATCTCTCCACAACACTCAAACCCCATTTCTTCTTTTTGAACAAAACAAACAAAGAATTCACGAATCTCCTAATCAAAAGATAAAACTTATCTAACCTTAACCCATCAATACCAGACCATTCCCTTCTCAAAGTAACTATAAAAACAGAGAAATAACTGAAACAAACAGATTCATCATCAATAATAGAAAGTAAAGAACTCAGTTTGTTGATTAGTTGGTTCTGAGCTAAAGATTTATCAGCATGCCACATGCAGTAAAACAGTCCTTTCCAAATTTTCTTCATAGTTTCTTCAGAGATTTGACGCTGTGAAGGCAACCATCTGTTCAAAAGAATCTTTAAAGATTTGTTTCGGGTTTTTGTGTCGCTTGAAGCTAGTTGTTTTATTAGGGCTTTTGAAGTTTGACCTTGGATTTGGGGTCCCTCCTCCATTGTTCTAGATTGATGAGAAGGAAAGAAAGTAGTTTGAGGGAATTCTTGAGGTGGGTGGACACTGGAGAAGGATTCTTGTCTGTGTGAATCTAAAGAGAGACAGAGAAGGCTGTATACGCTGATTTATTTTTTTCTGATACGTGACAAAGTCATAACCCTAGGGGTAGTTTTCGGAAATATGTTTTAAACCAGCTAACGGTTATTTTAATTTTGGGAAAGTGTCCAATTAGTTATCCAACTACATACTTATTCTCAATCAAGTCCTCCCAATCTATTTTCAATATATAAACTCCTTTGGTAAGAGAAACGATTTATTAAAGAACGGCTGGCCGCTCAACCATCAAAAGATTCAAAACCCATATTAGCATACTTTAAGCATGGTCTTTATTTTATTTTGAAGATTGTGTTTAATTTGTATTTATATTTTATGAAATTAAACAGCTAATTTTACACAAATGACCATTGCAGTCCACTCGTCAACCCATGTTTCAACAAATATTTTTTAAAAAATACAATTTATCTATATCAAATAAAAAAATACAAATTACATTTGCTGATACTACCGAGCTAACTTCCTTGTATCAAGACAACTACCATTTTCAACCCAAAAACACATGTACTTTGGTTTTTTGTGCAACAAGGGGCATGTTATTTGCCACTTTCTATTTAAATAAAATAAAGTAAATAATATATTGTTTGTTGTCCAATTTCTAACAATTTGATGGCTGGAAAACCTATCAAAAAGTTAGTTTTTTTTTCTACTTTTAGACCAATAAATGTCATTTTCAATCATATTTTTCTATGAAAATACTTAAAAAAAACACCTTAAAACCTTACAAATTGGCTGCAGATTTTCGTTGTATCAACCGACGAGGGCTTGAAGAGGCAATTCTGCAGATTTTCGTTGTATCAGCGAGAATTTTGTTTCTTGTCTTTTGTCACAGAAATGATGAAATCCATTACAAATTGGAACCATAGTTGTCAATATCGCTCGTTTTTGATTGAACGAACGTTTGCTTTAACGTCCGTTTGAGCGCTCTGTCCCGCTGTCGTATTGTTCATATATAATTAATTTATATATATATAGAAAAATAAGATATTAATTTAACAAGCATAATTAAAATTTGAATTCTTTTATTTAAAATATTTTGGTGTTTTAATTACTTTGATGTATAAATGTCAAAATATTTTTTTTAAAATAGATTTTAAACCCGAATGAACGAGACGTTGACGAATTTCCGAACGGACTAAACCGACAAAACGACGTTGTTTTATCCGTTTGTAAATTGAACGAGTGTTCGCCGAATGGAATGGATTTGATATATATGATTGAACACATGAACAGTGCAAGCATATCGGCAGTAGGGGTCATATCATTAGCAACCTGCCACATGTTTCCAGCATGCTGGCGAGGAGGTGGTTTGGATAATCATTGTGAGGGTGATGAAATCAGATCAAATTTGGATCCCCAACAAGACGTTTCCTTTTCACCTAGAAAGGTAAAACGAGGCCATTTTCTACAGGCCCCAACTCAAGCATTGACCTCAAAATGGCCAAAGCATCATGATTTAGGTACAACAATTGAAACACGACAGCAAACATCAACGTATCTTGGAGCCTGTAGGCATCAAAATTCCTGACAAAGAAATGTTTCTATTGTGGAGACCAAATGGGGCTCTTGATCTGTGAGCGTGGAATGATCTTTGGACATCTTGCAAAGAAGTTGCAAATAATTCCTTAATTTAGTTCTGTTGGCTAGTAAATTCAAAGCCAGCCCTTCGTAATTATCACAATAGTAAAGCAAAATCTAAAACTTCAAAAATATGTGAGGCTAAACCCTCACCTGGCCAGTTAATGTTTCTCCGTGAGCATGAGCCTAGCTGCAGAGTCAAACAAATGCTATTTCTGCCCATCAGAAACAACCTAAACTATAACCCTGCCCAAGCAGAACTTGTTTAATCCCATGTCTACAGTTTCAAGAACATGTAATAATAATCAACATAATTCTAAGAAAGAACATATAACCTGTATGTTCAAGATTTGCAGAAAACCTGTGGAGGTGGTGCCCATCTCTTACTGTCCGTTTCCCTGTCAAGAGAAGCTTCTTTGTTTGCTGTCTTTAGAAATTGTAAGAATTTGAAATGCGATTAATTTCAGTATATTCCATTGTGCTTGCTGTTTACAATAGGATTATAAATAGGAAAAATTACAATATAATTCTAGCTAAAATACAATACAATTTTAGCTGCTTACTAGAACAGTTTCTATTTCTAGCTAAAATATAAAATAACGGCTATATTTAACAGAAATCGGAATGATTTCTCATGGCATTCTCCATAGTATTTGTTTCCCTGAGATTTACAGCACAACACTTCAACTATATATCAGTTAGGGAAGGATAGTCAGTTCATGTGACCGAATACTCAAATGAACATAGAGAGAAGCAGCCTCTCTAACCACCCACATCTGCTGGGAGAATGTTATGTAAATCAGTCAAGGATTGACCACCGGTTAGTCCATAAGAACAAGTTTACAACTATTCCCATGCAAAATGCAGTAGTTTGAAACCTTGACTTTGTTGCCACTAACAAGAATGCCATATCCAATTACAAGATTAATCAGGAAAAGATGATGAGGGTTTTTCCAAGTTTGATAAAATAAATCAAATTGGTGGCAAAATCTCCAGCACAAAGTGCACCAAGATAAAATTGTTTCTAAATTCTCGTAAAAAAGATCTGGAAGAATGGAACCGTTTTCGGAGTGCATGCTAGATGTCTCTACATCAAAAGAAAAAAAAAACACGAACCACTTCTCTTATCCATTCCATGCTTCAGGTTTTCCTGCTAAGTTCTATGAGACAGCTTTACTCGGCGAGTAAATTTTAATTCTGCACTTATAGAACCCACCTCAGTTATTACCCAAACCTGTTTAAGACAGTAAATGATGCTAATAGAATGCAGTTTCTTTTTCAGTGCTTTACCTTTTAAACCTTTCAAGATAGCATAGTAACTGCTAACATCCTCACATCCATATGAGGAAGAACAGAAGGATTGATAATCTAAAACAATTAAATGGATCTAGAAAGCCATAGTAGGGCTGTTGCTGCAGTTTTGTTGGATATGATCAAGTTTGAACTTATGTTGTTGAAAACACGTGTTTGTGTGTGAAGGAGGTGGAGTTGGGTGGAAGCTTACAACTCGAGTATGTAAATCATTGTTTCTGAATTTACTCGAAAATCATTGTTTGTTATGTGCGTGGTTGTCTGGGTTTTGTTTCTGACGCCAGTTTTGGTGTTCTAATGACGAAACAATATTAATTATCGTGAAAAAATGAAAGGCAAATTACACCAAAAATGTATTAAAAAAGGAATATGTAAACTTGTGGAGGGTAATTTATATTGCGATGAACTTAGACAATAATAAAGAGAAGAAGAAAAGTTCTCCAGCCATGTCCAAGCAGCTCAAGTTAGATACGCAGTGCCCTTCAAAATCCATCGAGAAAGAAAATAACCTGAGATTGTCAAGGAAACAAAATCCAGAACCTGAATCCATTGCACATTTCTGAAACCAGAACCCTGGTCCAGGCAATAGATCAACGCAATAGATACGCCTCCAATCTAAATCAGCATTGTCTTAAAGCAAGTTAGTTTTACCATAATCACAATCTTTCGACAACATTCAGAGCATACAAACTAGTTCACTTGCTGATTATGTTTTGGGCCCCATAGCTTGCCGTGCATAATAAAAGTGATAAAATCTTCTTTCAATTAAGATCTATAAATTACTCAAAAAAAAACAGCGAGTTACATTTGATACTAACTAGTCGAGGATCTAAGATGGTTTGTCTGCAATATAACATGACATAGTTCGAAATGGATGAGGAGGTGAAGGGCTATTCCAGAGACCAAAATTCAGGTTCAGAAAATTTTAAAAGCCTTGAATATTGAAAGCTCAACCTCTTACATATACTTTACTTCTAAAGCCAACTCTCTCTCCCCCTCTCTCAAGACTCCATTGTAGTCCAACTACCAATTTCTTTCTCGCCCACATGGAATGAGAGATTTCACCACCTATTATTTGGTGGCTTGACCCTGTAGATACGAACAATCCAATTAGATGTCGTGAATGCCTCTTCCAAGTGTTCAAGTTTAATGTCCTTATTTCCAATTTCGACTCCCCTTGCTCGATCATACCTGCCACAACAGAGAGCAATTATAAAAAGTAACAAAAATGATGCGTGCTAAAGCCCCCAGTACAATCAATTTCAAAAGAAGCGAGTCCGGGCAGAGTAATCACCAGTTATTACCTTTCAGAAATACCCACTGCCACCCAGCAAGTGAATGCTAAACAACTTGCAAAAGAAAAGACATGAAATGTTTTAACTTACCCTGGAGGTTTCCCATATTCTGTTACCAGCTCACCAAATCGATAGTAGGATAGCTTGTACCTATTCACCAACAATCAAAAAACAATATTTAACTTCTCTAAACTAAAAAAATTGTACCACACTAGGTAACACATGATCAATATATGATCTTCAATTCATTGAAGTAATACTTTTTTTTTGGATGCGAGGAAACCCCACACCCGGAAAGAGCACTTTATGGACCCAGGTAAGCAAGTAAAACCCCGGCTATCCCAGGCTCGATGCATGTCCTGACTCGAATTCGAGACCTGCTATGCAGATCGCAAGGCCTCTGCCATCATGTCACACCTATTGGGGACCGTAGTAATACTTTCTCAATGTTGGAATGCCAAAAAATTCCTTGAGGAAAATTATTGTTCTCTAGTTCACAATAATGTCAAAGGTCAATGTATCAGATCAACTATATCGAAGACCCTTGCTTGTGGGAATCAGGCCAGTGAAAATCTAGGAAATTTCCTTGATAAAGTAATGCAATAAAATAATCAAGAAAGGCATAGTAATAGCCAAAGACATTGAAAATGACTAAGGCATGCAATTTTAGAGGAAAAGGAAAACTTGAGTGACCATGAAAAGAGAGATTCAAAACCAAAATATTGGCAAGTAATTTTTACTAAACATTACAGAATCCAAGCTAACAAAGAAAGTAGAAGTGCAGAGCAAAAAAGTACATGAAGAAATAACAGAAAAAATGTATAACTTGTCTGTAGGACACACATCTTTTATTAGAAGGCATGTTCTGTTTTGTAACTACTATTTAGATTAGTTGGCCTGACAGCCCATATGTAACTACAGAATTTGCAAGAGAGACATCCAGATAAACTTGTATAATTGTAAATCTTTAAGATTTGGTGTGGGTATGCGATGCTCAGATCAGATTCTTTGTCCTATCTTAAATGATGGATGCAATGCCCTCATACAGAGGAAAAGAACCCTCAAACTCACACCCTTACTCTACAAGAAATCTGACAATTTTTGCAGTTTCTATGGGCAGAACTTCCAACAAACCATGTTTCAGGTTAAATTATGAAAATAAAAAATAAATAACAAATACTCAAGATCAATTGTGGAGTTCACATCGATCTCACCTTGCAATTTTCTTTAAGATGAAAACAACTAAGATGCATAAACTTACATGAGACAGTTCAACATCTTGGGAGCTGCACCTTTGTCAACACGATATTCCCCATTGACAAGATAGTCAGGTTCCTTAATTACAGGGAATACTCCACCTCCAATTCTCACCATCCACAAAAACCTAATGCAAATGAATAGCTTTATTAGACTCATGAAAAATACATTATCCACAAACATAAAGAAGATTGGTGTTATCAAAGAGAAGCTCATAAGCCATAAATGAGAAAAGCTAAGGAGAACCATCTTGAAAGCTTCGGCAATTTGTCCAACAAAAGAAATGTTACATATAGTCTACGGTTTTAAAGGGGAAACAAATGCATTTAGGATGGCATAAAACCACTTCTCCAGCCTTCAACAGCTGAATGGCATCAACATCTGAAATTAAAATTACAGTAAACCACTCCCTGACTGGGCAGATAATGTCAATGGCAATGCTAAACTATCCAAATTCAAATTATTTAGAAGAAAGCAAATGATAGACCATAAACTTATTCAGGATCATATAAATGCAGATCATGTTAAATAATGCAGATCATGTTAAATTAAAAACATAAACTAGAGACTTACTTGTTGATATCATCAGAAGAATACCCTGTAACACCACCAAAGACAACTAGTACATAATTCACATCAAGTGATCTCATTATCTCATATGCTTCATCTTCATAAGATGACATTGCACGGCCAACAGTGGCAATGTGAGTATTGTTCCAGGTATTATTGTCAACAATAACTGTTCTGTTCCCCATGGCAGTGATCTGATACCCATAATCCCACCATGACATCACCTTAGCATCTGCAGGAGTATTCTGTCGAAGCCAATAGTATGCCTCACGGTAATCATCAAAGATGACCCTGTTTCCATGGGCACCCCTTGCAGCCAAGACAATTGAGGGAGACGAGTAGGCCTCTGAGGTCACCCAGGTACAATGTATAGCATACCTACTGAGCAGGTAAAAAGCACCGAAAAGCAATGCAATAGCCCCATTTCTTTGAAAAGGCTGAGACTGATCAGGCAAAGCCTGCTTGCACAACAAATACATCTAGCATTATTTTACTGCAACAACCAGAATAAAGCAAAGGGAAAACTAGCTCCAGTGCAATAGCACTTGATAGGAGTATTATTCAAAAGTTGTAATAGTCCAGATGTTCTGGAAGGAGTGGTGACCAGAAAACAAATAATAGCAGCATTGCTGAAATTAAAGCTTCATATTTTATTCAATGTTGTAAAGGAGTAGCCAAGATCATTGAAATTATTAAATAAATACAACTCCACTCTTAAATATACAGCAATTACTATCATCAAAACTACAACGAGATAAGAACAGCAATGTGAGCCAACTTCCTTAGAAAATGTCATTAGCAAAAAAATCTTTCAGACTAAATGGATGAGTTGTCTTAAGATCAGTAGAAGGTCTTGGTATGAATAAAACACATCCTTTTCAGACTCTTAAAGAAGAGTTTATCATGGCTGAATAATAATGAAAGGTGTGCCAAAACCAACTTTAAACATTATCCCACAAGTGAAGCAGCATATAATGTTACTTAGATCAGCTGGTTTTCTAAAATATATAACAAGCTTATTGGAACCTTGATTTTGTTCACCATCTTATGGACAGTTGACACAAACCAAGAGAATAGAGAGATTCATTTCAGCCACAATAATACCAGTTGTCTTCATAAACAGGTCAAGAGAATGGAGAGGAAACATTCCAAATCAGGTGTAAAGAACTCACCTTAGAAGAACCCTTCCCACCACTTGCTCCTTTAGTAGAACCAGTTTGGGAAACCTTGCTCTTAGTCCTTAACAATGTAGTCAAATTCTTTATTGTGGCAGAAACAGCAATGGCACTAATGAGGCATACCGCAGGCGTTGCAACAAGAATTAGCCGCACCATGACACCAGCAAAATACATGCTTGTAAGACCATACATAACTATGAATATTGTGGCATCTGACAGCCGCTTGAAGCAGAAATACAGACCAGCAGGGAAAAGGAAAAGCAGGATATGGAAGTCAAACATGAAAGATGACCAAGCTGTTGGCTGATGCTCAGAAACAGATGCAATGATGGGAATGTGATCCTTAGCATATGTTGGGTCCAACAGAGAGTAAAATCTGCCAGTCCACGGAGAAATATACCCAGATGCTGTGCCAACTCCAAGAGCAATAGCGCCTACACCTACTGCGCAGGTCACAATAATCCTCAAAAGGGCTTCAAACTTCTTTTTATCACCTAGCAGGTGCTTAACCCAACCTAAGAAGTAAAACCCCTGTACAAACAGTTCAGGTCCAGTGAATATCCAAAGAAAATAAGTATTTTCTACTCTGACTAAAATAGTTACAACTTATAATGGTAGTATAAACTAGTTTAATATCATTCGCAGTTAAAGGCATGACAGATATCCAAAGAAAATAAAACATTTTCTACTGTGAATAAAATAGTTATAGCTTATAATTGTAGTATAAACTATCTTAATATCATTCGCAGTTATAGGCATGTAAGAATATAGATAAAGACTCAGCAAGTATTGAGCTTTAGCAGTTTTTGTGAGCATTTGGCAAAATCATGTAAATGGACCTGATAGAGAGACTAAAGCAACACAAATAACATGTTTAAACTGTGACAATTTCAAAACAAACAATAAATTCAAATTTCAGAAGTTTAACACTCTACAAAGCATCCATTTTTAACTTAAGACAACAGCGGTAACAATTCAAGGACTGACAATTTGTAATGCTGCATTTAAGAAAAACTTCTGTTGCTTAGCCTCAAACTGGTCCTTAAGAAACCCAGCATGAGACAAGCAATTCAAGCAAACTACACAATTTAATTTCAAATCCATCACAGCAGTAACTAGTAAAAGAAGAGATTAAACATCAAACCTGCATCAAGAAGAACACACCCATAGCTGCCATGTGCTCCCCAGATTGCACATGTTGAAATCCAACAAACCGAATCTGCATGGCAAGCAACATTCCCAGCACATACATAGAATTGTAGGCAACATACAACCTCATCGAATACCTCCCAGTAATCAATAACACCAGCACATAAAGTGGAATCAAATTAATAATAAAAACATAACCTCCCCAAGCCGAAACCATATAAAAATACCCCAAAGCCGACCCCAATCCCCACGCTAAAGACCCCGTATTCACTGCCTTGACAAACAAATAAAAAGTCAACAACAAAGCGAAAATCGCAACCCCCTCATTATCATAAGACCCTGCAACAGATCTCGATATATAACCAGGACAAATCGCAATCAATACAGCAGCAACCAACCCAGCACCAGTATCCCATATCTCTTTGCCGAAAAAATACGCAACAAGTGTAGTATTCGACGCGAAAAACGGTGCTGTTAACACACAAACTTCACGAATATGAACAGCAAAACGTAAAAATCGAAGACCCCAGTACATAATGGCTGCAGTAACCATTAATCCAGGATAAAGGGTTCCTCCAATGATACGTCCAAGAGGGTACCAACTCTCAGAATCGAACCAATTCCAAAATTCATAAAACCCTTTTTCAGTTAAGAAAAGGGTAGTTCGATAATTAAAATATGGATCAAATTCATGGATCATTGATTCATAACGTAGAACACTAAACAAACGAGTAATGAAAGCTAAAACATAGACTAAACAGAGGATTGAGACACGGATCAGAAGCTCTTGCTGTTTGGTTTTGAGTTTGAGTGATTTGAGTGAAAGAGCTGACATCAGATCTGATTTCATAGACACTGATGATGACGATGGTTTGTTCGTGCTGTCGTTAATGGGTTCTGTTTTGGTGACTGCCATTGTTTGTTTTTAATAGGAATTGAAGTGGGTTTTTGCGACTTTTATGGTTTTGGCATTTTTAAGGTTCCATGATGACTGAGAGAGAAGCGAGAGTGGAGTTTGAGCTTCGGGGTTTCAAGGAGCTGTGATGTGGAGGTTTTGTTTTTTTGTTTGGGTTAAAGCCCTAATCCCTAGAGAGAGTGATTAAAGAAGAGGTTAATTATTATGGTTCGAAGATGATTAGGGATGGGATGGATGACTTGTCAATTTGTAATTGGATATACTTTGATCACTTTCCTGAATTCAATTTCCATAGAATTCACTCTCAAAACAAACCACTTTCCAAAGAAACAAACGAGTCCAAGATTCAAAACTAGTCTTATTTGGAGGTGGGAATGGGTATCCTGTTTGCTAGAAATTGGATTAGAATTAATATATATATATATATATATATATATATATATATATATATATTATTATCTATACAATAAAACACTTCCCGGTTTTACTGTGCTAATGCACAATAACACCTACTATTAATATATATTTTCAGTGAAAGACAAACGGTTGTTGTGGTAGCTGAGATGGTCTTAAGAGCGTCAGATTAAGGTCCACTTCGAGGGCATGAGTTTGAATCTCACTCTCAACACATTTGTTTTAGTGAATCTACATTTAAATTAGATTTAATATATATTTTCGAGAAAGATGAACGAATGTTGAGGCGGTCGAATTGGTTTATGAGACGGAGACAAAAATTCCGTTCGAGAGGTTGGGGTTCAAGTCCACTCTTGATGATTTCTATTTTACTTAAAAATATGATTAATTTTTTAATGATGATGATAATTTTCTTGTTTTTTAATGATGATAATAATTTTAAATTGGTTATTTCGTTGAAACCTATTAAACAGATAAATTTATATCGATTTAAAATTCATATATTTTATAGAAAACTTGCATTTCACAAGAATTCTGCACAAATTTTTTATTTTGACCAAAAATATATTATAAAAAACAATTAATATTTTTTTAAAAAAATATAGTATCGCCTACTGACTGAGACGCGGGGCATTGGCTAGTATATATATATATATATATATATATATATATATATATATATATATATATATTTGTTATTTATTTTAGTTGTTTTTTTTATTTTATTTTCACGTCAAATAATTGTTTTTAGCTAATAAATTTTTTTTCCCATTTTTTGTTTGCTTATAGAATTTTTCCCCATTATTAACTCAATAATAATAATAATTTTAATTTTTTTTCTTGTTTTCTTTTTTATTAATGTTTTTGATTTTTTTTTCCTTAATGTAATTTAATATTTTTTTATTGTTTTATCAATAATAGTAATGATATTTTTACATGTTAAGACTTCGATATTTCTATTGTTATAATAGGATGTGTTGATATGTTTCAATATATCCATCTTGTATGTATATAGATGTTATACTTTGTTTGATTTTTTTAATTTTTTAATTTTATTGAAATTGATAATATATTTGGGTTTTTTTTGCCCTAATACTTTTAATTTTTTTATTTTAATTTCTTTAAATTTTTATAGTTCTTAAATAGGCCCTATTTTTATCTATGTTTATATATATGTGCTTTTAGTTTTGGCTTTTAATTTTGATTATTTTCTTTTTTGTTGAGATAATTATATATTTAAAATTATGATTGAAATCTATTATAAAATTTATGAAATTAAATATTCAGGCTACATGAAAGAATTTAGTATGAAGATTATGTTTTTATTATTATATTATATTTACTTAATTAATATTGAATAACTATTTTGAATTTAGATTTATCCGGATGCATTAAACATTGTTTATGAGTTTATTTTATTATTAAATTTATATTAATTAATTATTAGTTTAGGATTATTAAATTACAACCCAAAAGAGATTTATTAGAACTTATTTTAATGATCATATGTATTGAGAAATTCTGTTTGAGATATTTTATTTTTTCATGTCATTAACTTTTTGATTTATATTATATCTCTCTCTCATTTTATTTGGATCACTTATTGATTATATTATTGTTGATTTTCTTTATTAAATTTCAAAATAATTTATTTTTTTACTAGAATTCTAAGCTTAAAAAATTTACTCATGATTTAATTTTACAATCCAAATTTATATTGTATTTTTCATTTTCTATGTCGTGTTAAAAAAACTTTTTTGACACCTTGACTAGGTTAGTTCGCAAATGAACGAGTTGGCTTTTTAAATGGATAAAAAAGCAAACTTTAGTTTAGTTCGATTGATATTATATTTTAAAAGTATTTTTGAAAAAAAAATGATTATTTTTTATTTTAAATTAAGTTTTTTAGTATTTCTAAATTATTTTGATGTGATAATGTTAAAAATAATTTTAAATAAATAAATAAATATTATTTTAATATTTTTCTAAATAAAAAATACTTTAAAAATAAGATTAAATATACTTTCAAATATACCCTTTAGTCGGATTCTAGATCAACAAGTTATTATCGAATCTATCCAATAAAAGCCCGGTTGCTTTGAGAACTACGCAAAAGACGCAAAACAATTTCACCCGACCCATTTCACAGAATAAAGACAGTCCATTTTTCCAAGCTAGACAAGAGATTGATAGGAGCGTGTGTTTCCTCCAAGCATATTTTTATAGATTTATCTTCTTTTTTTCATGGTTACAAAATATTGTAAGCTAGTGCATTAGCGATAAACGTGGCTTCTTAAACCATAGCAATTTCTTTTTTTCTTTTTTTCATCGAATAAAGAATATAATGACCTTACAAGATTGATAGTAACATTCTCATAATATTATATATATATTCATAATTTTGTCCAGAAAAATTAATTTGCAATGAAAGCGTGGCTAGCTAAATCCCATTTGGTAAACGAATGGTAGCAATTCTAGGGACTAAGAACAAGCAAGTACCATTATTGTAGGGTTAATTAACCAAAGTTCAAGAACATGCACCCATGCAAAAACACAGTAATTGGAAAATAAAGCAGCTCCATAACATTATCGGGAAGCTATCCAAGGCTTCTCCATCGTCCTACCAAATGTACACACTTCAGTCTAAAACATTTAAAATTAAAAGCATCGAATCCAAAGGCAAGAAATTGGCCACTCCCATCTCCCTCGCTGGACGATACTGGAATGATGATATACAGACTGATAAATGGATTGAACTCATAGATGTTGGTGATCTTGCTGTATTCATGGATCTGACAAGCAAAACAATCCATTGCAAGGGTTGAAAGTACCAAATTCAGAATCAAGAAAGTTGAGTTTCGGATAAAAGCACATTATTTTGTCAATCTCCAACTGTTGTTACCAGTCATTCTCTCCTTTACACGAGCATATTGGAGTTTCTGTGACCCAGAACAAAGCGCATTAGAGAGTGTTGATCATTACAGATTCTTGCCTTAGTTTGCTTGCAGGATGATTCATTTGTGAGAAAGAAGGATCCCTCTTGAAAAGTTGCATTATTATCGTAGATTCTTGTCTGAGTTTGCTTGCAGGATGATTGAAAGAAGGATCCCTCTTGAAAAGTTGCTGCATTATTACAGATTCTTGCCTAAGTTTGCTTGCAGGATGATTAATTTGTGAGAAAGAAGGATTCCTCTTGAGAAGTTGCTGCATTAGTTATACACATACACTAATCCATAAAGGGCAATGATTCCAGGGTCGTGTTAGCTTATATCTCTAGGCCTACCAACAGACAGATAAATGGAATTGGAGATTTCCCAGCAGTACATTCGAGCCAAATAATTGTTAAGGAACCATCTTATCTAAAATCTTAAGTTGCTAGGTGAAGTTTCATAATATAATTTATATTATTCTCTAATACTCTCCCTCAAGTTAAAGCATTCTGGGTTTGAAATTTGTACAGACTCATACTATCTTAAGCTTAACTATTTATCAAATTGAATGGGGATGATGAGATTCGAACTCATGACCGCTGAGTTAACAAAATTCTGATATCATATCAAGGAACCACTCACTTAAAAACTTAAACTGTTAGGTGAAACCCAAAATATAATTTATATTATTCTCTAATAATAATCAAATCTTAGACTAAACTAACATACGAGAACAAACCACTTCATTAACATTGATTATGTAATCACCAGTCTTCAAAGACAGAAACCGGTGTAATGGATGGTCGTAATCGATAAACTATAATGGAAATATTCAAAACAAGCAAAACATGTTCATAGTCAACGTAAAAAGACCACATCTAACTGGAGAAAATAAATGTTGCATTGCTATGAAAATAGCATGTGTTTTGAGAACAAGGATGTGTTAGCAAGAAATGAAAAGGAA
Organism: Salix exigua; assembly: GCA_032356905.1. NCBI lineage: Eukaryota > Viridiplantae > Streptophyta > Magnoliopsida > Malpighiales > Salicaceae > Salix > Salix exigua. The sequence goes on along the minus strand of CM063602.1, from coordinate 11,509,620 downwards.
TAGGTTTAATGTGAAAGAAAGAATGATATGTAAAATGACTTTCTACTTACCAAATTATTCTAAAAAAACACTATCCATTTCAATGTTATTTTTTTTTGTCTTTTTTATATAAGTCTATACCTCTTTTCATAATTTCATACTTCAAAATTTAGTTTATTGAAGATTCAATTTTATACATTATTGTGATTTATTTTATACGTGATTATCATAGTCTATTAGCTCGTGTCACAAATTTAACATATTAACTCGAGTTTTTTTTTATCTTTTAATATTGAATTGAATGAGAATTAGATTTTTTTTTTGTTGCTAATTTTGAAGTTATCTTGGTCTCATAGGTTCACGTGTTTGGTCGGTTAACCTTATTAGCTTGAGTCATGGTTTTTGTTGTTTTTATTGTCTTGTTTTTAAATTAATTTTTTTTTTCAATTTCAACCTCAAATAATAAGTTTATTGAAAAATAGGCCTTATAATCTCTTTTTCTATATGGTTATTACAATTTTATGATTTTGATTATGAGTTTGAGACGTTAAACCATATCTTTTTTTTTTTTACTTTTTATCAGGTAATCTCAATCTTATGATCTAGATTATATATTTGACAAGTTAATTTAGGTCAATTTTGTTTGTTATTTCTTTTAATTATTTTAAAACTTTGTCCTTCATCATTGGATTAATTGAGAATTGAACTTCCTGATTTTTTTTTATTCACTTTATATAGAATTATTATGGTCTCATGATCCAAGTCGTGAATTTAACAAGTTAACTCAAATTTAATCTTGATCAATCAAATATGTCATCACTTTAATATTACTTTTTTAAAAATATTGTCTTGATTTCTTATGAATTAAACTATATTTTTATAGATTATTCATGTTATCTTTAATTCATCAAATCAATCAAATGATAAGAATCACTTTGTGCAAGTTGGTAATTTAAGGACTGAAATATATCAATACCTTAAAAAAATCTGGAACCACAGATGGGATGTAAAATCCATCATCGGCCGTTCAGAATTATGATATAACTAATTATTAACTCAAGTTTTCGAAAACAAAGGGTTTATAACTAATTATTTCATTAGAAAACACAGTTAAATAATAATCTACTCCAAATATTAACTTTTATTCAAATAAACATTCTAAAGGCATTATCCCAAAAATATTTTCTGCATTAATGCAGCTAAATATTGCAAAAGATATTCCATTCCAAAACTTCTGTCATTTCTTGAGATCACTATATCCCATTACATCATAATAATCAGACCACAATCTAAATCCTGATCAAACATTGCAAATTAGCATCAGTAAAATTTAGAAAGTAATTTCTCAAGGAGTTCAAGTACCGGTGCTCTATTGTGTAGCAAAAAATAACGAAGCTATGTAAAAAAAATAATTCAATTTCCTATGACAGCATCCAGTACAACTATTCCACTCCCAATGCTGTATGACACTCTATTTAAAATGTTATTGCCACCCTATTCATTTACAATTTTGCAGGCATCCTCTACGAGGTAAAGGTAGATGATGGAGAAAATAGGTCAGGACAGTGGTAAATTATTGTCAGCTCACGCTTTCCGCTACCTGGCTAGATATCAAGATAATGTTTGAACATCACTTTCGCAGAACCTCCATGAACCATCATCTTGCCTTTTTAGAACATAAAGGGTTTTATAGGTGCTGAAATACATCAGAGACACAAGTATAAAACAAAAATTATCAGAACAATACACTTCTGGAAATTATACTAATGGAACCACCGAGGAATCTAGATTCATTAACGACAAATTGTTGAGCTACATGTTCTTTACTGTTATTTTGTTTTTATATTTTTTTTTTTTTGAGAATGTCAATTCATCAAATTTGTGATTCATAAGTACTTCACAACTGATGCGGGACAAGGTTCATTAAACAAACAATCAAAAAATGAGGATATACTGACCTGTAATAGTTTGGGTTTTTCTGCTGAGATTCATCAACAAGCTCCGCTGCTTCCTCAAGGAGAACTTCAATTTCTGCGATCTCCAAACCATATCCATCTAAGAAAATGTCAGCTCGCAGAATGGACAGTTGCAGCAAAACAAATCTCCAATAACAAGACTGTGTTTTTGCTGCTTCAGCTAAATCTTGCCACTGCAAATAAAAAATGCAAACAAGGCAAGCAATCACAACACTTTAAATCTTTAGAAAGGAACAGAAATTTTATTCGTTGTTAAGCTGTATTCCCATCTAATCATGCACATAAAAATATACAGTGGCTGTAAAATAGTCATTTGAACCAAAAAAAGTTATTGGTGGTCTAATTTATTATAGCCAAATTAAAATTTCTCAAGCTCATCAATAAAATGTTTTGCAAATGATACCCTCAAAATCCTCAAATTTTTTTTTTATCAAAGAACAAAGACTAAATTTCAATAGTTTTCATTCTGAACTCGAATCAACATTCAAACCAGATCTGAAATATGTTGTTTGGACCACAAGAATGTAATTGAATATCCTTATCATAATCCACCTCAATAGTGGATAAGCTGACTGTAGTTAGACTCTTGTAGAGCAAGTGAATTATATTTTCACAATTTAAATTGGCATTTATGATTGGGCAACTTACTGTCATCCAATGACCCCAAAAAATCATTGCATCTTCGAAGTCTTCACAAGATTATTAGATTGGCAGCTCAATGATTGAATATCTTATCACAACAAATATATTTTACCTGGGCAAGCATGGACTCATCAAGGACTTCAGAGAGGCTGTGAACTTGGTAGCTAGGACCCAGAGCTTCAGCTTTAATTGCCTGCCAATGATCAACAAGAGCTTCAGCTTCTTCCACAGGCATTTCTTTTCTCGATACAGTTGCCATAGAAGGTGATATACTAGAAGCAAGCCTTGAACTTTGCAATGTTTTATCATTGAGCCGGTTTCCATACTGCATTTTAAGCATGGACAACAGCTTTCTCATTCTTTCAGCAATACCACTTCCTCTACTATGAACAGGGTGAACATTGTGATCAAGAAAAGAATCTGTTTTCCAGGCAAGGGAACTTGTGCTGATACTAGTTCTATCTGAGATCAGATTAGATGCAACTATTCTCCTTCTTGAACCCGTGCCTGATAGTTTAAAAGTAATAAACACAAAAAAGCACCCCAATACCGCAGCATAACTTATCTTTCTAGCTACATCTGCATGTTGTAACCATCTTTCCCAAGCTCTTCTATTGTGAGCACCAATCTCTCTCTTCAATTGCACTGATGGCTCATTACAGTTGCTTCCACTGCCATTCTCTGTCATGATCAGTGAGCTTTGCAAATCAGTTGGAGACAACTGCTTTACAGCAGACCTGAAATGTTGGGCAGAGTTCATATATGGATGTGATTCCCCAGAATCCATTCGCTTCATAGCAATATCAGACAGTGGTCGACGGGACAAAGTAGAAGTAGCTTGTGCAGGCACTCTACTTTTCTTGCTCCCAATAACTCTCTTTTCACCACCAAAAAAATTCACCTGTAGAAATGTACATTTGTAACAGAAGTCCCTGCTAATGCTAGAGATTATCATTCTTTTTATGGTTCATAGATATGATTCTCACCAAAGAAGGCGAGCAGTCTCTAGTATCTGAAAAGACAACAAGCACAGAATCCTTCAGCCATGTTTCCTGGCAAAGTTCAGCAGGCATTCTGACATGAGAAAGTATCAACACTTAAGAATCGTCTAGTGCATGAACTTAATAAATCATCACTTTCCCTGAAACCATGAAGGGTACAAGGAGAGGGGCACTACATGTAAGAACATCCAACCTTAAAGCTTCAACAATGGTACAAGGAGAGGGGCACTACATAAGGCTATAAGGAACCTCATACGTGCCCATTATCAGGTCATTGGGAAATTTCCAGAATGTAAACAACATGAATAAAATAAATTAGATGATGGTGGTTATTTAAAAGAGCAGCATGTAGGACAACAATAAGAAGAAGCAGAGCATAATAGGCAAGCGGTGATACTGTGTTAAAGCAAATGCTATTGGGTTGGAGGTGCTCAATAGCCCATATAACACGGGAAGGCCATTGTGAATGAGGAACTTGAAAAACCTCTTTTCCCCTCTAACATTGAGCAACCAGAGCATGAGCAAATATAGATGGTAAAAAAATACCATACCATATTAACACATCCAATAAATGATTTGAAAGAAATAAGGCCCATAGCTGTAAGAATATGACGCCGCCCAAGTCTATATTTCACTTGGGGCCTTCCTAACCGTAAAAGCATTAACCTCCACTTGTTTTTTCAAATGCATGCATGTGGTGATGTTCAACTCATGGGGCCAGAATAAAAAGGGATACCAATGATGGTTTTGCACCAGAGACATCTTTTATATCCTTTCCTGGGACTAAATTCTGTGCAGCAAGATTTGAATTTGATTGTAGTTGCTGAAGTGTTTCAACTGCTTGGTCTTGATTGCCCTGAAAATAAAAGATGAAAAATTCCCCAGGAGTTAAAAAAGGAGTGCCAGAGAAAGGCATTGGACTGGGGAGCAAGAAAGGAGTATGGATAGAGATTGACCAGTAAAAACCAAGATATGCAAACCAAACATGCTAATGGAACTGTATCTTAGAAAAAAAAGGAGCTCAAAAATACACCTGACCAAGCAGAAACAAGCAGAAAGCTTCTTCAAATTTTAGATCAATACCCTCTGATGCTATCAAACACTCGCATATAGTTTTTGCTTTGTTGATCTAGCAAACAGAAAAAACAAGATAACAAGACAGAACTCACAGCTTTTTTATCACAATAAAAGGTGCAATTTAGTATTTATACCAATTCTGATTGCTTGCTAGAAAAACCAAGAGCAACATGAGCTAAAAGCACCATGTAAAAACAATTGAAATCAATCACAACCCTTTGATTCTGTGACTCAAGTGATTTCTTATTCTTGCGAATGAGGACTAAATCATCCCAAGGAAGAAGATCAACTATTTCTGTAGCCATGAGTCTGTTAAGTGCTTGGCTCAGAAAACATGGCCAGTCTTGGACTCTGCATAATGTCTCCAAATCAAGGCCCTGTCTGAGCAATTCACGCAAGGCTGCAATTGCTCCTCGTCTCCGTTCTACATTTTCAGGAGAGTGAGGCATGCCTAATAATTCCAATGTGCATGCAGGTGCAAGCTCCTCCAGAGATTCTTCTATCTAAAAACAAAATGCAACATGTTTACATCAATGTATATGGAAACATACAGGACATGAAAAATGTGGGAAATATAAGTTGTCTGATGCACTTTGTAAAATTTCAAGCACAATTATGTGTTGATGACATGTCCTAAAATATCTATTCACTTGTAAATATCTATTTGCTCTGCTTCATGAAGAATGAGAAAATTCAGAATGACTTAATTGCAAACACAATCTCAGGCACAAGCAATAGGAGGTACCGTATTAAGCAGAAATGACAAAAACCACCATACAGATACTTAAATGGTGGGGGGGAAGAGCCATTGAATTGCAGTTACCTGAGATAGTAATGCCATCTTGCCAAGTGAGATTTTACTCCTTAGAAGGCACTGAGCACGAGCAAGAGCTTCAAATCCAAGGGACACTTTGTTCCTCTCAAAACCAATCTTTGCAATTGCACACTTCAAGAAAGCACCTATGATAAGAAAAGGGGGCATAACAAGCCTGCTACTACAAAATTACTATAATTTGACCCCTTCATTGATTTTCTTACCTCTGCCAATGCCATGGATAGAAGTACATCATGAACATATGGCTTGGCATCTGGATGCTGGAGAGCTGCTCGGCCAATATCCAGCACCAACTTCTCTTCTCCAACCTGTATCAGAGAAAGGAAGATCCCACAATGTTAGCTTAAGACCAAATCCTTCTGCTAGAAAATCTTCCACATTCAACTACTGTCAGCAAAAAGACACCAATCAATGAATAACAAGATTGTTTAACATGCAGCAGAAATTGATGACGAAAACAAGTGCAACTATTAGTGGATGGAAAATCTATGAAAAATGGCAATCTGTTCTCTGCTTAAAGACAACCCTCACATAAGAACTACAAGCTCATGGAATCTGAAATAATTACTAGAAAGGATTTGAGCAAGACATTACAGACTCACACCTCTTGAAGTAGGCAAAGAGCACCAGGCAACCAAGCCCATGGAATACGCAGAGAGGATTTTGGTGGGATCTTGTCCCTCACATTCCCAGCATATTCTGGTTCAAAAAGAAGCTTATCCCTTACATCCATTAGAAGATCCTGAGATCAACACAGCATGTAAGATGTTACAAAATCCAAAATTGTCTTCACAGGTCATAATTGTTTTTTTTTTATTTTTTGCAAGTCAGAAAAACTACAAGTTTCAATCTTGAGTCTCCACCTGCCGAGATATCACAGCATCCATGGTATAACCCTCTTCTACTTCAGCATTTTTCAATTGCATCACTGACCTAACAATCTCATCTTTCTCTGCTTTATCAGGAACACCAACAAGCTGCAAATTTATTCAGCTGCAGAACGTGACTAACTAAAAAAAACTGGTAACCAAATCAGCTTGGTAAAAGCTGGAAAAGGGTGTTGAAACAAATGCCCATGGAGAAGAGCGAAACACACTCTAAAGTCTAAACCCTAGATATGGGGCTACAAAAATTCTAGTATTGATATGCAAATGAATAATTCTTGAATAAAAGTTGGAAAAGAGAGGGGGAAGCAGGAAAATTTATCGGGTTGGTATATGAAAATGAATGATGCTATTTCCTATTATAGTGTTTCCGGACACACAATTACACTGCATAAGATCAATATGGGTAGTAGCTAACATATGTTATCCTCCATACTTTTCAGCACAGCAAACACCTAAGTATCTTGACTAAATTTTCCATCTAGCAAAGAACAAATTATTTGTGATGCTCTGTAAAAACACTTTGCCAAACGCTACGGAGGGACAAGAACCTCCACTCCAAAACACAGAAACGACCACACAAATAAATATCTAAAATGTTAGCTTGATAATTTACTCTAAAACTAGAGAAGCCAGTACATATAAATCTTTTCTACAAAGAGAAAAGGCTGAAATACTTCAAAGACATACATTATTTACACAACTAGGCAGACAGCGCAAACTTTCCTGCTTGATACATACGCACCAAAACAAATGCTAAAGAGAAAGACTGAAATCGACTAACTTAATACGCCGTCATTTTTCTCATTTCTATTATTTTCAGGATCTAAGAGCTCACTAGACCCAAAATTTAATACCGTGTCGTTCTCTGATTAAAAGGTCAATAAATTGAGTAATATATTTCTGCTAATTTAGAATTGAATTGTAATTAAGACCATGATTTCTCAGCTATTTTCAATATCTCTGCTATATATAAAGAGAGTGTTAGCGCGTTGATGTAACCTGATAACAAGTGACCGGGATTTCAACAGCGGCGGTGGATGTGGCCTTCGTCGTAGCGGCGGCATTGTGAAGAATGCGAGTATCAGTAGTGGCATTGAAAATCAACTTGTTATTAGATTCAAAATCAGGCTTCCTCAAAACCCTAGAGAAAGGAATTGTTCTCTTAACAAAACCTAAACAAAGAAGAGAGCAATCACTTTTTTGGTTAAAATGACAATAACAGCAACGACACGAAGAAGATGAAAGAATGTTCGGCGACAGATTCAAATTCGACACTGCCATTTTTATGTTATATTTTTTTGTTAAATCAGAAAAACAGGGCTTCTACATTGGAGATGATGACAAAAAAAATGCTTGAAATGTTAGGGTTTGTTCAAGTTATTTATTTCTTGAAGGGGCGAGGAGATCATGTCCTTTGATTTTTGTCAATTTCATAAAATAAAAACAAAAGTGTATATGTATATATAATTTGTTCGTTAAAAATTGGAGAGAGAGAGAATTGTTTTTCTTTCTTTAATGAGTGATCTAGATTCTAGAGACCCATTGCTTTTGTTTACACATTCTTGAGGTTTTTTGTGCATTTTTGTCCTCGTTTTATTAAACTTGATTCATACAAGTCCCTGCTAGTATTTTACTTCTCTGGGTTTTTTCATTACCACTATCGTCTCACCACGTGTCTTTCATTTTCTTCCCTGCCACCTTTTTTTTTTCATCTTCATCATCACTATTTTTTTCAAAACAAAAAATACAAATGAATCTATATAAAACTTGTTGGGCTTTTTCTTCATAGCCCAAAATAAATCTAGAGATTGTCTTTGAGCATATTTTAAACAAATAATTGCGGGCCGAAGAAAAATAGCAGTGAATGTTTGGGCCTCCAAAGGCAGTGAGTATTGCTCTTCATCTGGACCTGATGGGCCACTCCCCAAAAAATCGTCCCATTCCAAAAGTATGGATGCAAAGTGACTGCTCCTATGCTACTCCCCTCCACATATATTTAAAATACAAGAAATAGTAAAATTATTTTAAAATGCAATAAATTGTTGAATTGAATCTAAGTTGTCTGTTTTTACAAGAGATTCTTTGTTATTGTCTTATACTATTTTGACTCATTTAAATGAAAATAATAATAATATTTTGACAGCATCTATCAATATTAAAAAAAGATTTTCTTGTGACGTTGATGTTTAGGTCGATTTGCATGTATCTCGACTAATTCTACAAATACTGTAATGAACGGTTACTTATTAACCTCCAATAATTTAAAAAATTATGAGACTTGAACTCAAACCGATGATTTCTTCGAATCGGTAATCTCTAGCTTCAACCTTAATAGTTATTAAAAAAAAAAAGATTTCGTTTATCAAAAGATAGCTATTAACTCACTCATCAATGCCTGTTTAGGTAGGCTATCAGCAGTGGCATCCCTCCTCCCTAAGAACGCGACTGTAAAGCCACCATTTTCAGCTTCTTTGCCAAGCTGTTGTGCTGCTGCAGGTATTATGGTTCAAATGTGTTAAATAACCAAACCAAATTTAAAAGAGAAAATTAAAACAAAAAAAGCTAGGATTTCATGAATGAATATTTCGCTAATTATTTGATTTAAATGCAAAAAAAACTATATAGAGATTAAAACAAAGAAATTATTCTATCTTTAATAAATGATAAAACAAAATAACTTTATTATTTTCATACAATAATATTCCAAATTTGTTATCGATACTCTACATGTTCTTTTTGTATCGATCGTATATATAATTTTTAGATGAAATGAATTGTTCAATTAAAGTGAGTTTTCCGATAAATTAAGTTGTTTAACTATTTAGTAGGTGGTTAAGTGGTAAAAACTTAGAATTAAAGAGTTTGCTCTCCTTGTGGTTTCAGGTTTGAGCGTCAAGGTTGTTAATATGATGATCACTTGAGTCTTACATGATCATTAACTTCAAGACCCGCGAGAGTAGTCGAGATGCGTGTAAACTGACCCGGACACCCAGGTTAGTAGGTAAAAAAAATGAATACTCCAACTCATATGCATGTATCTTTATAACTTCTTAATAATTTTTATGCCCTAAACCCTAAACCCTAAATCCATGCTCTTTTTTTATTCTTTAACAAAATCTCATTGTTTTCGGAGCATATATATTCATGATAGAATTATTTAACGGGTATAGACCGGGGAATCAGTTGATGATTTTTTTTTAAAAAAAAGTTTAAAGACCTAGAATATGATAAAGAATAATAAAATATAAAACAAAATAAAATTGTTTGAGGTTATAATAGTCCCATGAGAAGTTTAATCATGAAAATCAACTATATAATGTGATGTCATTGTTTTGTTTTTTTCAATTTTATTTTGTAATATTGATTCTTTTAAATTTTATATCTCTTAAATTATATCTAAGTCTTATGCGTGTGCATGAATGAAAGTAGATTATATTGATTAACATAAAAGAAAAAAGCTATAAAACCCAAACTATTCTGCTTCTTATAGAATAAAATTTTGACTTTTGAGACCCTTGTCATCATACAATATATGTAGAAAGAGACTTAATTATTTTTTTGATGAATGTGGGTGTCCGAGTCAGTTTGCGCGCAACTCGACTAATCCCACGAGCACTGAAGTTAATGACCATCATATTAGCAACCACAAATAAAAAAAAACTTAATTTGGTAGGTTGACTTTGAAAATCCCAAAATTTGTAACCCAACTTGGAATCAAGATTTTAGTTGAATCATATATTGATAAGATAAAACTTGATTAACTTGATTGAATTTTTAATCATTTGATTGATCTCACAAAACACAATCCAAACTTTATCAGACCAGCACCTAAATTGTTTTAATGAATAAATAAATAAAATTATATTGTATTAATAAAACAATTAATTAGTAAAGCAGCTTATTTTTCTTTTATTTTAATCTAGTGAACTAGATTATTTTTCAGATAAGATATAGATAGTGAATCGAAACTGATAACTATACATTGAGAGTTAATAATAAATGTAAGGTTTATGTAAGAACATTTCTCGATGAAATTCTGGAAAATTCATTCATAATGGTACGGGGAATAAATTAATTCAAGAACAAGAGTTCAGCAGATGAATATCTGTCACACTTTTCTTTATCCATGGTAGAATATGAATGAAGAGCTAAGAGTTTTTTAACCCTTGACGGGAGGATAGCATGTAGCTGGAATCAAGACGATGTCGTTTTTTCTCGTAACTGAAGCACTAACAATCTCGCTCATGTCAAAATCTTCAGGCTTGATTCCATCAGGAATTTCCCAGTCAAAATGTAGTAATAATTTTGCCAGTGGCAGCTCAACAGTAGCAATGCCAAACGCCATGCCAGGGCAAATCCTTTTTCCAGAACCAAACGGGAGAAACTCGAAGTTAGTACCTTTGTAATCAGTCGAACGATCTAAGAATCTCTCCGGATAGAATTTTTCAGGCTCAGTCCAATACTTGGGATCCCTCCCGATCATCCAAGCATTGATAAGAACCCTAGTTTTAGCTTCTAAATCGTATCCAGTAACCTTGCAACTCGCCTTGCATTCTCTTGGATATAAGCACAGGGGTGGATGTAATCTTAGGGTTTCTTTGAGAGTTAAGCTCAAGAACTGTAATTCATGAACGTTTGATTCATCAATGTAGCCGACATCATTGAAAAGTGCTCTCACTTCTTTCTGTGCTTTTTCCCTGACTCTTGGATTTTTCATGAGTTCTGACATCGCCCATTCTAGAACTGTTAACGTTGTATCACCTCCACCAGCGAACATATCCTGAAACAAGATTTATGTCAAAGAAATACACGCTGCCGGAATATTTATGCATAATTAAATAAAAGTTTATTGGCTAATATCCCTTTTTTAGGGATTTATTCCCAAGAAATGAACAGTTATTTTGTTTGATTTTCAAAAACTTTTGAGACCTTGAATGCATACAAGGAAAATTATTTCTCTCAAGAAGGGATGCCTTTTTATGTTCAAAAACGTATCTCACATTTAGTGATGATTATGAAAAAGGTAGAAGTTTTAAATTACCAATTAAAGTTTAATATATAACTTTTAAAGCCATTTTAAATGTGTTTTCATTGAGATAATATATGGAGTGGCCCTCCAACTTACAAAAAATGAAAAAAAAAAAGTTAATCTCAGTTCATACGCAAATTAGTATGAAATTATTTCTAATAGTCAAATTAAAAAAATAATCGAAATTTAGTTTATATTTAAAACTGTTTTTTTTCTTCAATTTAATGCTTAACTTATATATAATATAACTAACTTGGTAAGTAAAACATGCTGGCTTGTTCTAGTGTTTTTCAAAATGAAAAATATATACTTAAATATAATTAAAAATTTACTCTCTAAATTGACAAAATTTTAATATTTCAGCCTTTGTTTTAAAATATAATAAGAGAATTGGTATTCACATAAATATGATTTTTTTTTCTCTATAAACAAATATTTAGCTGCACGTAGATATTGATGATTTGTGCTTAATTAGAAATGTCAATGTTCTAACCAGGAGGATTGCTTTGACGCATTCGTCAGTTAAGTGGGGGTTGAAGCCTCCACCGAGTTGGAGATTTAAAAGAACATCAAGAAGATCATCCACTTCATTTTCAGCAATCTTTCTGTCTCTCTTGCTGGCTCTGCGCTCCTTCATCAGCCTCTCGAGGATTTTATCTGCTTTTTTATGCTCTCTCCCGAGCCTAAACTTCCTCCAGCTAAACACGTGAAGCAGCGTTTGGGATGGGTACAGATCTACGACGTTGGCACCTCCTGCTGCTAGCGACAGTTCTCGGGAAATTGTTGAGAAATCCTTGACGATGGTTGCGAATTCTTTCTGGTTTTTGCTATTCCTTCCGACACTTATCCTTGAAATTATGCTATACGTGAAAGAAAACAGTACCTGACTGAGGTTGATGGCCGATCCTCGCCGGGAAGAAATGGTTCTGATAAGACCTGCTACCTCTTCTTCCCTTGTTGCTCTGAAAGTTCGCACGCGTACAGGACTAAGAACCTCCATCGTGACAATTTTTCGCAGCTGCTTCCAGTAATCTCCGTAGGGTGCAAATATAAGGTCTCGATTGCCGTAAAAGTAGACATTTCCGGCGAAGAAAGGAGGCCTTTCATCGAAATAACTCTCATGGGTTTTCATCACTTCTTGTGCTAATTCTGGCGATGATATAATAACGGTGGGAACTTCACCAACCTGAAGTAGCATGATCGGTCCATACCTTCCGGCCAACTCTTTGAGGCGAACAAGGAGTGAAGGTCCACCCCCCAGCTGGTGAAGGTTACCGATGAGGCGTAATGCCTTCGGTCCGGGAGGAGGATTCCTGCCTGAGTCGTGATTTGTTTTCGGTTTCTTACAAATTTGAAGTAGAAGAAAGGTGAAGAGCAGGAGGCCGGCTGAAAGGACACCGGAGGAGGGAAATTGCCACTCCATAGTCAAAATGTACGTGAAGATTGGCAGAGGTTGGTATGCGATGCCTACGCCCTTGAAGAGAAAAGGGCTGATCAAGATAATCTTATAAAAGAGGATTTGATTCAGTTTCCACTCAAAAATATATCAATGAGCATATATGGATTTGGCCTTTCCTACTACATAAATAATACATTTAGTTGAAAAAACATATTAAAATTTTTTTTTTATTTTTAAAAAAATATTTTTGATATTAATATATTTTTAAAAACTAAAATAATTTAATTTAAAATAAAAATAAAGAAAATTCAAACTTTTTTTTGAGAGATATTCTTAAAACAAAATATCAAACACAGAATCTCGTACTAACTTCCTTACTTATTTCGTCTGGTCTGTATCGGATTCCCATGATCCTGTAGCCATTTCCTTATTGGTTCATGTCTGATTAATAATGATACATGCGATGTGTTTGGTATTGCTTTTGATTTTACGATTGAGGTTGAAAAAAAATAGTTTCAAAAAAAGTGTTTTTATTGTGGTTCAAAATAAGCAGTTGAGTGTTTGGTTAAAACTGTGGTTGAGTTGGAGGTTGAAAAAAAAATAGTTTTAGGTGTTTGGTTACCAAGTTTTTCATATTGTTTTTAACTTGTGAAATTACTTTAAAGCGTATATATTTATATGTATATAATTTTTTAAAATATTGTAAATTTAATAATTATAATAATATAATTTAATTAATAATTCATGAAAAAACTGGTTGGGTCAAGCATTATTATAATTAATAATAATATATATTTATACATTTTTTTAATATATATTTTTAAAAATGGTTGGGTCAAGGGCGGCCCAACCAAATTGGGCTTGAGCCCAACTTTGATGGACATGGGCTGGGCCGAGTGCAGCCCAGCCCAAGTCCAACTTCAATAACAAAGAGAAGAAGTGAAACGATGCGCTGCACCGTGCGTCTTCTTCGCGAAAGTGCAGTGCACAGTGGTTTCCGACTGACCACGACGAGAGCTTCAATGGAGGATACCTACGGGTAAAGGAGGTTGAGGTGGTTCTTTTTGTGGTGGTGGCGTCTGAAATGGTGGCATGTGGTGGCCGGAGGCAGCGTTGGAAGCTCTCGGTACTGTTCACTTACCACGACGAGAGCTTCAACGGAGGATACCTACGGGTAGAGGAGGGCGAGATGGTTTTTCCTATGGTGATTTCATCGTAAATGGTGGCCTGTGGTGGTCGGAGTCAGTGTTGGAAGCTCTCGGTTTCCATGGCTGTTCTGTTTTGGGTAGAGAGAGAGAAAGAGAGAGAGCATGTAAAATTATCGAACATGGCAGCTGCACATTCGCATGTAAAATTCTCACATTTTGCATGTAAAATTCTCACAATTTTGCATTCTCATTTGCATGTAAAATGGATTTGTATCGTCGTTTCAATAAGCACGAATCACAGATGAAAAAACATCAATTTCCAGTTTTTTTTATATCGGTGTTTTGTACATAATAGGATGTGGGTCCCACACAAAAAAAAAGTACATTTGTTTTTTTGCAGATCACACCACAATGCCAAACACGTACATATTCATTTCTAAATTATCTTAATAAAAAGCGGGTGATCCTATCAATCCGTAACTCTCCAGCGATACAATTTTTTAGCAGAATTTGGATTGAATGTTGTACCCTTGTATAAATTAAAAATTATTATTATTATTATAACATAACCATTCTCTAAGAATTATTTATATTATAGCATATAACCCAATTTCAGTCAATAAAAAACAAATAATATTAAAATTGGAACATAACAATAACGATGATAAAAAAAAATTGGATATCCAAAACAAGCAGTTTCTATGCCTTCTTCTTTTTTTTTCTTCAAAAACTCCAATAACATTATTTTAATTTGTTTGATGTTTGGTTTTTCTTTTGAGATGTGAAAGATGAAAAAGAAGAAGATAAAATTAAATGGGAATTGTGGTTTAATTACTCGAAAGTAATATCTCTAAACCCTAAACAACATTCATTAATGGCGTGTCTTAGAAATTCAGGTAACATTTCCAGAGGATATTATAAATTTGGTTTTACATTGCGTTCTAAATTTGTTTTTAACAAAATTTATTTTTATTTTAAATTAAAAATTATTTTCATGAGTTGATATTAAAAATAATTTAATATATATATATATATATATAATTTTAATGTATTTTTAAACGAAATACACTTTTAAAAGTAACCGCAACTATAATTTCAAACATACAATATATAAAGTTATTTTTTAAAGGATTTTTTTACTTTAAAATAGTATTTATATTAGTTTTTAATACTTTTTTGATATGGCATATAAAAAATCTAAAAATATTATTTTTTCTTTTAAATCACAATTGTACCATAGAACCAGATACTGCATAATTTAAGAAACAGACATGGAAAATCGTGCTTGTCTGTTTTATAAATTTTGAGGCATCGCTTCACACACTCATCTTTCGATGTATAAAGGAGTCGAACGCGGTCAATGAGAAAGGATGATGATGAACAAAAAAAAGTTTGACCATGAAAATCTGTAAATCTTTTGAGATAATGTGGTGCCAAAAAAATGTTGTCTACACTACTTGTTTTTATTTAGTTATTGTTATTTTATTTTTTAGCCGTGCTACGTTTTAAATCAATTATTGTTTTTAATCTTACAGAAAATATAAAAACACTAGTAAGTCAAGTTCATGGATAGCTAATGAAATTGTTTTTAAATATTAAAATAACACCATATTTAGATAACATTATTTATAAATTAGAAAACTCAATTCAAATTAATCACACATTGAAGGCTTGGAATGGGGGAGAATCCAATAAAAAAGGACCTGAATAATTGACTTGATTGTATCCGTCGCGACGGTGATTTTTGACGCTGCCGCGCCCTGCCATTCCCCTTTTTGTTTCGGGGAATAACGGCACGCGGTGAAAATATGGGGTGTTTATGGTCGTAAAAATTACGACTATAAATATCAGGAGTCGCCACCTAGTATTAGGGTTACTAGGAACCTATTGGTCTGCAAGAGTCTCGGGTAAGGGGACTTGTTGTGCAAGGGGAAGACGCATCACCCCCAGTGCACCCTACCTAAGGTAAGCTGCATTGTTGTTTGATTGTTTATTTTCTAAATTAAAATTTTGCACCGCATTTTTCAAAGAAACAATTTTTTTTTTGTCGGTGTACTTTACAATGTAATTTTACACCGCAGTAAAAATGGGATACTTTACAATGTAAATTTACACCACAAAATCTAAAAAGAAAATGATTAATAAATTATCCTTTTTCATACGCGGGTGTACTTTACAATGTAAATTTACACCGCCAAAACAAAATAATTATTAAATCATTTTTGACATTTTGGTCGCCTTCCAATGGATAATTGTAAACCGGTTACAATATCTAAATTTTATTTTGAAATATGAAAGGAGAAACAAAAAAATATTCAACATATTTTTTCGAAAAATACAATAAAAAAAAACTTTGGAATCCGGCGTATGCAAGAAAACAAAATATATTTTTTGGAATTTTTTTTTAAAAGGAAAAAAATATTTTTTTTTGTTTTTTTTTATTATTTTTTATTTTTTTTATTTTTCGGGCTGGGCTGTCAGCCTGATAGGCTGTCAGCCCGTCCGATTCGGGCTGGGCTTCCAGCCTCGTGGGCTGGAAGCTCAATGAATGACAGAGATTGGGCCGGGCACAAAGTCCGGCCCAATGAGCCCGCGGGAAAATTCATCTTCTCTGCATGCAATATGCAGAGAAGATGAACAGTATATTGTGAATTGTTCAAGTGTGATGAAATGAAAAAATGTTAATACCGTTAGGTAGAGGAGATCGAGGTGGTTCTTACAGTCGTGGTGACGTCGAAAATGGAGACCCGTGGCGGCCGTGAGGAGGGCTGAAAGCCGCCGGTTCTGGGCTGTGTCGTCGCTGCTGGCCCTTCTGTTCGCTGCTAGCTCTTCTCTTTTCTGCCGAAGAAGATTGCTGAAGATTGGGGAGCTGATGGCGTGGGGATGAGGATGAGCTTGCTGTGGCTGGCGAGGAGAGAGAGACGACGTGGAGAGAGAAAGAGAGCACTGCAATGGGAGAGAGATGGTCACTGTGTGGCTGCTGTTGGATAAGAAAAACTGGCCTGGCGTTGGCAGCTCCTTGTCCTGTTACGGCTGCACACGAAGAGAGAGAGGGCTACCGGAGCTGCTCTGCCGGTGTTGGAGAAGAAAGCGAAAGCTTGGTCAGTTGCTGAAGATGAGAATTATAAAAACTCTCGTTTCCCCTGCATGTTTTTTCATTTTTCCTTTCAAGTTTTCCCAGTTTCGTAGTCTTCTTCTCCCCGTGTTCTTCTATTTATTTTTTTCTTCTGGTTTCCTCGTGACAGTTCCTCCCTTCTCCCCCTCGGTTTCTTTACTGAAAATTCACTCTGTTTTGCTATATTTTTTTTCATCGGTTTCCTCTCAGCCTCTCTGCCTCTGTGGTGCCTCTGACAGTGAACCTTCCTCTATTTTCTTCTACTCCTAGCGCTCTTTCTTCCCCAGATTTTTTTCTTTGTCTCCAGCTCTCTTCTCCTCTTCTTTCTCCTCCTTCTCCTCTTCTTTCCCGTCTGCCCCCCCATTCTGCTTGGTTTGCATGGCTATTTATAGCCATGCTGATATGCTGGTACGCCACAGTATTTATGCACTAAAGCATAAAAAACTTGGATAATATTTGCTTTTGGTAGTGGGTTGTTGAATTATTGTAGGTAAAAATATGCTTTAGTCCTTCAATTTGTGTGCTTTTTTATTTTGGTCCCTGCTTTTTATTTTGTGCAATTTGACCCTCAATTGAGCATTAAATTCTCAATTGTCTTCAATTTGGCCCCTAATTTGCACAATTAGCTTGGAAAAATTCAATTGGGTCTCCAAAAAATTCCAATCTTCTGAATTGAACTCAAATTAAATTCAAGAATTTGACCTTTTGTCAATTAAGCCCATAATAAAATTAATTTGATCAGTTTAAAGCATAATTAAGCCATTGCACTTAATTAAATTCTTTAATTGGATCCTAAATTAATTCTCAACCATAATAATATTTTGAATTAGCCCATGATTAAATCAACTTGGCTTATAAAAAATATAATTATGATTTTTGACTTTAAAGTTTAGCTTGAATTTGTATTTTTTTCCTCATTTTTGGGCGCAACAGGGATATGATTAAGCTCAGAAAATATTCAAATTTTTCACCACAATTTTTCTAACAACCCCGACCTCTTTTATTTTATTTTTGGCATTTTTATTTTATTTTGGGGAGTCACCCAAAAATTGGGTGATGACATTTTCCATTAAATCTAATTAATTTAATAATAAGATTAAAAAAATAAAAATACATGTTAAATAAAAGGACAAAAAATAACCCATGTTTTTTTAATTAAAATCATTAAAAAAAACAAACAAAAAAGAGAGTAATATTCAAATAAATCATTTTTTATGCGAGGAAACTCCACCCCTATAAAGCATATTTTGTGAGTTCAGGTGAACAAGTAAAAATTTGGTTGTTCCAAACTCTTACAAGGTGTATACGCTCTAACTCAAATTCGAGATTTGTTGTGTAAATCACAA
The DNA here is from genome assembly GCA_032356905.1 of Salix exigua. Classification (NCBI taxonomy): domain Eukaryota; kingdom Viridiplantae; phylum Streptophyta; class Magnoliopsida; order Malpighiales; family Salicaceae; genus Salix; species Salix exigua. Next base: position 11,491,186 of record CM063602.1, on the reverse strand, counting down.
TTTTTTTGTCAACACGCCACGCTCTTTGGAGATTCAAATAAATCAAATGCTAAAGGATAAAATCGAAAAACACAAACACGAGGTTAAAGAAAAAAATGATTTTTCACTTGATGCTAAACTATGAGCTACCTATTTTTTTATGGTATTAAACAAATATTAAAATGATCAGAGATGATGACATATTAGATAATAAAATAAAATAAAAAACATGTGGTTTTTATAATAAAAAAAGTAAGAAGGATTGTCATTCTAGAATAACACGAGGTGATTTGTCCGCGTGTATTGCTAGACTTTCTTTCATGTATAAAACTATTTGTTTTTATAATTAGTTAATTTGATATTTAATTAATAAAATTATAATAGATAAAATTTAATAAAAATGAGTTTTTTCAGCTTAAAAGGAAATATGTAATCGAAACGCAAGAGAAGTGATTCAGTATATTTTTAATTGGAGATAACCTAGATAAATTTGTCTACCCATTTTGTTTATAAGTTGTTTTTTCCCCAATAATATTATATCTGAAATATTATACATAAAAATATATATTTTTTTTTTTACAAAACAACCTAAAATCCAAGAATTAATTTTTTTAAAATCCAAATATTTTTTTAAGATATATTCCTCATATTATTATATTAAAAGTATTTTAACATCCAGGAGAGTAGCTGCTATATATTTAATGAAATAAAGTTTTATTATTTTTATTATTGTTATGGAAAAGAGGTTGAATTCAAGATTGTTTTGGAAGAAAGAAGAATATTAAAGATACTGTGTTGCTTTGTAACGTCACAAATTCACAGCCTTACATTTCTCTGCGTCGTCTATCCTCGTTGAATGTTGCGACCACCTATTCTCCTTCTCCTTGCATTAAATAATATCAGGCAGGCGTCTTCATAATTTTCCCGACACCGATGTTCCTCATTGACTGGTAGCTTCCACTTGCCGGTCCACCGATATATCACGTGGCGCTTCCCAGTCTCTCTCTTCATACAGGCAATCACCAAATTTGTACAAGAAATAGAAAGCATGGCTGCCTGTCAAGAAATATCTTCATAATAGGTGCTACATAGCTCGGAATAAAATGTTTTATTTTTCTTTTAATTTTAATTCTTATATAATCATTAATTTCAGGATTTATTAAATTAGATAAACCATCAAGGTAACCATGTAAGTTCAACAACGGGATCTATCTTGTTTGCTGATGATTTTTACGTGGACTTGGGATTTCAATAAATAATTTTTCAAAAGTAAATTCAAATTAAGTTCCAATGTTCCTAGGAAAGGTCTATATTTCTAACAAGTCACATCAATACTATGTTTGGTGATGTGAACCTACTCATGTTTAATTCCATTGGTGTCGAGAATCTCGAGATCTCGTGGCGCGCATTTAATTTCCCTCTTCAATGCTTCTTCACTTGCATGCTGCTGGAGTGCTACTTACGTTAGTCTAGCATTTAAGAGCGGTGAAAGATGTAGTTTGGTGAAGAAATTTCACTTTTTTTTAAAAAAAAAGAGTAAAATTGATTGTTTTTTTTATCCATGAATCGACGTGTAGGGAGCTAAATATTTGAAAATATGATTGTTATTGTTCAATTTCTACTCTCCAACCAGAGAGCTATCCGAGAGATATTTTGTCTTTTCTTCTCGACTGAAGGTATTCTCATAAGAATTGACGCAGAGGTAAAAACAAATAAATATAGTCGTTGGCTGAATTTGACAGCAATAATAATTTACAAAATCACAATAACAATCAACAAAACCACAACAACAAGCAAAAAAAACATTTTTATGATTTGGCTCTTAAAAATTAGTTCTTGTCATTGGACTTGCTCTAAAAACCAATTCACTATGGACCTGAAAGTCTTCAAGATATTAGAGTAGTTTGTTAGTTTTTTATAATATTTTTAAAATTTTAATTTTAATATTAGATTAATACTGCAATGATAGTTTCTTTTAAATACATTAAAAGAATAATTAAAAAATTATTTTTAATATCATGCACGCTAAAATGATTAAAAAACATTAAAATAATTATAATGAAGTTAACGAAAGAACAATAAAAATTAAGCTTCAATCTCAGATAGTCGGAACCCACTCCATAGATCCCTAATTTTACTTCATTTATTATATTTTATTTGATATTACGTTTTAAAAATATTTTAGAAAAAATATTTTTTTTCTATTTTTTATTTTAAATTATTTTATTGTTGTTGTTTTTAGATCATTTCCATATATTTATAACAAAAAAACATTTTAAAAACAATTTCAACCATAAAAATATTGAAATTTAGGATACCATTGCTAAGGAATTTATTGACTCATTAATTCATCTTATCAGAAATTATCTGTAGATAAAGTTGGAGATCGGTAGGTGATTTATATTCATTGTATTTGGCATTTAGAATAGTTATAATAATAATAATAATTATTATTATTATTATAAGGGTGTAAGCTTTATGAGGCTGAAAATATAATTATAAATATAATTATAATTATTTATTTAAAAACTGAGCTTTCCAACTCTGAATTTTCTAGGCATAAAGCTCACTCGAAAATCATCGACCAACCAAACAGGTGGGGGGTGGCTTTTAGCTAATTAAAAACCTAAAACAAACCCTACCGCACAGTTTTGAATTCTGAGAAATGGCATTAAAAGCTTGTTTGAATTCAGAGAAGACTTACAGACTAGATTACCGCACACCAGACACAACTTAGTGTACATACAAAACACGATTTTGCCTGGAAATTTAAGCGATTGAATGAAACTACAAAATATGAATTTATAATATTCTTAAACCTACTCTTTAAATAAAATAACCCTTTAAATTTAATTAATTTATATCAAATAAAATGAGGAAGTTGAGAACAAACTTATGACATAATTGATTTGAAAAAAATTATAAATCAGCATGACATTTTCTATCGAGCAAGAAAAAAAGAGAGAGCAGTGGATGGTTAAAGAAAAGGAAAATTTAGATAATATCTCATCAAATATTGTTAAAAGAAAACCTAAATCACATCGACTAAATATTGTAGCAATAGACAGATTAATATGGATTAAAATATTATAATTATAATTTTGCCCTTTTGTTTCCACAATTTAACTTTTGACCTCAAATGTATTTTAGATTTTTTCTATGTAATTGTTGGCATTATCTTATTTTTGGAGGGCATTTTCGCCTGTTCATTATTGTTCTGCACGGTAAATTATGAATTTTTGTTTTTTTATGTTTAATGAACAATACAACTACTAAAATACCATCTGAAGAGATCAGAAAATAGACAAATGGTCTGGGGGCATAATGATATTTTGACACCATGTTTTTATTTTTATTATCTTTGATTCGAGGGGGTATTTAGGTAGTTTCATATTTGCTTATTATTATTTTTCTTTAAGTGCATATGTGTTGACTGGACATGCCTGTTTTTACCTCTATTAGGCCCCTTATATACAAAATGTGACGTGTCCAAAAGCCGAGGAAAATACCCGATTATCATGTCCCCGGGTACACCATTATGTTCTCTTCCATGTGATGATGCGTGTATCGAAAGGAGGTCGGTGTACGATCATTGGTGGTCAGTTTTGCTTTTTTTTTTCCTTTCGTATTTCTCTCTCCTGCAAAGGCAAAATACAACTAAGTCCTTAATCTTTTTATTTTATTTTCCCTTGATTTGTTTTATAGAAGTTTTGGTTTTTTTTCTATTTTATCCTTTAATTGAAATTAATTATATATATTAATTTTCATTTCAACTCTTATTTTTTAGATTTTTTATTTGTTTTTTTCCTTAATTTTTTTGAACTGCATGTTTTGATCAATTTTAATTTTGTCATTTAATTGAAATTGATTATATATACTATTTTTTTATTTTGACCCTTATTCTTTTTTTTTTAATTCCATTTATTTTTTTCACTCTCAAGGTTTGGATTTATTACAATTTTATCCTTCAATGGAAAGTAATTATATATTTTGTTTTTCATCTCAACCTTTATTTTTTTAATTTTTAATTTGATTTCAATTTCTTTAATTTTTCTATCCTTCTTGCATAATCTTTATTATTTGTACATACTTATGTGTCTATTCTTTGATTTTTGAATTCTATTATTTTCTTTTTTGTTCACTTTAGTCTCTCAATCTGAATTTATGTTAGCGATCAATTTAAAGTATTTAGTAAAAATCATTTTACTGTGTCCATCTCATACAGAACCCAAGTTAAATTGCATATAAAGCACCTCCACAGTCCTCGCTGCGATGCCCATCTCCCAGCCTCTCTCCCTCTTCCGGTGGTTGTGCGAAAAGAGAGAAACCACCATGATGGAGGATACCATCGTCTTGTATCCATCACCTGGCAGAGGCCACTTGTTCTGTATGGTGGAGCTAGGGAAGCAAATTCTCAAACACCATCCTTCAATCTCAATTACAATCATAATCTCCACCCTTCCGACGGAACCATTCCCCGTCGATGACCCCTACTTTTCCACACTCTCCACCACCTATCCCTCCATAACTCTGGTTCACCTCCCTAAAGTTTCTCTGCCTCCCATCACCTCCTTTTCTCCCCTAGATTTCGTTGCCTCTTTCTTCGATCTCCCTGAGCTCAGCAACACGAACCTCCACCAAGCCCTCCTGAATCTTTCTAAATCCTTCAATATAAAAGCCTTGATCATAGATTTCTTTTGCAGTGCTGCTCTTGAGTTTGTGTCGTCTAGACACGACATCCCCATTTACTTCTTCTTCACTTCCGGTGCCAGCGGCCTCTCTTTGTTTCTTCACCTCCCTGTCCTTGATAAGATCTTCACAAAGAGCCTGAAGGACCTCGACATAATCATTGATTTTCATGGTATATTTAAAATTCCGTCAAAAGCGATGCCAGCGGCTATTTGTGACCGGTCTCACAAAGTTTACCGATACTTCCTTGACACTGCCAAGCTGATGATGAAGTCTTCAGGGATCGTGATAAATACATCTGATTTGCTCGAACACAGGGCACTTCAGGCAATACAAGAAGGAAAGTGCGACCCAAGTGAGCCAGTACCGCCATTGTTTTGTGTTGGTCCACTTGTAACCACTAGTGAAAGCAAAAGCGAGCATGAGTGTCTGGCTTGGCTTGACTCGCAACCAAGCCGCAGTGTTTTATTTCTCTGTTTTGGCAGCTTGGGAGTCTTCGATTCGCGCCAGTTAAAGGAAACGGCTATTGCGCTGGAGAAAAGTGGCGTTCGGTTCTTGTGGGCGGTGCGGACTCCCCGAGCTGATAGTCAAATCCAAGCTAGGACGTCAGGTAAGCCAAATGAGCCGTGCTTGGAATTACTTTTGCCAGAAGGGTTCTTGGAGAGAACCAAAGACAGGGGATTTCTAGTGACTTCATGGGCGCCACAAGTTGAAATTCTCAACCACGGCTCGGTCGGAGGTTTTGTGACTCACTGTGGATGGAATTCCGTGCTCGAAGCTGTGTGTGCTGGGGTGCCAATGCTGGCCTGGCCTCTGTATGCAGAGCAAAAGATGAACAGGTATTTCTTGGTTGATGAAATGAAGGTGGCTCTAGCACTCAGAGAAGCTGAGGACGAGCAGTTCGTCAGTGCGCCGGAGCTGGAGGAGCGTCTGGTTGAGCTGATGAACTCGAAGAAAGGCGAAGCTGTCCGAGAAAGAGTTCTGAAACTTAGTGAGGATGCGGTGGCAGCAAAGAGCGACGGAGGATCCTCATGTGTAGCCATGGCTAAGCTGCTGGATTCTTTCAACAAAGGTTAACAATTGTAAACCGCATCAAGGTAACCATGTAAGCTCAACAATGGGATCTATCTTGTTTGCTGATGATTCTTACCTTGACTTGGGATTTCAATATATAATTTTTCAAAAGTAAAGTAAATTCAAATTAAGTTCCAATGTTCCTAAGAAAGGGCTTGAGGAGACGAGGATCTGCGATGTATCAAGCCGTATATTTTTAACTATCACATCAATTCTATGTTTGGTGATGTGAATTCACTTCCTTTTTTTAGATGTTTAATATACTAATTGTAATTTTAATATGATATTCTCAATAATATTTTTACACATTATTAAAATATACGAAGCAACTCTCCTGAGATTGGGCATCATTCATATGGGAAATATATCACATATATCATCCCCACAAAATTCATTAACAACAATATCTATGCAATTATGAATTTACTGTTTAATACTTTATTTTTTATTTTTTTATTTTTTTTTGGCAATTTTATATCATTTTAATGTTAAAATTATATTTTAAAAAACAAAATTACCAACGCTATCAAACATATTATGTTCAATTCCATCGGTGTCCAAATCTCGCGGCGCATTTAATTTTCCTCTTTAATGCTTCTTCTCTTGCATGCTGCTTGTTGAGTGCTATTTTGTTTTTTAATCCATGAATCGACGTGTGAAGAGTTGGGCCCTGCAATTTTATGAGAAGTATGGTTGGGACACATCTTGCTCTGCCCGTCGCTTACAAACTGTGGACCCGAGAGTCTTCGAGATATTAAATAGTCGTTTGTTTGTTTTTTATAATGTTTTTTAATATTAGAATAATATAAAAACACTTGGGGTGTGTTTGTAACGCTTGATGTGTTCTGTACTCTGTTTCAAAAAAAAATGTATTTTTTAAAAATTAGTATTTTAAATATTTTCACATATTAATGTTAACAATAATTTTTAAAAAATATTAACCGACTAAATAATTTTAAAAAAATATTAACCTACTAAATATAATTCAGGCTATAAGCAAGATTAATCAAAACTCCTCCCCATCTAGCCCAAAATTTGCCAACTCTTGTGGATCTTAACTTGTTATTTTTAGGCATGGCCTCTTTGTGGGTTTTTGGTAAAGGTATGCTAGCTTGTTAGCTTGTTATACCTTAGGATAGATTGAGCCCCATGTAATGTGGTTCAAATTTGGCCTTGGCTCGAGATTGACTTGATGATTCTTAAAAATTAAGGTAAATTAATTTATTTAAATATATAATAAATATTGCAACGGTAGTTTCTTTTAAATATAGTAAAAGAGTAATTAAAATTTTATTTTTAATATCACACACAAATTATTCAGAAACATTAAAATAATTATAGTGTTTTATATGTATCTATGAGCCTATTTGCCACCGCGGCCAACCCGGAATTTGGCCAAAATTTATTTTTTTTATTTTAAATATTTTTTGATGTTTTTAAATTATTTTTATGTGTTGATGTCAAAAATAATTTTTAAAAAATAAAAAAAATATTATTTTAATGTATTTTTAAATAAAAAATATTTTCAAAAACAATCATAACCACAATCACCGTCCCAAACCCTATCTATCGGCTTGACACGTAAGGAAATTTGCTACGATTTGTATGGAAAAATGGGTAACATTTACTGTTTAGAAAATCAAAATGCGTGGAGTTTTGTTAGGATATGTTTCTTGGAATAAAATAATTATAATGAAATTAACGAAACAACAATAAAAATTAAGCTTCAATCTCGTACTAGTTGGAATCCACCGCATAGATCCCTAATTTTACTTCGTTTATAAATATTTTAAATTTTTTATTTTTGTTTTTAGATCATTTCTGCATACTTATCAGAAATTATTTTTTAGGGTAAAACTATTTTTTGAAAAGTAAAAAATAATTTAAAAAGTACAGCTGAAATATATTAAAAAAACTGAGCTTTCCAACTATGAATTTTCTAGGCATAAGACCCACACAAAGCTCACTCGAAAATCATCGATCAACCAAACAGGTGGGGGGTGGCTTTTAGCTAATTAAAACCTAAAAAAACCCTACCGCACACTGAATCCGATAACTTGCCTATAAAATGGCATTAAGAGCTTGGTTGAATTCTGAGAAGACTTGCGGATTCTGGTTTCTTTGCTATTGATTTTGTTTTTCTTGATGAGATTTTAAAAAAAATAGTTTTATGAAAGTGTTTTAATTGTAATTCAAAATAATTTTTAAAATATTTGGGTAAAACTGTGGTTGAGTTTGAGGTTAATGAAAAGTAGTTTCAAGTTTTTGGTTATCAAGTTTTTCATATTGCTTTTAATTTAAAAAATTACTTTAATATATATATATATAGTTTTTTAAATATTTAATAATTATAATAATAAAATATAATTAATAATTCAAGTAAATTAGACACTTGTTTTTATTCTTCCATCAAACTACTTGTAATTTTATCACGAACAATAAATCCATACGTGAAGTCATCTGAGATCCCGGAACAACATACAGTAAAATATCTTCTGAAATAAAATTAAGATTACGAGATAAAAGATATATTGTGATCTACTTCTAATATATTTATTTATATTTTAATTAATTTTTAGATTATTTTAATATTAAAAATATAGTATTTATAAGAAAATATAATAAATAATATAATCCTGCAAAATATAATACACCCCTCCCTGAAATAATACTCCCAGCACCCTCTAAGTAAGAAGATGAAATGTCATCGGAGTCTGGAATTGGGAAGAAACGAAAGCTAAGGAGTCATGTCTGTCTTCTTCCTCTTTGACCTAATTGATTTGAACAAATTATAAATCAGCATGACATTTTCTATCAAGCAAAAAACAATAAAAAAAAAACAGGGAATGGTTAAAGAAAATGAAAATTCAGATAATATCTTATCAAATATTATTAAAAATAACCTAAATCACATCGACTAAATATTATAACAATAGACACGGATTAATATAATTTAAAATATTATAATAATAATTATTTTACCCTTTTATTTTCAAAATTTAACTTTTTGGCTCGAGTATATTTTAGATTTTTTTCTATGCAACTATTGACATTATTTGATTTTTGAAGGTTATTTTCACCTCTTCAATATTGTTTTGCACAATAAACTATGAAATTTTGATTTTTTTTTATGTTTAGTGAACAGTACAACTAATAAAATACTCTTCAAAGAGACAAAAATAGACGACTAGTCGGAGGGTATAATGATATTTTGATACCATGTTTTTTTTTTCTCCAATTCGAGATGGTATTTGGATAGTTTCATTTTTGTTTATTATTTTTTTCTTTAACTATAGACGTGTCGTCTAGACATGCCTGTCGTTGCCTCCCAGACATGCCTTAAAGGCGGCACGTGAGGTGTCCAAAGTTATGAGGAAAATGCCCGATCATCGTGTCCTCGGGTACGCCGCCATGTTCTCTTCCACATGTTGGTGTGTGTGTCGAAAGAGATCCCGCCGCCATGTTCTCTTCCACATGTTGGTGTGTGTGTCGAAAGGAGGTTCGTGGACGCTCATTGGTGGTCAGTTTTGTTTTTTTCCCCTTTTTTTTTTCTCTCTGCAATGACAAAATACAGTTCAGTCCCTAATCTTTTTATTTTGTTTTCCCCTAATTTTTTCTATAGAAATTTTGGGTTTTTTTTTCTATTGCGCCCTTTAATTGGAATTATTAATATATGTTATTTTTCATTTCAACCTTTATTTTATTAATTTTTTACTTTAATTTTTCCGGTCTGCATGTTTTTATTTGTTTCAAATTTATTCTCTAATTTAAATTGATTATATATGCTATTTTTCATTTTGACACCTTTTCTTTTGATTTTTTTTAAATTCCATTTATCTTTTTCAGTCTCAATATTTGGATTTATTATAGTTTTGTCCTTCAATTGGAAGTGATTATAGTTTTTTTTTTACATTTCGCCCTCTATTCTTTCAATTTTTAATTTTTCAATCTCAATGGTTCATGGATATGGTATCAGAACCTTGTCGATCCTGCGGTCATAAGTTTGATTCTATCCGTTCTCATTATATTTTATATAAATTAAGCAGAAGATAATACGAGTCTATATTCAAGTTTGAAGTTTTAAAAGTTTTTGTTAGAGGGTATTTTAAGGAATATTATAAACTAATATTTTAAAGTTTGAGGTTTGATGCGTATGTACACTAGAGTTCACAATAGAGAACCAGAGAGACCAAGTTCACGGGAGACCAAGAAAGGAGTCCCGTGAACATGCACTGATTCGAAGCCAAGGAAGCAGACAAAAGGAGGCCAACTCAGCACCCGACAGCAACTTACAGCACATCAGAAACTGAGGACGACACGTCTCTTGGATTTTTCAGTCCCTCCATGCATTAAAATAGATAGAGACCCGTGACATAAAGTTTATAAAACAATGTGGGCCACCAATCCTTTCAATCATATGATTGACAAATCGCTGGTCATCGTGTTTGCTTTAGGAAAAACATATTAAAAGTACAGGAATTTGGATCCTCATGTTGGATGTTTAGATTTAGGGTTGTTTAGCCTCATGTTTTAAAAACATTTTTTAAATATTTTAAATTAAAAATTTTAATGTTTTAAATTATTTTCATGTTGTTGTGATGTTAAAAATTATCTTAATATATTTTTAAATAAAAAATACTTTAAAAAATAACTTTAAACACACTCATTATTAACAACGTTTGATATTTAAATAACAAGTTGCTGCATCAATCGCTTATGCAGTATGTAATCTTTATTTCATTCACAACTATCAAATTCATATGAATATTCAGTTAATTAGATCTTGTATTAACTCTTGTTTTTTTATGAAATAATATATAATTTTTAAATTTGTTTTTAATACAGAACATCAAAACAATGAAAGTACAAAAAATTATTTTGAATAAAATAATAAAAACTATCAAATCTTGTGAGAAATATTTTAAAAAACTAAAAAACAAGCAAAGCATCCAATCATTACAGTTGATTACAGGCATGCATCAAGAAATTAGAGGCATCTTCATATCGAGAATAAATATTATAGACCACTCATGAATGCGTGATAGCTTCAAAGCAAGCCATGCTTTACTTTTTTGTCGTTTTAATTTCTTGCAGCAAAAGACATATATAGGGTAATATTATAGATTATTACAGAGAATATTCCAATCCTCAAGAACGGACTTGCTTCATCACGATCTCATCATTTTCATTTTCTTCTTTTGTTTTGACAAACAAAATGAAGCAGAAGAAGCGATGAGCTTCACTTTCAACAGACAGATAAAGAAAATTACAATAATATATGGAAAGAAAGTGAGAAGTTTTGTTTAATTAAACATATAATTAAGCTGATTAATTTTGCCTTAATTATTTCTTTGATCTTGAAACCCTTCTGATCAAAACCAGCAAACAAAGAACACGATAGAACACAAAAAAGCCAACCAGAACGTAGATGTTCGTCCATCTTTGCCTCTCATGGAGCCCTCTATTCTGCAGCACATCACCGCCAGTCACCATGCAAGAGCTGTTCTCTTGGTACCACAAGAAGCACTTGGTTACAAGGCAAGAATACTCATTTATGAGTAGGGCATCGAGGGCATACTTGTACATGGAAAAAAAGTGCATGAAGAGCCAGTACTTGGGCATGCTATCCTGAGAAATGAAGTAGCCGGAGAAGAGAAAGAATCCACCGAGAAGAATTGTGACCAACGAAGTTCCTGCTATGTAATTTGGTGCAAGAGAGCTCAAGAACAATACAAATGAGTTTCCCATCAAGACAATGACCCAAATGACCAAAACAAAGTAAGCGAAAGCTTGCCAGGTACCACAGAGCCCCACCATGAAATAGATCGAGACCGAATAAATTATAGCAATCGCAAACAAGTATGGCAAGAAAACAAGAGTGTTTGCAATGAGATAAGATGATAGTCTATAAAGCCCACTCGATGTTTCTCTCAGTAGAATTGGCCTTTCATTGATGAAGATTGGGAGTGTTTCAGTGGTGGAAGAGAGAAGGAAAGTGAGGGTGAAAGCGAAGAGACCAAACCTTTTTTCAATACCTTGCTTGCCATATCCAATGTTGATGTAAATGGTTCCTAGAACAAGACCAACAATGAGTGCTTCTAATGTATTTGTCAGTAATAGCTGCCTTGTTCTGTAAATAATCTTCCAAAACCTACTATATAGAACACAGATTTCGTGGAGTCTTGAACTCTTGTTTCTGATACTTCTTGCTCTATTGTCATCAGAAGGAGGAGGGGTTGTAGAATTATCTGGTGATGGAGGTAGTGATGGTGGTGTGTTGGGTTTACTGTCCTGAAGCTGGTTTAGAATTTCCATGGCATATTCAAGGGAGTTGAGCTGTGGAGGGACAGTGAAGCCATTAGATAGCAAGAAACTTTCCAGTGAAGAAAGGGTACCATGGTGAACCACAGTTCCTTTATTCAACAAAAGTATTTTGTCGATAGTAGAGAGGATATTGAAACTTGGTTGATGGATGGACAAAATCACAGTTCTATAACGTGAAGTAGCAATGGATTTGAGGGTTTGCATCACATTAAGAGCCGATTTACTATCAAGACCTGAAGTGGGTTCATCAAGGAGTAAGATACCTGGGTCGTGAAGGAGGCTTAGCCCTATGGAAACACGCCTACGTTCCCCGCCGGATAGTCCATGAGCTAACCTTGCATTAGCCAAGTGAGTTAGGTTTAGTTCGCCGAGAAGAGACTCGACGATGGTGGCAATCTGTGATGATTTTGGGTTTAGAAGCCTAGCGGCGAAGCTGAATGTTTCAGACACAGTAAGCAATTGGAGGCATGCATCGTGCTGAGGGACATAAGCTGACAGCTTGCGAAATGAAGAAGAGTTTATAGGGGTTGCGTTGAGGAGGAGAACGCCGCTAGTCGGTGAAGTTCTGGCAGCTAAAATGTCTAAAAGAGTGGATTTTCCAGCTCCACTTGGGCCAACGATAGCAAGGATTTGAGATGGATAGGCTGCGAGAGACACTTCCTTGAGGATGTAACTTGGGGGAGATGTAGTGCAGTGCTTGAAGAGGAGGAATGGTGCTATAATGCTGTTGGAAGTTGTGGTGGATTTAACGTAGGAGATTGATGAGGCTGTAAATTTGTAGGTTTTAAGTGACGGTGGCTGTTTTGGTAGCGGTGGTGGTGGCTGTGGTGGCGGAGAAGGTTGTGATTGATCTTCCATGGAGAAGCGGAAGGAGATGGAAGGTTGAAAGGAAGGGTTATTTGACGTGTCCAAAGCCAGAAGAGAGATATGTTCATGAATATTTCCATCACTTTAGAGAACATAATAACGCTTGTAGTGGATAACAACAACATTAAAGATAAAAAAGTGTGACAGTGCCCCAAGTAGTTTTTTTTTTTTTTTTTTTTTTTTTTAACACCGAGTTATTGTTTCTATGTTCCAAGACTAGGAGAAGATTGTTTTTTGCGATGGTAACTATTTTTTAAAATATTAATGTTTTTTTATTTTTCAAAAATATTAAATTCATATATTTTAACATGCTTTAAATAGTTTTAATATATTTTTATCAAAAATTAAAAATCTTTACTTTCAATTAAAATACTCTTTAATATTTTTCTTTTTGGATAAAAATTGAACAAGCAAGCTCATTTATTAGTTGTAATAAATTCGAATTATTAAATATATAGTCTTATTAAACCTGTGTTATTGTTTCCGAGAGCATAAATGTCATGCCCATTAATCTAATCTAAATTATCGCGCGCTGATGATGAAGTATGTGATAAAAATAAATATAATAAAATTTATTGTTGTTTTTAATTTTTCATTTAGTCCTGGTCATTGAATTGAACGTTAGTTGTTAGATTTGAGATATTTTCTTTTAAAAAAACATAGAAAATAATTAAATCCATTCATTAAAATTGAGAAAACTATTTAAATCCAATGCTAAAGGCCAATTTCATAGCAAGTTACCATTCTAATGTTTGTTTTTCACTCTTGTTTTTGTTTTTAAAAAATTTGGCATGATATCAAAAAGTTTGCATAGGTCATGAGTTTGAGTTTAAGTCAAGATATACATTTTTTATAAAAATTTAAAATAATTAAGATTTTACCTGCTCATCTAAATTCATAAAATATATTTTATAGAGATAGAATTTAGTCGCATAACCACACAAAAAAAGAAGTAATGTTTGTTTTTCAAATTATTTCTTTTTGACAGAGTGTATTTCAAGTCAGGAAAGCTGGCTAATGTTTGGTAACCATGCCGATCACGGACCACGCCCACCCTATATTCAGGAGCAAAACAAGCTGATATATGTCAATTTCAATGTTTTTTCCTTAATAATTATTATATATTCTTGGTTATAATTGCCTTATTCCTCTGCATTTATCTACTTTACATCATATTAAAAATAATATAAATAATATTCTAGAATTTTAGCTATTAGTTTATATTTTTAGATGAGATGATTTCTTGATATTATATGAGAATCTTGTTAATTTAACAATCACGAATTCGAATCTTACCATTTTTATTTTATTTGGTGAGAAATCAAGCACAAAGTAATATGAGTTTATACAAGTTTCAAGCCTAAAAGATTTTTACTTAAAGGGATCTGATAACTTAGACTTTAAATAATAGTTTTGATTTACATTTTATTAGCATGAAAGAAGAGCTGCTCTTTCTCCAAGTCGTGAGATACAGAAAGTGTGGCATTTCTGGGCTCATGCAGGAGACGTAGAACAGTTTTTTAGCAGAAACAAGTATCTAATTTAGTGTTCTGGGAGGGATGGGCACATTAACTCTGTTATGTATATAGGATTTTGAAGCTAACTTTTGGATATAAGTTTTTTTTGATAAAAGATAAATAAAATAAATGATAAGATGGATGAATTATTCGATATTTTCTTATAAGATAGATGGTGTTACATTTATATATATATTTTTGTTATTCGAAAAAGATTTTCAGCGCATTTATATATTATTTTTATAATTAACCCCGTTTGATTGGAACAAGTTATATATAAACAAACTCATTGCCAGCATCTAATTTTAACACAAAAAAAAGAAGAAGATGATAATCATAAACAATGACACTAAAATCATCTCATAGCGATTTAAAAGAGAATTAATTAGTAATGTGACTCCACAAGAGCAATGGCTCTTAGAATAAAGTTGGCCAGCAATTAATTGATGAATATAAGTGTCTGGATTGTAGATTGATTTTATTTGTTTTAAATTAATTAATTTTAGTGTTTTTTTTATTGATTTGATATGTTGATGCTAAAAATAATTTAAAAAAAATACAATATCTTGTTAGAGTATAATATAATCATATTCTGGGACCTCACCTAAAAGCTTAAGCTTATAGGTGAGACTCCATAATATGATTTATATTATTCTCTAACACACCTCCTCAAGTAAAAGTCATTTGAGCTTGAAACTTGCACAAACCCACATTACCTTGTACTTATTTTTTATCAAATAGAATGAGGATGATGAGATTCGAACTCATAACCGTTGGGTCAACAAGGTTCTGATATCATGTTAAAGAACTATCTCACCTAAAATTTTAAGTTTATAGATGAGACTCCATAATATGATTTATATTGTTCTCTAATATATCTTAACCTATTTTCAAACCAAAAAAAACACCTTAAAAAGCATCATAAATCTTCTTTCATGTGAACTTTAAATAATAGAAGTGTCTTTCAACCATTGTATACAGCAAATGGCAAAAAAGGTAGACTTTGAAATGGATAAGATATAAAAAAAAAAATTAATTTGTTTGTTTATCTATATATTTCACGAGTTCTATCTCTTTCCCGTCATGATTTTTTTTTTGTCAATGAATAGAACAACAAGGCCAATCTACACTTGAGGACGAAACTTGCATTAATCAGCTAATATTCTGATCCGTGATCCCTCAGTTCATCTCTCCTAGCTCATCTATCAAATGTGGTAACAGTACTGGTGACATTTTCATGTACATGAAAGGTATCTTTCACGGGAAAATCTATCATCATCATCTTTCACTGTCACCAACAACGCTACCAGAGATACCAATCGAGGTGGATTATAGGAAGCAAATAATAGCGCGTGTTACAGCGTTCAAATGGAGGATCTTCCACCATAATAACCCAGCAGGTGGAGAGAATGTTAGCAGGGCTGCCTTCTTCATAGTAGACATCGCTGGTATTGGATACGCTGACAGCAATAAGATTCTTTCAAAAGCGTTTTTGAAACGCAATTCCAACAAAAATGCATTTTGCCCTCTGCTTTCAAATTAGTTCTGGCATGGCCTGAGACAGTCGAACAATTCCAGACGACGACACAGCAAAACTAAGTTTCTATCAGCTGCTCGCTCACATGAATCCACACACGTGTTAAAGTCATCCGATTTCTAGCTGATCCTGATAAGGTAAGTGGAAAGAGTGAAGAAAATTGTATAATACTCTCACAACGGACAAAAACATTAAACTTATATCTAAATAATACCACTTTTATCAACAATTTCATGTTCAATTTAACAAGTTCTTGCCAGTTTCTTCTTCGATTGTTCTTCTCTTCATCACCTATACTTTTATATAATTGAATGTTAAATTCAAATAGGAGCGGGAATTTAGATTATAAATATCTCCGGTCATTTTTGCTAAAGTTCTGAAAATGAATTCTCAATTCAGCAGTAGCAACATAGCTTTAAAATAATAGAATTTTTTTCTGAGAGAAACCTTCTGATCTATGTCTACCAGTAATTATAAATGAAACACACAAACTATTATTTATAGGTAGATTAGGAACCGCTTTCATTAATTAATTAGCTAATTTTCAGCTCCAATCAAGAAGAAAATTAGACAATTGATCCCCTCGATTAATCCTCATAATCTGTATTTATGATTATGAGTTTGAATAAACAAGAACATGATTGTGTCGTAAGGGGTATAAATGGTAATTTGTAACTCTCACCTCCACCAAACTTTCTAATCTTTGCCTAAATCTGATTCTCTCCTTACACACCATCTGCAAGCTCCGATCTCACAATTTTGATAGAATTTCTTAAATGATTATCCAGTGAAGTCTCTTTCTCTCATTCTTAGGAGCTGTTCAACGTGAGCAGTAGCAGTTATAGTTGCTGTAGTAAGTTTTATGGTTCATGTTTTTAAATTATTATCTAGAGTAATAAAAAGTATATTATAAGACTTCAAATAAAATTTTGGTATGATTAAATGATCAAATTAAAAGATAAGTTTAATATCATAAAACTAAACAACCGGAAATTTCACGCTAAACCTTGAATTTGACAAGACATAATCTATTTAAATCATCATGGATCTTAGACTAATTATTTGGATATTTCTATTTATAATTACAGAAAGTTTTCCAGAGTTTTGATTATTTTTTTGACATTCTCTTATATTTCACACATAATATCACCTAATTTAAAAAAACTTTCTCCCTTAAATCATTATTTTTACCTCCTCGGGGAATTATCATGATTTATTGCTTGTTAATATTTCACATACTGTTTTATTGTTTTATCTTCTCCAAATCGAAATCTAATATCCTAGAAATCCCTCAATGGAGAGATACCATGCACACCGAATTCAATGTCCTCATTCAGAATGACACGTCGTTTCCGGTAAGAAAACATGCAGACGAGAGCATTAAGAGATAGAAGGCACGTCGTGTTGCCAGAGGTTTCCATCAACAAGAGTTGAAGAGGTTTCCATAAATTTAGACTTTAATCAATAAATTTGTTGTAGATGCATATCTTTTTTTGGCCGGATTCCGTCGCCTCAAAATGTTATTATCATTTTATGAAAGTTTCATTTTAGCCATAACTTTTGATTTCCAGATCCGAATCAACTTTCGTCAATTCTAACATACTCAGAATTTCTAGTAGTTTTAATTTTCACAATTATCTCAATTTTGCTATTTTTTTATAATTTTTAATAATTAGTCTCATTTTCTTGTCCAACAAGAATTAGGGCTAAGGTTTTCACTTTAAATATAATTGTAAGCCTTCTGGCCGGGGCAATTATTTATTCAATAAAATTTCAAATTTTCTTGAGAATTTCTCTTGTTTTATAGGGGATCCCAGAATATTATACAGAATATTGATATTGATTGTATTCTTTTGTGTTTTCCACTGTGTCATTTTGGCACGCCCCAAGGGGTTTTCCAGATATATCGATCAGTTGTATCAACTTGGTTTTGAGGGTTCTAAAGCTGACACATATCTATATACTCTTTATCAAGGATGTACGAATCTTCATTCTCAGCTCTGTGGATGATATAATTGTTATTGATCACTTGATCTGCCAATTATCTATGGTTTTTCCAATCAAGGATTTAGGTCCCTTTTCCTTGGTGTGTAAACTCTCCATGACGGTCATGCTAAATTTCTGATGCAGAGGAAGTATATTGCAGATTTGATCCTTGAAGTACATCTTAATAAAGTAAAACCATGTCCAACTCCTATGTCTACCACCTTTCATCTTTCCAAATTTGAAGGTTCTGATTTAAGTCATCCTGCACCCTCTAGAAGCACTATTGGAGCTCTGTATTATCTTGGTTTTACTATTCCAGGTATTGCTTACAGTGTTCATCGTGTCAGCGAGTTCATGTATCAGCACAAGGAACCTCATTGGCAGGCTGTGAAGCGAATCCTCGGATATCTCAAGCACGCTATATCATTTGGTCTTTGTTTTACCCGACAAGCTAAAGCATCTTTCATGGATTTAGTGGTGTTGATTGGGCTAGCGATAGTGATGATCGCAAAAGTGCTGGTGTTTCTCATGACCATAATCTGATTTTTTAGAGTTGTAAGCAGAAACAAACAGTAGCGCGTAGAAGCATTGAGTCTGAGTGTAAATCTCTTTTAATACAGCAGCAGAAACTCAGTGGCTTCAATATGTTCTTCATGACTTGTACATTTCCTTACCTAGCTAGTCTCCTACATTGTTAGTTAGGTTGAATAGTTCAAATACATATATAATTGTATCCTATGAAGCTACGGTGTGACAATACCAGTTCCATGCTCGCACTAAACATATTGAAATTGACTTTTGATTTTGTCTGTGATCAGGTTCTTCAGAAGAAACTTGAGGTCCTATTTTCATCATCTATGATCAGTTTGTAGACTTACTACTAGAGCTTCACAGAAAACATAAAGAATGATTCATCTATTTACCTCTAAGTTCACAGAAACTAGAGAACTAAAAGTTATTGAATAACTGAATGAATTCGGTCAAAAAGCTTACCACAGATCATGGAACATGAACAAAGTACAGGCACCCAAAGACAACCACTGTACTATATATATATATATATATATATATATATTGGAGATGTTACACCTATATATCTCATAGGAACACAAGCTGCGTTATTCTTCATCGTTGTATGTTTCTGCATTCTGCTTTTGTAGTGCTTAAGTGAGATATCCTTCTGAAAATAATTGTAATTCTGCATTTGTATACATTCGCACCCTTTTCAATCACAGTTATTTTTCATATCATCAACGTTTCCTTTTTCCTCCACTGTTAATACTATTCATCTTTCTATGTTTATGCATACTGCATTTGCAGTGCTTAAGTGAGTCCTCAATGGTGCGAGCATGATGATAAAGGGTTTGTGATTTGCACAACAAATTTCGAATTCGAGTCAAGACGTGCACCACTTATAAGAACCTGGACAGCCAGAGTTTTAATCATTAACTTGAAATCACAAGGTATATTTTCCAGGTTCCAAAAGAAAAACAAAAATGCACCCTTTTCAATCGCAATTATTTTTCATATCATCAACGTTTCCTTTTTCCTCCACAGTTATTCTCCGAATCATCAACATCGGTGGGAGCTCTCTGATGATTTTCCTATCCTCGTTTGTCTTCTTTTTTATTCCTTTTCTTCATAATTATCATTCGATTAATGTAGTAGTAACCTGGATTGCCATTGCAACCTTATGACACAAATCCTGGATTGCCCCAGTGAATGGTGGAAAGTTAATTAACACCAAGACAGCAGGTGTACGTATACAAATTGAGATGATAACCTCGAGGCCAGTTTACTAGAACAAACATCTCCTATTTTAATTGATATGATTTTGTAGTACAATCGTTGTTCTTACTCTATCATTCTAAGAGAATAAACGCAAGCTATTATTTGGTTTTTTTATTAAAAAATATTCATGGTATTCAAGCAATGCTTGTTTTATGATGGGAATGGAAATGATTCTTTTTATTTTTATTTTATATGTAAGTATTCAAAGTTGAGAAAAATAGAGCGAGAAGGCAGATCGCCTTGAAAACTCAATAGTTGGAATAAGCAATTTGACCACCATGACCGGTGGATAAAATTTCTTTTAGCAAGTAACAGTTTTTTATACACAGTAGCTAATTTGTGTCGGCAATGTTTTGGTCATTAAGAACCTCCTCAGATGCCTTTACGAGATCCTCTACAATGGCTGCAAATCATATTCACCATGAACAACAAATGATTAATGGCTAAATTGTATGAAATTTTAGGCTGTTTGGGGAAACCCAATTTGTTAAGGGGTGATTGAGAATGTGAGCTTGTTGTTTTTCAAAATAATTTTAATTTAAAGATATATTAAAATAATATATATATATATATATATATATATATATGTTATAATTATTTTTGATATTAACATATCAAAATAATTTGAAAACATAAAGTTAAGATAATTGAAAGAAAAGAAAAAAATAATATTTTTATTTATTTATTAAAAAATATTTTTTATATTAGCAATTTAGCACTTCAGGATGATATGAAAATATCAAAAAAAAATTAATTGAAAACAAAGAAAAAAAATATTCAAGTAATTTTTATTTAAAAATGCATCAAAATATTATTATTATTTAAAAAATATTTTTGATATCAACACATTAAAACAATATAAAAGCATTCAAAGAAATTAATTGAAAGCAAAGGAAAAAGTAAAAAAAAAAAAAATCTTAAGTTTTGTTCATAAACACATCAAAATAATATATTTTATTATTTTTTTAAAAAAATTATTTATTTATATTAATATATCAAAACAATCTAAAAACAAAAATATATTAATATAAAACAAAGAAAAAAAATAAAAATATTTACACGCACTACCTCAATAAATAAGGAGTTGCCCACCTACCAATGTGGGACACATGGCATGCCGCAACAATGTTATTAAAAACAACTTTATTGTATACTATTATTAGTAGGGTCCAATTTCACCCAACATTTTTAAATTAATTGAGTCAACTCATAATTTGATAAATAGCTCGTGTATATTGCTAATAATTTGTTAATTATAGCTTCTAAGTTTGAAAGCATTCCTAGATTTTAGCTATCAAAAAGGTTGTTTTGATTTTAAATAAGCTAGGTTGTTTTTATCATGTTCTTCGTTCGTAACGTTCAAGCAAATTGTCCCCTGATTATCTAAGATCCAATGAACTTGAGCTAGAAACTCTATTTTCAAAGATTATTCTTCCAAATTAGGATGTTATTTTCACTGTCTTCAAGAGCATAGCGGGGTGACAAAGAACTTGGAATCTGCATGCAGATGACAAAGAGTTTGGAATCTACATGCATTTCAGTTCGAATCGAGACGATGCATCTCTTTTGCTTGTGCATCTCTTTTGCTTGTCTAGAATAGTTAGGATTTTACTCAATCACTTAAATTCATAAAATATATTTTATAGAGGTGTTTTCCTCCGATTTGTTAAGGAATCATCTCATCTAAAAGCTTAAGCTTATAAGTGAGATCCATAATATGATTTATATTATTCTCAACACACACCTCAAGTGAAGCCTTTTGAGCTTGAAACTTGCATAGACTTACATCACTTTGTGCTTAATTTTTATTAAATAGAATGAGGATGATGAGATTCGAACTCGTGATCGTTGGGTCAACAAAGTTCTGATACCATGTTAAGAAATCGTTTCACCTAAAAGCTTAAACTTATAGCTGAGGTCCCATAATATGATTTATATTATTTTCTACGGATAAAAATAAAACGTTATTAACGGGCTCACATGATGCTAGAATCTATATCACCTTGGTAAGAATGTCCACCAAAATGGATCTTACATGAGCTCAACAAAAAGAAATAGACATGGAAAATCTATGAGCATCCGATGAAGATATGGTGCTGGCCTGCCTGCTATTTGGTGCACCCCCCTCACTAGATTTATAAACCACAAAAACTTGAACCCCGTTATCTACTCTTTCCATCTTTGGTTGTACCTGCTCAGTGGTGAGTGCAATGAACCATGCTTTTAGTTTCCTTGTCTCGAGTCATGTGTGAGTCCATTTTTCAGAGTCACTCGGACCAATAACCAGGCATGCATGTGTTGTCTATATTTTTAATGATATTTTTTCACCAACGAGGTGCATTTTGTAATTCAACAAGTTCTTTTTTAATAAGAAAAGAAAACACAAAAACAGTTTGAAAGGAGAGAGGATCAATGAACTAAAAAGGAAAAGTATTTCGGGTGATTTCTTGTTTGAAAAAATTATATCATATTTATAGACAATCATGATATAATAGTCACTTTAAATTTATTATAAAATTAAAATGATTGTTACAACAATTTAAAATGTAAGAAATTAAGTAATTGTGACAGTTATAGTTGCTGGAAAAAAATATATGAAAAAAAAATCTGGGTTGTTTCTTGTTTGAAAAAACTATATTGTATTTATAGGCAGTCATAATATAATATTTATGTTTAAATTTATTTATGAAATTAAAATGGTTTTTATAAAAATTTAAAATATAGTTGTTAAGAAATTAAGTAATTGTTATAGTTGGTGGAAAAATAAACAAAAAATATTTTATATTTGTGATTGTTAAAAATAAATGTTCAGAAGTTATAAATATTATAATTTCAGTTTAAAGGTCATCAAAAAAATATTTTAATCAGAAGACAAAAATTTTATATTGTATAGGTGTTGTCTCAAGCGAAAACTCTATTTTCTTTGATGGTTATTATAATATCTCATATTTTATTATATAAACATTAAATAAAAATCTTATTTTTCAATATGGGATTATAAATCATATATATTATTTTTGTAATAAAAAGATTAGTTGTGTTTTCCAACCTGTAATAAAATTTTAAAATAGATTTTAATATAACTTTCGGAGAAACTGGGACAGCAAGTTGAGTGAATTTACTCCATTTTTGAGTGCTCCATACTGTGGATCGAAACCAAACAACCTCCCTACCCGGCGATGAAGGGGGCTAATATGGGATGTGGGGGTGCTTTTGGTTTAAAAATAATAATAATATAAAATATATTTAAGAATTGTATTTGATAATTAAGTTTATAAATGATAGGATTTTTTATATGATATTAGAATTTTATTGATCTATATAATTTTATTTTATTTATAAAAATCAATTAGAATATAACGTGTAACTATACAAATTTTAAATTCAAATTTTTTATTTAAAATATATATTAAAAATAATATAAATTATATTTTAAAATTTAATATAAAAATTTCTAGCTCTCCGCTGTTCAAACGTGTTCAGGACCTCCGGGTAATGATGGTTGCTCGTTGAAAATTGAACTCTTGAAAATAATAGCCATTGATATTTGTGTCCGAAGCAAGGGGAAATGGAAATGTCCGAGGTTCGTTTCACAACATGTTGCCTGTTATTGTCCAGACAACTCTAGCCACATGTCTTGCTTCCGATCAGAAGTTCTCTGGAAAAAAAAATTAGGCATAAGTTTTTTTTATATATAAAATAAAAGAAATAATGATTTTTAAAGACGAACTTTTCTAACTATAATATACATTTAGTTTACCATGTTTGTTTCAAAATTGAATTCCAAAATTTAGAAGAAGAAAAAAAGGTAAAAAAAAAAAAAACTAACCTCTTAAAACTTTAAATTTAGCAATTAAACTAGATAGAAAGTTGTGTAAATTTTAAATTTTAAATCATTAAAATCAAGGAACTTTGATATATGTTTTATGGGTCTCAGTTTTGAGTTAATACATACTTATTTTATAAGAACTTGGAGACAATCGGTATTTTACTTACTTAATTCGAATCCATAAAAAAATTATTAAAAAAGATGAGATTTTCTCAAATTCAAAAAATAAATTATGAGTGGATCTAGATCTTAAATTCAAATATTTATATGGCGATTTGAACTCTTATTTTTTTATAAAATTATTTACAAATATTATGCTTGAAGATGAGAAATGAATTAAAACTTGAGAATATCACGGTAAATTGGTTGAATAAATAATATTAAAAAGATTTCAACACTAAATCAATGCTTGAATTGTAAAAGATAAATTCAATTGTATTATAATGTTAAAATAATATTAAAAGATAAATTCAATTGTATGATTAATAAGATTATAGCTTCAAATAATAGAATAAATATTTTATTATCATTCGATATTCACGAGCATATTTAAAAAAAAATACATGTTAGATTTATATAGATATATAAAATTATTGTTAATATTACCATAAAAGTTATAAACTTATTTGAAGATAATGATACAATTGAATAATGTTTTAAATGTTAATTTATTTATAGTGTGTTTTATTAATATTGATAAATGTATTCGATTGTATCACTTTCTTGAGCTTCGAATAATTTGTCAGTATCAATTAATGAGATTAATATTAAAAACATTTTTCAATTGTGTCATTATCTTCCAATAAGGTTGCAGCTTTTAAGGTAGTATTAACAATCATTTATGTATATAAAGCTAACATGTGTTTTTTTTACAAATAAATATGAATAAAATATATGTTCTATTATTTTTTAAAGTAAATTGTGTACGTGATTGGTTTAGATTAATTATCTTCCTTAATTCAAATCATTAGAAATTCTATAAAATTCATTTTAATTGTTATTTGTTTTTATTAAAAAAATCATGAAAAAAATAAAATTTTGTCTAATATATATTCAGAATTTAAAATGTTATTTTGTTTAAATCTTTATTTAATTATCATAATAATGAATAAAAATATTTCAAAAAATTGTCCCGCACAGCATATCGTAGGTACAATGGTTAGTTAAAAGAAATTAAAAGAGGACGGGGTTTTATTACGTAGAACCTTATCTATCCTCTCAAAAAAACGTTGTACATCATACAAGTCTTCAAACTCGGTCCCTTATTTTTTTGTTTTGATTCGTTTCTGTCATCTAAGTTTGGATTCTTTCAACTTGGTCCTTGAAATTTCCTTTGTTTTTGTTTTGTATTTTTTCATTTTCTTTGGGAACATTTTTATAGCATTCCTGGGGCGTTTTGCGTTCTTTTAAATTTCAATCGCATGTCAATTTTCTACAGGAAAACTTCAAATCATTAGAAAAAATAAAATTAAAAGAAATAGTAACGAATTTGATATTTGGCAAAAAAAAATTGCATTTTTCAATGTTCATTGTTACAAGGCAAGTAAATATATAGTTTTGTCCCTCATTTTTAACTTTGTTAAGTTCTATCCTTTATGTTTTTGGGATGTTCCTTTAGATTCCAAGTTTATTTGCCTTAAAATAAGAAAAAAGATGTTTGGAAATTTTGAAGTGAGAGAAAGCTGGTTAGAATATTTAATTTTTATGTTTATGGATTCATATATGAAAATAAAACCTATTTTTATTTGAGATATGGATTTTTAGAGTTAAAAAACTCTCCTATCACCATAGCCACAGCTAGTGGCCGAGTATTTTTATATTTTTTTAATATGCCGATTTTAAAATATTATTTTTAAGAAATATTTTGATTTATTTTTAAATAAAATATTTTAAAAAAATTCGATAACTTAATAACAAACTCAGCAAGTTGTTTGCCAAGTATAAAAAATAAATTTAATCAGCTTTTCAATTCTCAATTAATATTTCACAATAAAAAAATATTTATAATACCATCACGTTTTGTCTAGCAATAAAAATTAATTTGACACCTCATCCACAACGTAACTCGTGCAGCTGTAATTGGCTAATTAAAAAGTAAAACAACCTTGTAATTAAACTGGATGGCTAATGTTTTCAAGGCAATCCATGGGAAACAGTTTCATCTCATCTTCGTGTTTTTTTAAAATTAAATCTTTTTATTTTTTATTATATTTTTAGATCAAAATTAATTTTTAAAAATTAAAAAAAATCATTTAAAATCATTTCTTAACAAAAGTCTCAAAAACAGCACAATCCTCCCTTCCAAACAGCCAAAAGCACACAGCAATGAAGAGAGAATTAAATTTTACGGCAAATTGCGAGCCAATAAAGTCATTTCAGTTATCAAATCCAGATATGATTACATTCTTGACAAGAAGGACAATCTAAAATATTTCCAACTGCAGACTCCATAGATTGGAGATCCAATCTCAGGCTTCGTTTCAAGTTCCTCATGATGACCCATCACTTTACAGACAACAACATCAACTACAGCTCAAACAAACAAACAATCCCCATATTGTCTTCTCTCCTAACGCACCATCATTATTCTTGGCTAAAAAGACCAGAAACTACACTACTTTTTTCCATTTCTTTCTCTTTACATGATAAAACAGAACAAAAAACTTTTAAATTTTTTTTCTTTGTATATTTCCCGCATGTTCTCTCTTGAATGGCAAGAAATGAAGGTTAATTGGTTGCATTCTCTTCACTTGATGAAATTCTCGGTGAAGCCATTGATTTCTCGTGCAAAGTGTCACTTGAGATTGAAGAAGAATCTGATAAAAACCAACATGAGAAAAATCGTTAGATTTTGTTTATAAAGAAAAAAAACATAAAACAGCAAATATTATTATAGAAAGTTAGCAAAAGGGCTATTAGTTTTTATACCTCTAGAAGAATTGAAAGATTTCTTGCAATGCAGGATAGCACTTTGAATCCCATCATGCTGTAGCAGCAAAGAATCATCTCTCCTGCTCCCAATTGGAGGAGAAATTCCTGTGGTCGCTGAAGCTGATTTGCTCTTCCCAAGATGCCTAGAAACCACTCTAATCCCTGCAGGAAAATTCCCCTGCTTTTCCTTTGCCGGCACCGTTGCCGGAGAAGATGATGGAGACCCAACTGATAACTCGCCGGAGAACTTCATCTTGTCGTTTTGTTTCTTGGAAACTCTGATGTATAACGGCTTGATGAGCTTCAAGTACTTCTGTATCATTTCCTTTGAAAACCTCTTTGATGTATCATTATCATAAGAATCTTTAGCGATTTGCTTCCTCAAGCTGTTTTGTTTAGTGAAAAAAGAAGCGTGTGTAACCTCTTCAAGCTTGAATTTGACAGTAAAAAGCTTGTTACTTTCATGCCTCTTGCTATTTGCATTGAACTGCTCAGCCTCCCCTGTTTTCTCTGTTTTCTGCGAAGCCATTGACTTTGGTTTCTTGAACATGAGGACCCTAAACCTTGGAGCTGATTTTATCAAGGAGATTGGAGACTGGGGTTTGGATGAAGAAACGTGTTCGACAGGGAGGATTTTTCTCTTTGAAAGGAGATGATCCGTCGAAAGAGATGGTTGCTGAAATGTGTGTTGAGGGTTGTGGCTCTCTTTGTGCGCTAAATTGTGGAGAGGTGCTTGTTTAGAGTCAAAGTTGCTTTCTTTGCCTAGTGGGTGGCTGTTTTTTATGTTGGTGGTGCTGTCGCTGCCGCATTTACTGGTGTCAAAATCAGGCACAGTAAGTTCCAATTCAAAAAATGAATCTTCTCCCTCTTCAAACTCATAATCCGTGAATGGGATCTCGGTGGTGTCATCGCAGCTTCCACTAGAGGGTCGGTTTTCCGTGTCAGTGGCGGTGGTGGTGGTGGTGGGTCTCCAGAACTTGAGGAAGTAGAGAGCTTCCATGACTTGAAAAAAATGTATATATAGATGGGAGAGCTTTGAAAGAGAGGGAGGAGATGGGACTGGTGCTGGCTTATTTTAGGGTTTAGAGGTGTGGGTTTTTATAGGAGGTTAAAGGGAAGGAGGGATTTAACGTGGCCAGGTTTTGGTTGACAGATTAAAAAAAAAAAGAGCTTTTGCACTTCGTTTTAGGATTTTGCTGTTTGTTATTGCAGCATTGAAAATGGTGTTGCAAAGGGTAAAGCAGGGTGGGCAAGTGAGGTCAGGTTAATTTTTTGCTGCTTTTTTTCTGCTTTTACAGGAGAGACAGATAGGTCATTGTAAGCCAGGTTGCTTTAGGAATTTGGACACACATTGTTTGTACGATTGGTTGTTTTTATTAGCCTCAGAGGTTTTTTTGAACATCCACTCTAGGGCTCAACAAATCTGACCTCTTTCATGCAAGCAGACGACTCTGATGGTTCAGGAGGGAATGTGTTTGATCTGTTAATGGTGGATTTAGTCCCGTTTCTCTTCCTTTTTCTTAATTTGGTCCCTCTATCTTTCCAATCCTCTCATCGGCTGTGTAATCCAAGGTTGTCAATTCCGTTTCGGCGGTTGGTGTTTTGTTTTTTCAATTAGAACGAAATATTTCGGTGTTGGAATGTTTCGGCACTTATTTTTGGGATTGTACTGTTTATGCATATATTTATAATTAAATATATTAATTCAAAAAAATAGTTCAAATCTAAAAATAAAATTATTTAGAATTGTTCAATTTAATCTAAAAAGAGATATAATAAAATAATTTTTCCGAACAAAATTATAAACATGTATAATATTATGAGAATGCCATCATTAATTTTGAAAGGTCATTATATTAATCATCAAGAGAGACCTCGTAAAATTTCATCTCAATCTAAGAGTTGGATTAAAAAATATGATTGATATTATAAAATTATTCATTTTAAAAAAACTATTTGGCTGAAACGGAACGGGCGGAAAGAAACCGGAATGAGCCGAAATTTAAACCGAGATAAAAATAACATCGTTTTATTTTATTTTTTAATTGACACAAAATATTTTGATTGGTTCTACCAAAACAGAATGAAACTGATAACCTTGGTGTAATCATCTGCTCTCTTTGTTAAAAGGCGTTATGGATGACATTATTCCTGTTCTTAATTCGTATGTTCTTCAAAAATTAATTCCACGGGCGAGCTTAAGGGAGCATGAAATTAGAATATCAAATAGTTGAAGTACCAGATTGGTGTAAGAATAAAATTAAAGGATCAAAATGAACATCAGCCCCACATTTCTTTACAGGGGATAGAGTGTGACATGCTCTATAAAGCTGAAAGTTCAGAGCCCAGCTACGGACACAGATACTCTCTTCTCTTACGAAAGCAGAATTCTTACAGAGTTGCAGAGGAGTTATTTGTTTATTTATAATTAAAAATAAATGTTTTCCCTACCTCCGAATTTCCGAAATTATATATTTTCATTCTTCTTATTAAGAAAATAAATTGGGGGATTGAGGTATGAACTTGGGGTCAATGATTTTTTATTTATTTTAAAATTTAAGTGTTTGTTTGGACATGTAGCATAGATTGTTTTTTTTTTTTAAATACATCAAAATAATGCTTTTTTATTTATTTTTTAAAAATTATTTTTGATATTCACATTTAAAAATTATTTAAAAACATAAAAAAAAACATTTTCTAAACACGTTCGCAGATGGATAGTTGATCACGCTGCTCTCATCAAAACTTTGACTTCAAATTGCAAACATTACAGGATTTCATAGATTATATAACATGAGAGCTGGCTTGCAACTGATAAATTTGGAGGGTTTAAGATTTTATTTTTGCATATAGAATGAACTGCTGATATACTTTCGAACAGCCCTGCCCCTACATTTCTCAGACGAGGGATCCTAAACATTGATGGCAGCAAAAGGGATGAAGGAGGGGGGTGATGGGAAACTTCCAAAAAGAGAAGAGAAAGCAAAATGAAAGAGAAAAGGGCCAAAAAGAAAAGTCTCCAAAAAAAGAATAGGAAAGAGTAGGGTCACGTTACCAGCATTGCAGTGGGGGGGGGGCTAGGCTACTTTACTTTCCACAGAGAGAGAGAGAGAGAGATTGGGAGAGAGAGGGAGGGAGAGGGAGAGAGATTGGGAGAGACTCAAAAGATGTATAGCTATAGATAGGTCAGAAAATTGGGTTGTTTTACAAGGCAAAGGCAAAGGCTTGTATTGGTGAAGCTGGGGCACGCATGCAGGGTCATGCTTTTGGACCCTATCGAACCTTTAAAGAGAGTCCAACCAACCTCTCTTTATTACAATTTTAATGCCCGATGCCATGAGGTCCGGCTCTTGCCAAAAAAAGGTTTGACTTGTAAATATTGGTTCGGGTGATCGCCACCTCATTTGTTCTTGTTTTACACTACGTTTTATAATTAATAAAAATAAAAAAATTATTAATTATTTTAAATTAAATTATTTTGATGTTTTTAGATAATTCTGTATTTTAATATTAAAAATACTTTTTAAAACATAAACAAATATAATTATAATATATTCATAAAAAAACACTTTAAAAAATAATTGCAATACCATAATGCTCCAAGGAGAAAACCATTTGCGATTTGCAGTGTATCCTCTGTATTAGATACTGCGCTCTAATTTTATTTTTAAATTATTATTCTTATTATTATAATATATTTAATATCAGGAATAAATTAAAAAAAATCTAATATATTTTAAAAAATAATTTCTAGCACAGTATTATTATGCAGTCACTTACACATCATCATCACGTTGATATGTAATCATGGGATGGATCCTTGAGACTGTTGATGGCTAATTGAATGCATCGGTAATTGGCAAAAGAAGCAATCATATGTCACAACCCTTCGTCTCAAAGAAAGGTGCGTGTATATATATATTATACTAGATAATTGTCCATGAGTTGCTGCATGGTAGTTTTTTGTATATAATTTAATACAATTAAATCTACAACGATTAATTTATATGATAGAAACAAATAAAAATTATAGATTAAGAGATAATATGTTTAAAATTTTGATTTGAGTTTGTAACGTATGTATAAATTATATATTTTCAAATATAAGATTAAAAATATCTTCGAAATTTTAATAAAAGATAAAAAAAAAATTCCCATGGGTATTATTGGCAAACAAAATTTTATCAAATTATTGGGAGGGAAAAAAATAATAAAAGAGTAAGAATTAAAAATAATTAAATCATTATTATTATTATTATTATTGAAGTAGGGATAAAAAACAAATACACTTATATATACATTAATAAAGTAGGGATAAAAAAGTATAAGGGCTGAATTGAATATATCAAGGGCGTAAATTAATTAATTAAAAGTCAAAGGGCTGAAATGCAACTTGCATTTATTGGCAATTGCAATCAGAGGACACAATTGAAACAATCGGAACTTTGGTACCAAATTGATTGCGTTATCAACAAACAACCCCACCCTATACTGTGTGGGACTTGCATATATAGGGTGGTATTAAATTTTGCATATATAGATATTATATTTCAATTTTACACCAGCAAATCCTAATAATTTTTTTTTTGCATTCGGTTGTATATCTTCCTCTTTTTACATGCATCTACTTCTATTTTTTTTGTTGTCTTTCTTTGCTGATTTTATTCGGTTTAATTTTGCTCACTCTAGAAAGAAAGAAAAAATTGTGCAATCGGACGGCGGGCGCACGCGTCGCATCTAGCCCGGATTCTGACTTAGAGGCGTTCAGTCATAATCCAACACACGGTAGCTTCGCGCCACTGACTTTTCAACCAAGCGCGATGACCAATTGTGCGAATCAACTTCGATGTTATTGTTGTTATAATAGAGTATGTTGATCTTTTTTATTATATCAAATTTTATATTTTTAAATATTATATTTTAATTTCAATAGTTATAAAAATTATTTTTTTTATCCACAGTACGCTCGCAACGTAGTGCGGGCATTTAACTACCTTGAATATTTCCTCTCTCTACGTTGATGGAATTATATAGATTTGGCAAGCAAAAAAAAAACTTTAATCATAAAAACAATTCATGAAAAAAAAATCAGAAAAAAGAAAAAAAATAAACGAAAAAAAATCAGAAAAAAGAAAAAAAATAAAGAAACGAAAAAAAAAGAAAAAAAATCAATTTTATATAAATAAATTATATATAAGAAAAAAAACTTTAATAAAAAAAAATTCATGAAAAAACAAATCAGAAAAAAGAAAAAAAAATAAACGAAAAAAAAAAAAAAAGAAAAAAAAACGAAAAGAAAAAAACACAAGCATGAATCCACAAGTGCATTGTGTCCGTAGTGCACAGATGCAATCGTGCACATGAAATGTGGGACGCCGCTTATTGTCTTGTTAATATAATTATATATAAAATAACTCTTAGATAGTGAAAGTAAAAATAAAAAATATGCCTTACTATTTCAAAGCTTTCTCAATCAAATCCCTTTAACCATTAATTATAAATTACCAAAATCCCAATTTCAATTATCATTTTTATTTCTAGCATTCACTATTTTAACATTATTTTCGGATCTCAATAACACTTTACATGCCTCCTTGAGATTATAGTTTAGGTTTCTTTGTAAAGTATTTTTTTAAAATATATATTTTTAATATAAATACATCAAAATGATCTAAAAATATCTAAAGAAAAAAATAATTTAAAACAAAATAAAATACAGATTTTCAAAAAATATTTTTTAAGCGATATCAAACACCTCCTAACTCTCTAAATCAAAATATTTGGTTTTACTATTATGCTCCTAATTCTAACTTATCTTAACATTTTCAATCCAATTTCCCTCTCTTATTTGCATTTAAATAAAAGGCATTGGTATAAACTAATTTTAAAACAAATAACATAATATGTAACTACCTTTATTTTATTTAATCTAACTAAAAAACCAATAACTTTGGGATAGATAAGATTCGTAGTCATCCAAATCATCCTGTTTTTTTTTATTAAAGTTGATGTTTGGATCAGTTTGTGTTTACATCGACTAATTCCACGACCTCTAAAATTAACGACCATGTAAGACTCTAACGATCATTCACCGTGCTTCTTTGAATTATCTAATGGAAGCCCCAATGCTCTTAAAATATAGTTTGTATATTAAGCAATGAATCTTTTTGTATGGGACACCATATATATATATATATATTATTTAAATTGATTAATTTAAGTTAATTATTTATTTATAAGTTAATTAATGATACCCTTTTGAACTATACAAACATATTAGTTTGAAGATGTGTGCTTTTAAAATCTATAGATACACTAATCTATTATATATATATTTTGATGTTGACAAAAAAATTATTAAAAAACAATTTTTGCTCTCTCTAATTTTTTTATACGAGCTATATGTTCACGTCTATCATAAACAAAATAGATTTTTTTTTATTAAACTTAAAAATTATTGTCTAGATGTTTAAGATTTTGTTGCGTCGTGAAGATATATTACTTTAACTCTTCAATAAATATAATTAGCATATTCAACACCTTAAAATAGTAATTTCGGTGTTCTGTTTACTATAACACTCAATTTACACCCCAAGACTACGTTCATGCATGAGTCTTCACACTCAAAGGGAAGCTTTCGCCTTCATGGAGAAATCATTTATACACGAGAAGGAAAGTATAACATTTATGCACAGACCAATCATCACAAGATTTTCTGTTCTTATCTTCTTTTTTTAACATAGATATCATAGTTAGCTTGCGCGTAATTTAACTGTTTTTTTTTATACAAGAAAACTTCATCTCCCGTGAAGTGTACTTTGTAAGTCCAGGTGAGCGAGTAAAACCATAATTGTTTCAAGCTTTTACAAGGGATGTATATCCTGACTCGAACTCGAGATCTGTTGTGCAAATCGCAAGCCTTTTTCCACGATCACTTACCGTTTTTTAATAGCCTCGAAGGTTGTAAGACTCGAACTTGTGATATCTAAAGAGCAAATTTAAAACCAGAGCACTGAGCTGAGCTGCACCCTGAGGAAGAATACCTCATCGATCGAGCGAGAGACTCGAACTAGTAACCTATAAAAATCAAATTTAAAACTGGACCACTGGCTGCACCCTGAGGAAGAAGACCTCACTGTGCAATACGTGCTCGACCGAGCTCGGTGAATACTAGCCGGTTCTTCTGCAAATTCTGTAATCATGGCAATATCTTGCAACTTTGGGATATCTTTTGTGCAAACTTTGTGTTTGCAGAGAAGAGGTACGCTCCCAACATAATTGATTTCATTTTTTTTTCTTTTTCTTGCTGTTATTTCTGGCGGATGAAACTATTTCTCATCTGAAATTCATTTTCCACTCAACAGCATACTACTGTGACGTTTTGTACTTACACTGATGATGCTTCTGGTTGTTGAATGTGGGGGCTCTGTCTCTTTGATTTTTGAATTCACAGATCGATGGCTAGCTGGTCAAATTATTTCTTGAAGAATTTTGGTGAAAGTGGGGTCTTCGTGTTCTAGCTCGTAGGGACGCGTGATCAACAAATTCTCAATTTGAGTTATAGTTTGGGACTGGTTTTTCTAGGGAATGAAAAATTAAGCAATTAATATCCTAATCATGATAGAACCATACCTGTCAATATCTATGACCACCACATTTGCACCTTTACAAGCTAATTTTTATGCATTGTAATTCAGATTATAAGTTAATTTTAACATAAAAATATGTAGAAATCGATTATGTTTTTTTTTTTTGACTATCACCTCAATTAAAAACTTTTTTTATAACCGAGGTATTCGGCCGAGTATATACACACTACTGATTAATTCCGGATTCATTGAATATCCTGTAAATCCAATAGACGAGTAAGGCAACATGAGATGATAAACATGAACATGGAGACTTGAATCCGAGCACAGAAAAAGGAAAACAAGACTCTTCCAATACCTCAAGTGCAATTAAAACCCTATTTTATTGTTTTGTACATGGTCAAATAACGCTTCCAAGAAAATTTAAAGAAAAAAAGATGGTCAAATAGTGATTCCAGGAAAATCCGAGAAAAGAGGAAGAAGAAGAAAACGAGTTTTATGTTAAATTAAATGGTATCTCTTGTATATATATATATATATAATTATTTTAATACCATGAATGCTATGTTTATTCTCAGTTTACTTTCCATACAATTTTTAGAAGATATCAAAAATAAAAATAAAAAAAACCTTGTAAATACATCCTAATATCCAGCCATGAAGGGACCTAGTTACAAAGTTTTGGCAACATATAAATTTTTTAAAAAAGAAGATATAACTATAAATGGACACAATTGCATAGCGGGTTAAAGACTAAAGGCCCTTTCAACTTCCTGGACTGAAAGTCTACAATCAATATATTGATTTTTCGTATTTTATTATTTAAAAATAGATAAATAAATAAAGCAAATATTGTTTGGCGTCTTTCTTTGCTCTTTGCAGTTCACTATGAGGCAACACAGTGAGGTTACTATTTCAAACTCAGGAACTTTGTCTTCCCCTGTTGTCTTTCTCGTTTGGTCATTTTCTTTTTTAGGTTAAGATTCGATGGGTGTATATTACCCTTCTTGGATGTAAAACAAACAAATAAATAAAAACACTAGTTTTTGCGACAATAAATCCACTTTTATGATATAATTACCATATATGCTATGTTTAGAGAATTCATGGAAAAATTATTTTTCATGATCTGATATTTTTTTTTTATTATTATTATTATTTTAATTAACTGGATGTTCAGTCAACTTGGGATTATCTCAACTGATCCTATAAATTCTGAAATTAATGAGTATGTAAGATTCCAGAAAACATTATATTATTAACTATAAATCTCAAACCTGAAATTATATGAAAAATAAAATTTTCAAGTTTAAATCTCTTAATTACGATTACTTTTATTATTATTATTATTATCTGCTTGAGTGGATAAGGAACCGAATTGCATGAAGAAGAAAAATCCAGTCAACCAGTCCATATCAACCATTCAACCTTGTTCCATTAAAAAGAAACAACCGGTCCTCTTCCTCTTCAGAGTTCAGACTGAATTTGTAGTGGTCATGCACTATTTACCAAAACTTATATATGATCGTAGTGACATATACATATAATACATCAAACAATACACACACACAAAACAGGAAACCAAACATAGAATGAATATTTTTTAGTGTTTTTAGATCATTTTGATATGCTGATGTTAAAAATAATTTTTTAAAAATAAAAATAGATCATTTTAATGTATTTCAACACGAAAAACACTTTAAAAAACTACTACAACCGTCATCCCAAACTGGCCCTAACATCAAACAATACACACACCAGGAAACCAAACATAGAATCATCAAATAAAATACAATAGATTTCATGTGATTCCACGTCGTTTTTTTATGATTTTTAAAATTCAATATGTTTAGTAATAAAGTGTTTGAATAGTGGTTAATCACGCATTTAGATGATATTTTCTTTTTTAAAATTCAAGAAGTAAATGGTTGGGAGTAGAAAACTCATTGTCTATAAAATAGTTTTTTTTTGACAAGGTTTGAGGACTCTCGTGTGATAGAGTGAGTGATTTTTTAGCAAGATACTACAATAAATGAGACAATGAATTTTAAATTCAAGAACATGAATATTTGTTTTTGTATGATAAATACTATGAGAATTTAAGTATAAATACTTGGATAAAAGATAGAAAATACAAACCCTTAACCTAGGTGGTTCATGGAGTACATATAGTCCATAAACTTTGTTCATTTGTTTGAATGTAGAGGTTGAAGTGTTATTTTTTCCTGATAGTATTAATAATAAATAAATATCTCTTACACAATATTAATGGTAATGAAAATATGATCAGCCATTTAGAAGGCTTATATACACTTAGGAATTAGGATATAAGGAATGGTTTGACATTTACCATTTCATATCAAGAGTGGTAAGAATAAGCAAATAAAACCTCATAACCCATAATAGGGCTCATGATGATTGCCAGTTTCTTACACACTTGGATTCAGAATGGTGCTAAGTCAAAGGATAATAGGTCTAACATTTTGTCAAGCTCGTATCTTATTTGGGCCCAGCATGTATCTAAACTCAAGGCTATTGTGTCCAGAAGCAAGTCAAACCAATGCTATCTAGGTTTGGTATTTTATCAAGTCTAGGTACATTTGATCTTTGTAAATATAGACTTATGCTATAGCTAAAACGAGCCGGAAACCCGCGCTTCGCCGCAGGGATTAAATTTTTTTTCTAGATTTAAAACATAATTTTATATTTTGGTTTTTATTCTTTTATTTTTTTTAGTTTAGTTTCAATCCCTTGATTTTTTTTCGGTCCTTCTAAGATAATTTTAAATTTTTTATTTGTATCTACACACTTTTGTTCTTTGTTTAGATTTTTAATTTTTATTGTTATTTGTATTTGTATTAAATGCAACTCGTGTAAAAAAACATAGTGAGTTTAACTTTGGTGGTTTAAAATAAGAGTGAAACTCTTTCCTATGCATGTATAGTTAAATGTGAAATGTTTAAAACACTACCGCCGGTGACTCTTTCGTTTTGTCTTATTTAAGGCAACAAAAGTTATTTTACTTTGCACTAAAAAAATAAAATTATCGGGACACCCCCACTAACAATTCTTGATTTTTATCTTATTTAAGGGTATTATAATTATTGTACTATGCACAAAAATAAAATAAAACTTGAAAATACCTCTGATACCATGACATTATTTTAAATATATTTTACATAATAAAATGAATATATAAAAAACTATTATATATTTTTAAAAGTTTTACCGCACACACCATTTGAAATGTGCATGAGCTCTGAAATTAAAGTCATGCCCGAAGACGCGCCCACAACACTACTACAAAAAATATAATTAAAAATTGGCAAATTACCAATAAACCCTTATAGCCAACTTTTGGATTTTGTCTTATAGGGGTATAGAAGCTTAAGTTGGCTGAGAGACCATGGTTATAAAAATAAATGTATAAGTGAAAGAAAAAAAAGTATAAGCGTGAAAGCACTGTAGCAATGCATATTATTTTTTTAAAAAAATCGGCTTAGAAATTAGTCATGGTGTGCTTAAGCTGGTCCGGAGATTCCGGTTATAAGAAAATGTATAAATGAATAAAACAAAAGTATAAGAAAAAAAAGTATCAGCGGGAAAGCACATTAAAAAAAACATATGGGTCCAGAGATTGTCATGGTACACATAAGTTGGTCTGGATACCCTGGTTATCAAAAAAATTAGATATGAGAATTAATCCTGGTGCACTTAAAACACCCTAGTTAAAAAAACAAAACAAAAATATATAAGTGGAAAAAGAAAAAAAAATATATAAAAAAGTATAATAGGCAAAAAAATGTTTTGTGGAAAAAAACATAATAAGAAAAAAATGAAAAAATAAACATAATAAGGACAAAAATGGAAAAAAAGGTAAAAAAAAAGAAGCAAAAAACAGGGGGGAAAACCACTGTAGCGGGAAAGCACTATTGCAATCAACAATATTATCTATGGGGAGCTACAGTGCTTTCTTGACACTATTTACAATTCATATTGCTTAAAATAATAAATTTGGTACAGGAATTAGTCATAGCGTGCTTAAGCTGATCCGGAGACACTAGTTACCAAAAAAATCGGTGATAAGGAAAAGAATTGGTCCGCTGATAAGAAAAAAAAAGTATAAGTGAACAAAAATGTATAAGGAAAATTTCTTAGAAAAAAAAAATTGGTCGGGGGATTAGTCGTGGTACACGCAAGGTGGCCCGGACACCCCGATTATCAAAAAACATTTGGTCCGGGGATTAGTTATCATAACAATCCATATTGTTTTAAAAACGAAATTCGGCTTGGGAATTAATTTTGATGTACATAGGCTGGTCCGTAAACCCTGGTTATAAAAAAAAATATAATTGAACAAAACAAAAATATAAGAAAAGTACTTTAGCAAAAAAAAAAAAAAGATCCGAGGATTAGTCTTGGTAAACATAAATTGGTTTAAACACCGGGGATTAATTGTGGCGTGTTATAGCTAGCCGGATACATGCAATCATAAAAACAAAAAAAATATAAGTAGAAAAAGAAATAAATTAAAAAAATAATCAGAAAAAAATGAAAAAAAAACTATAAAAAAATTGGATCCGAGGATTAATTGTGGTGCATTTAAGCTAGCTCAGACACCTCGATCATATATATATATATATAAGTGGGAAAAATGAAAAGAAATATATAATAAGGAAAAAACTATAAAAAATTGGATGCGGGATTAATCATGGCGCGTTTGAGCGTATCAGACACTCTGATTATACAAAATAAATATATATAAGTTGAAAAGGAACAAAAAAGTATAACCATAAAAAAATATTTGATGGATAAATATGGAAAAATAATAATTAGGAAAAAAACATAACAACAAAAACAAAAAAAGGCAAGGAAAAAAAATAATCAGGAAAAAAAGTAATAAAAAAAGCAAGAAACTAATAAAATGAAGAAAAAAAACATAATCCGAAAGTAAAAAAAAAAGCAAAAAGCAAAAAAAGGAAATCACTGTTGCAATCCACAGTGTTATGTGTGGGGAGCAACAATGATTTCCTACACGCTTCTTTAATTTCTAGTCATAAATGAATAGGAAAACAAAAGAAAAAGAAAAAAAGGGCACAAATAAACGACAACTCAGCTGGAATGAAGGCACCCCCACGAAAGCATATTCTATTATCCCAACAACAACTAAAGGATATACCATTGAAATTTACAAATGCATGGCATGATGCCTTCTTCGGCTGGAGGAGGAAAAACAAAAGCAAAGCAAGTGTGAGCTAGCCTTTCATGTTTCAAGAATTCCAGCATCTGAATCAGCATTCTCCTCCTCTCAATCAACAACAAAAAAAAAAAAAGGTAATTTCACGATCTTGATCCCATTTGATGGTTTTGCAGCAAAAATTGATTTATTTGGATGAATATATTCATTTGCAGCAAAAAAAAAAAAGGTAATTTAAGTTGCTACACATAAAATAAAATAAAAATTACACACACACACAGTGGCTTGAGATATATTTTCAGGCTCTCAGCTTTCTGGGCTATTTGCTTAGAGCATGGAGCTCTGTGTATTTGGGCTTCAGCCCCCTTTTCTAGCCGCTGGCCTCTTGATGGATGCTACTGTTAAATAAGAATAATAAAAATTAATCTCATATATATATATAGCGATGTGTGATTATGTATGACTCTAAGTTTTTAAAATGGTTAATTGTTTTTAGGTAAAAGAAAATGGAATTAAGAGAAAATGGAATTGATTTTTTTCTTCATATATTGTTTAAAATAAAATAATAATGCTGTAATTCTGTTAGAGCGTTGTAGAGATGTCCTTCCCATTTCACTTCTTAAACAACAAAAAAAAGATGATTTTTCTCTTCTATTTTTAGCTGTACTTGTTATATTTATTGTAATATTGGTTAATTTTAAGAGAAAATAAACTTAAAATATCAAATAACTCTGAATTCTTAGTTAAACTAAACTTGATATTGATATAGTAAAATCTAATTGTTTCTGTTAAATTTTTAATTTCTTGATTAACAAGCCCAAACTTTGATTATATTAACATCAAGAATAATTCTTAAATAAAATAATAAACTTAAATTGATATAATAATTACCGATTGGTCCGATAAGCTTAAAGGTTTGCAGTTGACAAATTCACCCTTTTACTCAATTACGCTAAAACTAGGAAATTGGAGTATCGCAAGAAAGAATATATTAATTTGACTGGAAAAAAAATATCTTGATAGTTTCTTTTGCTGACACCTGGCAGCGAATTTCTGCAATATTGTTTGGCAGCAGCACAGATATTCCTCCTCAAAAAGGACGAGCTCAAATTGCGTCACGTGTCGCCTCAGCATGCAAGATTACCAGAATATTCTACTTGGTTGTTTTTAACAGCTTTCCACCACTTAAATAGTGCCACCTCATTGGAGGGAAACGGAAACAAGCAAGTGCCGTCAGCTCTCACGACGAAGTCTTGACTCTCGAGCGGTGCGAAGTGGGATTAGGCGACAGCTTGTTCCAGCCACGGGCACCACAGGCAACATTACTCAGTTAATTTAAACCACAATAACTATATTGTTTTTTTTTTTATTATTATTATTATTATTATTACATCCATACTTCATTTATTTATGCATTTTCCAATGTCACTTATGAGAGAATCTACATGTAAATTTAATATTTTGTTGGGTTTATATATATATATTAATCAAGACTATCAATAAACAACTAAAAAGGTAAATTGTTTCTTAAAGAAATTATTTACACCAAACATGGAAATAACAGCCACAACATTTCCTCGTGGAGCACTAGCTTCCCTCCAACCACTATTCCCAGGGTCTCCTGCCAAATTCCAGCCTCGGTTTCCGTTATTTCCCGAATCAAGCAGCAGGCTCGGTCTCCAAAGTTCCAAACCTTAGCCTCGGACTTCCCAGACCTCTCAACGGCCCAGATTCCATCTCTCCCTCCAAAACTAACACTCAAAAAATCTAGGAAAACAGTATATAATTACATCGAACCACTTCTCTATCGTTCTGAAAGATCCATCAATGGCGGAGCTTGAAGGCGAGCGTGAGCGCGAGAGCGAACCAGTGGCCGAATCAGTGGAGGATAAGATAACAGAGAAGAACCACGGTGGTGATTCATCATCTTCTTCTTCATCAGATTCCGATGATGACAAGTTGGATGCTGTGAAGTCGAAAGTCTTTCGGCTTTTTGGTAGAGAGAAACCCGTCCACAAAGTCTTAGGCGGAGGAAAACGTAAACACACACTAACTAAAAATCTCTCTCAGATTTGTTAAATATTTTTGTTTTTTATTCTTCGACTAGACTCCAGATCGTTTTTTTTTTACCGAAATCTGAGAATTGTTGCTTGGAGTAGAAATTGGTATTCGATAGCGGATTGATTTCTGAAGCTATACCATAGTAGAAGAAAAGAAAAGAAATGATATTTAAATCCCTTTTTGTTGTTTCGAATTTGAAATTTTATATGAAGAGAATGATCTGACAAGAGATTCCTGAGTGGAGCGGTTTTTGGCTAGACGATGTTTGCTAGCTTGCGTTAGATCACTAGATTCTTTCGTTTTTGTTTTTTCTTAACATACGCATAGAAACATTCCATTTATTTGTCTAAATGAGCGGGAAAATTTCTGCATTTCCACTGTTGTAGGATTGAACATTGTATTGGTGAGCAGGGAAGCAGATTTGGATTGCATCTGTTTCTGTTAGATGGGAATTGGAAAAGCAAATTTTCACATTTCCACCATTATAGGATTGAGAATTGTATTGGAAAAAAAGTTTTGGCATTTCCACTATTATAGGCATTGTGTTGGTGAGTAGGGAAGCAAATTTGGGCTGCATTTGTTTTGTTAGACGGGACTTGGAAAAGCAAGTTTGTACTATAGATTGATCGCTTGATTTTTTGTTCTTGGAATTGTTTGTCCGTCCTTAATGATTTTTTTTTGTAGCTGCTGATGTTTTCCTATGGAGGAACAAGAAAATCTCTGCCGGTGTGCTTGGTGGTGCAACTGCAGTCTGGGTTTTTTTTGAATTGCTTGAATATCACTTAATAACTTTACTTTGCCATTTATCAATATTCTCTCTGGCTGTTCTTTTCCTGTGGTCCAATGCATCCAACTTCTTAAACAAGTAAGGATCGTTAGATATTCTTTACATCCTTTAGCTTTGGTAAATGTATATTCTTTCTAACGGTGTTGGCTTCAATTTCCTCTGTACTAGACCCCCACCTAAAATCCCTGAAGTCGTACTTTCTGAAAAATGTGTTCGTGAAGTCGCATCTGGGCTGAGAATTGAAATCAACCGTGGATTAGTTGTCCTGCGTGATATTGCTTCTGGGAGAGATTTG
Organism: Salix exigua; assembly: GCA_032356905.1. Taxonomy (NCBI): domain Eukaryota; kingdom Viridiplantae; phylum Streptophyta; class Magnoliopsida; order Malpighiales; family Salicaceae; genus Salix; species Salix exigua. Next base: position 11,448,733 of record CM063602.1, on the reverse strand, counting down.
AAGAAGTTTCTTGCTGTAAGTGGTCTCTCCCTATCATTGATATAGTGCTTTATCTTCCGATGGGGAATGTCATATTTGGAGCTGTATTTTACACATCCTTGGTGATTTGAAGAAGTTTCTTGCTAATGGATTAAAGCTGCATACTTGTAATGATGCTTCCTAATATATGTCTAGTCATGTTAGATTTATACTTTATAGATCTAGTTAAGAGTTGCCGCTGCTCATTTCGCTATCAGGTAATAGCTGGCTTGTGGGCTCTGTCACTTGTTGGAAGTTGCTGTAACATCCTGACCTTGCTCTACATATGTAAGGAATCCAGATGTTCATTACTTCCATTAAGATGCAAGATAGGTTTTTATTAGACTGATTTTCATCTCTCTTTGAAACAGCCTTTGTGTTGCTCCACACCGTGCCCGTGTTGTATGAGAAGTATGAGGACCAGGTTGATGCATATTCTGAAAAAACATGGATTGAGATCAAGAAGCAGTATGCGGTGTTGGATGAAAAGTATTTAAGCAAAATTCCAAAAGGACCATTGAAGGAGAAGAAGAAGGATTAGAGAGAGAGAAAAACCAGCTCCAGTGTTCACTAGGTTGAATTTTGACTCTCAGAAAAATTCTGTTTTGATTAAGCTGCCGTCGTTGTGATTTGAATATTTTACAAGCCCTGCCTCTGCTTTATGTTTATGAGGTCTTTAGGTGCTCCTAAATCTAATTAATATGGTACTCTGTAACCTCTGAATTACAAAGAAATCTTCATGTTATGAAAAGTTGAGAACGTTTATTGTTTTTCCAAAGTTTGAATATTTTTTTATTTTTATTTTGTAAAAATATTTTAATATGTTGGTGTTAAAAATAACATATATATTTTTCTGGTTAAATTGATTTCTGAGTCTTCAGCTGTAATCTTCAACAATAGAGCTATAGAGAAAGAAAAGAATAATACCACAAGATTAAGAAGTATTTCTAATTCTCACGAAGACTATTGTACAAATGCTACCCTTAATATTTGTTCATGAACTACAGACTGACTATCTTAAGAAGAAAACAATGCAGATTCCTCTCAAACTCCATAAACCCTAATGCATTTCCAAGCTCCACACATTAATTTAATTACAATACTAAAAATGCAGTGGCAATTGCTTGTAGAATGTCCTAAAAAATCCTGACAATTGAGAAACCCCTCTTTCGCTTCTTCTACACATTTGTTCTGACAGATTTTCATTCAATTCTCTGTAATTTCCATCATTTCACTCTGAGAATCTGGTTTAGAGGCATTCTGCACTCCATTCGTCGCAGGATGCTGCCTGCTTGTAAGAACCATGTTTCACCTCCGGCTTACAAAGAACGTTGCCAATGATAGGGTGACTGCTTTGTAAACTCTAGAGGAAGTATGTTAACTGCTGCTTCTTCCTTGAACCCCCTTCACCATATAGCTCATTCCACTGCTTTAGCTCATTCATTACCGTACCCTCAGTTGCAAAACTTGAAGCAACCTGCAGATACATTATTTAGAAACATCCCTAGACACAAACATAAGATTCTAATTTGTTTCACTTGTATGTTGTAGAACCAAATTATCGAGATGGTCACTGGTTTGAATCACACCGTATTCGCACAAAATGAAAAAAATGGCTACTTAGTTGTCGAGATTTTTCTCATCAAGGAGATGATGCTAACAATAGAAAATTTAACATCAATATAGTGTCAGCTACTTGGATTTCAAATCATTAGTTATGGACTATTAAGTAGAAGAAATTGAATTTGAAAAGACTATTTGCTCATGGGTTGAGGTTAATAGATGCAATCCAAATTAAAAGGAAATTCATGTCAGATCACCTGATTCTTTGCTTGTCTCATATCATCCATGTTCAATGGCCTTAGAATGATTACGTTTTCCTCTTTCCCTTCTTCCTTTGAATCTGCAGCATCTTCTGAGCTTGAGCCTTCTTCACCTTTCTGCTTCTTTTCCTAGAGAGAGATTAATGGAGCATAAAACCAGGAAAGTGTCAGCAAGGATTGAATATGAAAATATATCTGTAACATGGGAGAAAATGCTTTTACCTTATCCTTCACTCGCTCCTGTTGTAAAAGCTCTCTAACTGGTCGATATGCTGCTGTGACACACAAGTTCTGTTGACAGCAATCAATAACATGAGCTAATCAGTCCATTATGAATAGGTTTGATGAATACTATAAATGTTCTGGAAAATAGATAAACAGAGGGACCAAACCTTAAGATCACTTCCAGTATATCCTTCTGTCATGGTTGCAAGCTCCTTGAAGTCTAGATCTTCTGTTTTTTCTTTTGACATGAGAGTTTTCAAGATCCTTTCCCTGCTCTCAATAGATGGAAGACCAACCATAATCCTGCCCGACATAAAAAAACACGTTGTAGTTAGCATATGTAATATGAAGCATGAAAATATTTTACATGGAAATATCGAAGCTCACAATTGAAAATCCATGATGGAAGCTAAAGATATCTGAGAAGGTTTGTTGAAGAGGTAAAACGTACCTGCGCTCAAACCGCCTAATAATGGCTTCATCAAGGTCAAATGGCCTGTTGGTTGCTGCAAGGACAAGAATACGCTCACCAGGTTTTGTCAAAAGTCCATCCCAGTGAGACATAAACTCATTCTTAATCTTCCGCATGGCCTCATGCTCACCAACTCTAGTCCGCTGCCCTAGCATGCTATCAACCTCATCCACAAATATGATTGTCGGGGAAACCTTCGCAGCAAGTGTGAACAGAGCTCGAACATTCTTTTCATCTTCGCCGAACCATTTTGAAGTAATGGTGGACATTGAGACATTTATGAAACTTGCTCCAGCTTCTTTGGCTATAGCTTTTGCCAGCATTGTTTTTCCTGTTCCAGGTGGACCAAATAGCAATATACCTCTACAGGGCTTGAGAAGCCCGCCATTGAAGAGGTCTGGCCTCCGAAGAGGCAGCATGACAAGCTCCTGAAGTGATTCTTTGGTTTCATCCAAGGCACCAATATCTGCAAATGTTACTCCAATCTCATTTGCAGGGATAACCTCTGGTCTGATTCGTTTCTCAAACTCATTATCAGGAGGAACTTCCTGCAGGAGGTAATGGGAATCCATCAGTAAGATGATCAAAATAATATTGACAGCTCTTATCTAAAGTATAAAGGATTTTTGACTTACAGGGGCTTTAGGTTGATTCTCGCTGTCCTTCTTCGCTCCAGTGGCAGATTTATCTTTTTCATTCTTTGCACCAGCAGCCTCTTCCCCTTCAGCTTCCTAAAATTGACCAAAAATGCCAAAGTATGTAGTTTAATGACACCAACCTTACTTCTATAGTGCTCACTGTGTAATAGACAATATCAGGCATAGAACTAACCTTGCCAGCTAGTTTTAGGGTATCTTTCCCGTCACTTTTACCCTCTTGGAATATACTCAATCCATGTGACAAGCTACTCCAGAGAAATAATTGTGATTAGAAGATTGTTTTCCATGATTTTCCCAGAGGATACTACAAAGCAAATCACTAAATCAAAACCGGTACCCACCTCTTAGATGATATCACAAGCTTTCCATTTCGGTATTCCGGATCCTTATTATTCATCAGATGGTATGAGATTGCTGATACCACGATTTCTTCAATATAATTGCTAAGAACCATCGTGTCTGCATGGCAAATAGAACTCAATCCATCGCATTCAATATCATTTGCCGCAAGCACCTCAGCAATGTGGTTTTTGTTATCTTGAAACTGAATCTTCTTCATGTCCTCTTCCAGTTGGGCTTTCCAGCTGACCAGATGAGTCTCATCTTCTGGTGGTTTGATCTCAATGTTGTATGGAAATAGCATCGCGATCCTCTCATCCACTTCTTTGCAATCATCTTCTTGGTCTAACATCCGGGAACCAAGTATCAGCACATTACCTGAGAGTTTCTTCAACAACTTATCGAACAGGCTGTACATCCTTTGTGATTGAAGAAGCAGCTTCTCAGCATCCCTAAGGTATAAAATGATGGAACTTCTTTCTGATACCGAAACCAATACCTGTAATAAAAACATCTTGACTAGTAATAAGATCTCAAGAATCATGCAGCGTAAAAGCCCTGATGCTGAAAATCAATTTTTCTTTAACATTTTAATGCAGCAGAGACTATCATCCAGCAGCTAAATAGCAAACTGTAGAGTGCCTTAACTAAAAAGGTAAACATCAACTAGGAAAAAATCATTGAGTATACTAGTGACCTTATTATTACCTGGTAAAGTGATTGCAAAAATAGTTTCTCATCGAAACACCAACTGCTTGCGTGCTTGAGAGGAGCTGAAAAAACAAAAGAATCCCCAGAAGCAGTGAGTTTAATAGATGTTTAAAATATGCAGAAACCTACAGTCAATCTAAACTAAAGAGCATGGTTTACTTCAACCAAAAAATTGTAATGAATTTCCCAATACACAAAATCTTCAGAAAAATCAACAACGTTCAACATGTATATCAATTTTTTTATAGTATTTAGGACACAACAAAAGTCATCGAATTCTGGTATGTAACCTGGATTTATGGAAGAGGACTGTGAAGAAATACTACTCATATCAGACGCAGTGGAGGCGTTTCTGCGAAGTTTGGGAGGATTGCTAGACCCTTCCATACCCCTGCAATATACAAGGCCACAGGGTTACAGCTAAAAACATTTAAATCCATGTGAGATCTTTGATCTAATCACCACAGAAGACCAGCTAAACTCAGCCAAACCCTATTTCCAGTGCAGAGGGATAATAAACTGAGGGGTGTGCTTGTGAATGCCGACCTTGTTTCTTCCTTTGGAGAAAGGATTGAGAAAGATCCAAACAAAGAGGACATTCGTTCCAATGTCGTCCCAGAAATGGACCTGCTGAAAGACTACAAAAACAATCAAAGAATTCAGGGTACTAAAAAATATGAAGATGTGAAGCTATCTTCAATCCTCTAACTAAATAATAAACAATCAATATCAACTTTACTCATCAAATGAGTGCCATGAGAACGAGCAAGAGAAAGCTTACAGATTCTTTTTTACTGCATCCATATTTGCTTTGCATCTGCAGTAAAGAAAGTATGGAGAGTATAAGTACTATTCAATGGAAACACAGGGAAAAGGAATGAAATTTGTTCATCGTCACCTTCATGGAAAAGTCACTAACATCCAGCAACAGCAGCTTTGATTCAAAGTCATGTGCTAAAGCCTTCGCAAGCATTTGGTGATAAAACTCTTCATAAAATTAAAATTGCAAGAGATTAGGTGTCTGCTGCGATCTTTAGACACATAATATTCAATTTAAAATCACAAAACATATCCTTATTGCTTACCAGCAGGTCCTGAGAGCAAAATCGCTCTACTAGCAGGAGAAAGATTCCGGGTGTGCTTGGAAAAGTCAGCATGCTTTAAATGAACAAATGCTGCACTTGTTAATAACATCCGAGTTTTCTCACTGCAATCAGCCATACAAAGAAATGAGAAAGTAAAAATGGACTGATTATTGAAAATCTTCCCTGAGAATGCATTCCAGAATACATATTGAAGCAGTAACTGCACTAATGCCATGGAAGGAATTCATAAAAATGTTACAACTTGGGCTCTGGGTTGACCAATTTGGTTTACTTTCTTTAACTCCTACAATCCAAGAAGAGAGCAGCAACTCAGCCAGAAAATTTTCGCAAGCTTAGCATAACTGAAATCTTGATGAAACAAGTGTATGACTTAATTCCCATCATCTCCAATAATCCAGGAAGAAGGTAGCAACTCATCCATATAATCTTTTCTAAAATTCAACAATTTCAGGTTGAGAATTCCAAAAACAGTACATGGAGCCATCAATAATTAGATGCCTAATAGAAGTAACAAATATTTAAAATAAAAAAATCCAGCAATACCAGTGAAAAACAGAGGAGAACTGGCAGGCTTGGTATCAAAACCCTAGAACATTAATAAATATTGACATGCTAGATAAGAATCCTCCTCATGGTTCAAGAAAAATTACTGAGAAAAATTACTTTTCATAGTGACATCTATGGATGAGTGAATTTCCCACTATTCTACAAGATGGGTTAAGGCAACCTGTCCAGGAAGAGGGGGATCAAATTCAATTATTGGAGAGAAGAGATCTTTCAAATTCTAAGAGCTCATTAAAGGAGGAAAATCTATCAAAATGAGATTTTGCTAAAAAATCTAAAAGCAAACTATTTAATATAGCATCCTTGATTATTATAGTCATGTCCAGGGAATATCATCACATATCATTTAATTTCCAGATAATGATAATAAAAGTACCAAAACCCCATTTGTCAGTGGATACATAGAATCAACTCAAAATCCCATGATTTCTATAATCTTGGAGAAGGAAATAGCACAGTTTCTTTATCAAGATCTTCAAAATGCTGATATCAGAATAAATTAGTTCTTGGACTATGTAATACAATCATGGGATTAAAAGTCAAACAGCTAGAAGAGAACAGGAAGCATTATCTTGCCTGAGATAATAAGGGAACTCCTCAAATGTGATCTTGCTATCCCTTCCATCAACAACCTGCCTCATCAACTCTTGCTCAATCTGCTCAGCTGTGACACCATCTATTGAGCCACATCCACCAGCCCACCGACTTACTTTTTGGCCAGAGGCCAATCCTAGCCCCATACCGACCCCAACTCCAACACTCAAAGCAGACAACAACATATGCTTCTGTTCCATCTCTCTCTTAAATTTTTTTCCTATCCTCCCAAACAAGAAGCCAACAACACCTTCAAGAAGACTAAAAATACTCAAGATTTTAACACGAACATGAAAACATGATCATAGATGCACATAAAAGTGACAAGTTCTTGACACCCTACAAGCTAAAATGGTTGTTACACTGCCGTGATAGATTTGGAGGATAAAAAAAGAGAGATTTTCAAGCAACAAGAATTTAGCAGCAAAAAGGAATGATAAATAAAATATTTTCTCGAGGAGACAAGAAAATCTGAAAATGGTGGAAGGAATGCTGAAAGGTCTAAGAAGAGAAACTTTGTCTACAGTCTTTTCTGAAAGGTATGACTCTGGTGCGATTTGGTCTTGCCCTCTTCCACTATTTATAGCATGCTCTCTCTAATGAACGTTAAATTCATATATAACCGGGAAATTTTACTCTATGTGTATGTATATTAAAACTGTTTTGTTTTATTTTATTTTTTTAATGATTTTGGTTTATAGATTTGTTAAAGTATTTTTTGTTTAAAAATTATTTTGATATCAACCCATCAAAATTATATAAAAAAAACACTACAGATTTTAATTTTAAATAAAAAATAAAAAAATATATTTTTAAAACTCTACATAATATTTTAATGTTTGGTTCTCTAACTTTTTCTTTTTGGTGGTTTTTTGCCCTTACTTTTACATTATATTTAATTTGTGTGTGTCTTGTATATAATAAATAGTAGGTAAAGTAAAAATACCTACTTTCTTTGCTGTCCGTCCATGCCTTTTGCATATGACGGTGGATGCTTTTCTAAATAATTGCTATATTTCGAAGGATATTTAATTTTATCATGTATTTTTCATGGTTTAATTTCATTTCAACACTAAATTTCAAAAATATTTTTGAGAAAAAATTAATTTTAATTGTTTTATTTTTATTTTTATTTTTATTTTCATTTAAATTATTGATGACGCGACTTAATTTTCAAATGAGTTTTTCTATTTTCTTAACATGAGAGACAAAAATATTGATATATTTTCTTTGCTGGTTGGGTCACATTGTTTAAATGATCAATTATTAGCTTATTATTTTTCATAACAAGTAGGTGCACTGGTTGGATCACATTATTTAAATGATCAGCCATCCATTTCTTAGGTTATTATTTTTCATAATAAGCATTTATAATTAATTAAAATTTCAATTTAAACCCGACTAGTGAGTGCTTTAATTTGGAGATTAGTGTCTAAGCATATCTAATCAATTCTAAAATTAAAAAAAATACAAATAAATATTAGTAAATGTTTGATAGTGTGATATCTTTTGTTTTCAGACGCGTTTCACTTTAAAATATATTAAATTAATATTTTATAATGTCTTCATATAGTCTTGACGTGTTTATATTAAAAAAATCAATACAATTTTAAATGAAAACATTCCCCGCAAAATACATACACTTAATTGGAGATAAAATACATGTAGAATACACATTTCATATACAAATCTTAATGTTTTGATCTCTTTTGAATGTTTAAGAAGGTTTAAGCAGGTAAATGATCTATAAAATATCACAAGAATTTTCAAAACCATAAATTCCTTGAATGGATTAAACTTTTGTTTTTTATTTTCCTAATAAATAAGTTTTTACCTGTTTTTTTATGGGTTGATGTTAAAAATATTATATATATATATATATATATTAAAAAAAAACCTTGAAAAAACAATCATTTAGGTATTTGTAGTGGCTGTGAATCATGTTTGATTTGTCAAGTGGCCAAATTATTATTCGAAAATATATTAATTTGGGGTGTCAAAAATATCAGATGGGATCGACCGACTTCACACACGTAATTTATTTGACCCTTTTTGGCGTATGCGTTGTCTTCGGTTTTGGAATAACATTCATGGTCCACACCACAAGTAATTTCTAAGACACTGACCCTCCAGTATTCTCCTTGACCACGAAAATAATTTCTTCTCTGTTCCCAGGGGATTTTCTCAACTTCAAGGACGTTAAAATTATAAATAAATAAATAAATTATTGTATAAGGAGCAATTAATTAATCTGTCAGAGCTAATCTTCGCTCTAATTAAATATAATAATCTAAAATTAATTTCGAATTAAGAGCTTAAGTGCCTTTAAAAATAATTATTTGTAAGTGCGGTTGAAATTATTTTTGTTTAGAAATACATCAAAATAATATTTTTTTATTTTTAAAAAATTATTTTTGACATCCCCACATGAAAATGATATAAAAAAATCATTTGTTTTAATAACATTACTTTTGAAACGCAACAATGACAGGGCAAAAGATTATTTTTTTTTGAATTAGAATTAAAAAAAGAAGTTATTTTAATATTAGGTCGGGTTTAAATATTATTAGATCTACAAGTCTAGTTATATAGATATATTTATATTGTATTTTCCTTCTTTATTTTTTTAATGTTGGAGGATGATTCTCAGACCATGTGAAGATTGGCTTCTAAACGATTTAAAAAAGTAATTCGGATAAGAAATAATTATTCAGAAATAAACTACGAGTTCGAAACATTTTCGATGTCAATTCCATTTTTTTGCCTTGCTATCTTTTTGTATTTTGTTTTCGGTCTATGGTGAACATGAAAACCCTAATGGCTCCGTGTATTTTAGGGCTTAGGGGTATGAATAAAAATGAAAAATAAACTCGATTTTATTTATTTATTTATTTATTAAATTAAATTAAATCTTATATATATAATAAATGAGGTCATTAATTATATATAATTAATAGAGACAGGATATGGTTATCTACATAGTAAAACTGTACTAAAAATCGTTCTCCATTAGTTGTTTTACACCAACTTGATTTCTTTTCTTCTATATAATTAAAAAAGACCACTTGTTAATATTTATTGAGCTCCACTTCCTTGTTTTGCATAATTTATTATAACCCATTACAGATATTTTCATATAAATAAAATTCATTTAATATTACTTGATAATTGTAATGAAAAGACTGAGATAGCCCAACACTCTATTAGGAAACTTACGACCATATTTCTTTTCTTTTCCTGCCTAAAATATCGTTTATCCTTTAATTTTATTGAAATCAATGCTCAGAACTCACGGGGAAAAGAAGATTTTCTTGATAATTAGTAATTTTCTAGTGGTGATTATAAGAGTTTTTACATTTTTATTTTCAGAAAATTATTTAGTCACCAGCTAAAATAATCCAACTACATTCCTTCTCCATAGGTGTGATTTGATAACAGAGAACTCACAATCTGCACAGCAAGTCTCGAGTTCTAGTTAAGATATGCATACCTTGTAAGAGCTTAAAATAGTTATAACTTTGCTCGATTCAAAAAAATAAAATTTTCTCGTATCTATAAGAAGAAGAAAAAAACACAAAGGACAATTTTCTTATAGCCTTTGGTATTGTTTTTAGCCTTTGCTGGTGGTATCGCGGTCCAAATAGATACCGGTTAAAATCTAGAGGAAAAAAATTACATGAATTCTTTTATATATATTTTTATATCAAAGCTATTTTTTTTAAATAAAAAATTTATTAATTAAATTAAAAATTCAAATGACTTTTAAAAAGAACATGGCATGGTCTATATAGAATAATAGTGTTTGCTTTACAGGGCAGCTCGTGCACAGTATCAAGAGAAAATGGTTAACAAATTTATTTTACCTTCAGAATTGAGAAAAGGGTTTCTACGGCCATATAATAATGCGCCGCCCCCACTTAAAAGGAGCTAGCTTGAGGCGGCTTCTCATGTTGGACAAATCTATCGTGGCTCGCCATCATCCACCATCAGAACCCCCGTGCCTTTTCCTTGCTTAGCTCGATAACTGAGGTTACATCTCGGGTTACGGTGCGTTTATTATTTCTTTTTAATATAAAATATAATATCTTGATTATGAACAACTTTTTTTATTTGTCGGTATTGTGATGGGATGCAATTCGGTGATTCAAATCTTCAAGTTCCTTACTGGCCTCATTGTTTAGTCTTCTTTGATGGTGTTGATTTGATATTATTTAGTTAGTTAGCAGGTTTTGAAAAATCAAATCACAAAAAATAATAATTTGTAAATTTAAATAAAATCAGATTTTTTTGTTAATTTTTGTTTAGCAATATATTTTCTCTACTCTACAAGCAGCGTAGCGTGATGACTGAATGTTTGCAATTTGTATAGTATATCTTAAGTTCGAGTCGAACATGTATTTCTTGTAAGAGTATGTAATAATCAGGATTTTACTCAGCTTATCTGCCTCTACAAAATACATTTTCTAGGAGAAATAAGTTTCCTTTCCTCAAGTCATATATATGTGTGTGTTGCAATTTGCTTTTAGTGCTCTGATATTTAAAGGGGTACTTTTATCGTAATTCCAAATCTAATTTCATATAATTAAACTACGAATGGATGTGGTTAAAATGAAAATATAGTTAAAAAAAATCATAAAAAGATTTAATTGAATGGGAAAAAAGTTTTTCTTAAAAAAAAGGAGGTTATGAAGTGTTCCAATTGTGTAGGGGGTAACAAGTTGATTGGTTCATAGACAAAAATATTAAGATTTTGTTTGACATTGTGTTTTTGAAACAAAATGAAACTATTTTTATTTTTATTTTTGACTTTAAATTAAATATTTTTAGTATTTTTAGATTATTTTTATGTGTGATGTTAGAAGTGGTTTTTAAAAAAAAATAAAACATTATTTTGATAAAATTGTGAATAAAAAATATCTTCAAAAACAACCTTAATTACACTCCTAGACATGCTCTAAACATTGCTAAAGTATTTTTATTTACAAGTAAAATCACGACTATAAACTTAAAATGTAAGTATATTTGCAAGTAAAATACTCTCTATTTACAAGGTAATTTATGATTATATAACTCAAAATTTATGAATTTCTCTTAAAAAAATCCTAAGTAAAAAAAAAACATATGAAGCGCACTAGGGCCTGAAAACCTAGGCTTGCTTCAAGGCTTTTTTTTCTTTTGACACAAGAGTAGATGATTAAATAAACTCTATAATAATATTGCATTTTGTAATAATTATTATCAACGTTCTTTCAAATCAACATAGGACAACCACCACAAATAACCTATAAAAATTAATCAATGATTGAATTTAATAACCTGATAAATTTTTATGTAATTGAATTATTTTAAATGTTGATAATTCTACACCGTGAAAAGAAGCTAATATATAATTTATTCATATTTTACACTAAGTATATGGGGATGTAAAAACATCTCTGAGGAAAGAAGCAGAAACTAAACTATTAATATAGTTTTTTAAATAGTATAATTATAATATTTTTTATATGTGCACTCCAATGAAAAAAAATATTTAAAAAAACCAATTCTATTTTAATATATATATATATATACATATTATTGATATGATTATTTATTAATAATAACTAACTAATACAAGTACAATCAAAACTATTTTTTTTACATATAAATATATAAAAAAGTTTTTGGCTCTTTTGATTCATATGTAAGAATAACTTGGAACTTAGAAATATTATTTTAGTTATTTAATATAGCTTTTTTGCCTATAAAAATAAAGGATAAAAACTATTTTTTTTGTCATTTTCTTTTAGCTCTTTCCTTGAAATTGCTCTCATGAGCCGAATAAAATTTGTTTTCAACCTATAAAAATATTCAGATTGTGGAAGTTAGAAAGGAAAATATTAATCATTATCTCAGAAAGCAAGTTTTAATTTAAAAAATATAATAATTTAAATACAAGTATATTAAAAATTATAAAAATAATACAAGTGTATTTCCATGAAAAACTTTTTTTAAAAATACAACCAAACTTCATTTTATCAGTCAACCTTGTATCTCATGACCCCATCGCTCGCTTGCCTGGCTAGAATTTAATATCAGTTGACAAGAGCACTCACTACTCACATTGTCAACAACTTCATTTACTTTTGGCAAATTGCGAATGAAAGCCTTAAAGCTACAGCTTTCTTCTAATTTGCTTTCGTGTTGGACCCATCTGCTATTTCAATAGAGCGACCCCCCCTCGTCCATCAATTTGAAGAGAAAAGACAGTAAGAAATGGAGATAGGGGAGAAGAATCCAATGAAAGAAAGTGTTTTTCTGTGTTGTCACCACACTAAAGACCTCTTTACTTTCCTATGCTTGCCTGGACACTTCATTGTCCACGAAACTCTTTTTCTCGTATTTCATGCCTTGACGTGGATCATTTTTTTTTTTTATTTGAAGAAACCTCTCTTTAAAAATATATTTTGAGAGTTGAGATGAACGAGTGAAATCCCGAATATCTTAAATTTTTATAAAAAAATGTACGTTCTGACTCAAACTCGAGATCTGTTGTACAAATTTCAAATCATTTGTCATCACGCCTCTCTTGGGGACAATCAATTCAACCATTCATCTTTCCATTTTTCTTTTATTTTCAAAGGGTAATTTGATATGAATAGAATGCCAATAAATCATCTCACCTAAAAGTTTAAGTTACATGGTATCAGAGTCTTGTTGATCTAACGGTCACGAGTTTGAATCTCATTACACTCATTTTATTTGATAAAAATCAAACATTAGATAGTATGAGTCTGTGCAAATATTAAGTTCAAAGAGTTTTTTCATTTAAAAAAATATGTTGAAGAATAATATAAATTATATTCTGGAGACTCATTTAATAACTTAAATTCTTAAATGAGATGGTCATCCAGTACAAAAATCATTTCTATGTTAGGATTAATAAAAAGAAAATAGAGACGTAAATTCTATACACCATCTCGACAGCCATGAGAAGAAGAAAACCCATTTTCAGGCCTTCAATGGAACCATTATCGAGAAACACACACACACACACCCCTTTACTCATTAGTGTCATCATCATTTTCTCAAACGTGAGGAAAAATAAATGAAATTGGGTGACCCTCTTCGAGAGGTTGCTAGCCTTCAAGTGGGGTGCGAGCTAGAACGAGCATCAAAAGATGCTTTTTTTAAATCATCCCATCAACAATATTAAAGCTAGCCAGCTGCTTTACGAGTCTCTAGCTTGCTTTTGAAGCCCACGTCGATCTCTTTTGCTTAGTCACGATGGAATCGTCGCCTCTCTCAAACCATTGGCTCCGAATTCTTGTGTCCATCTCACGATCGAACATGGATCTCAAAACCCTAGAAAGTTACTTGCCACACACTTAACAAAAGCATTGTAGGTATACACTTTATAGCGTCTTGGTACGACAACGTTTGCTGATTAGCTAAGTAAGTATCGCAAGCTAGAGGAAAAGCAGAAAGCAGAAAGTCTCAGCTTTGTTAAAAGCAGGCATGCATGCTCCCAACGCGAGTTTGACTAGTATATATTAGCTTTTTTTCCATTTGCAGAAAGTTTTGAATCTTCAAGATATGGACACGGCCCGGGATTCTCCACGAACATCCAATGAGGTTTCAGAGATATTAGTCATGAAGTAGACGAATCAAACTATAGCCGTTGATTCATGGGAGGTCTTCATGGATTCAGCATGATTTAATTTTTCTAGAGCATCGTGTAGAGATGACGGGAGCTGCTTTCAAGCACGCATTTGGTATTTCATGCAGACCCGAAAGGAAAGATTAAAAAAAATAAAAATAAAAAAGTTATTATAGATCGATATTATGGAGCTACATTGGTGTAGCCAGGCCTACGTGTACTTTGCCAATGGAGATATCACACGTCAGCTCGATTAGAAATACAAAAGGTTGAACCCCTCCCTTATTTTCAATCGATTAACCGCCATTAAAACCTTGAAAAATCTATTTATTGCCTCAAATAACCCTAAAAATTGGTTTAAAGTCCCAAAATCAACCTGGAAATTAAAAACTTCTTGGTATCAGATCTATCATCTCAAGGGATGAGAATATCATGAACACTTTAGAGAATTTTTTTCCACTAAATATAATATGTAAACACTAAAATAGATCGATTTTATGGCCAAAATCATTAACAATCTAGATTTTCTTTCTATTCCACTAAAATATGATGAACTTAGTTTGTAAGATTTGGAGGGACCAGATAGTTATTCTTTGAGAATTATAAGAATCGAAATGAACTTTTCACACCAATTTTTAAATAAAAACCTATTTTCCTTGCCCTTTCCACTTCGCCCCCCTATCCCAATTGACGATGCTTGATATTAAGAATAATTTTTTAAAATAAAAAAATATTTTTATATATTTTTAAACAAAAACTATTTACGAAATTAATTATAACCACACTTATAAAAAAGTTAATCTTGGTGCTTGATGAACCTCTCATTTACTAGAAAATCAAATAGTACAATCATTTAATGCATATATACTCATTTTTTTTTTCTAATTAGTGACGACCATAATGTAATCTTGTCTATCTAACAACGACCCATCAACAAATTAGTTTATGTGGTAATTATTGGCAAAATAATAGTCTTACCCTTCTTTCTGTAAGGTTTCCCATACCTACCTCAAGGCTACAAAAATGGCCATGAGTTTTAGGGCTAACGAGTTGATTTGCCGCTTATCTGGGTTTTTATCTATGTAGAACATTGATTGATATTATAAATATTATATTTTGTGATTTTAATATTTAATTAGTATAATTGTAAGTGATAAAATCTATTAAAAATGGTTTTTTCAATCAAAATGTGATTGAATATTGCTATTGCTAAAAAACTTTTGATAAAATTTGTTAAAAAATTTGCTACGAAGGTGAAATGATTCATTATAAATTTTTGATATATATACTTTTTTAAAAATACCAGGTCATTTATTTTCTCTCTATATATATTTTAAGGCAATAATATTCAATAAATATTAAAACATATAATTAGTCTCACATAATTTATAATGTGATCGGTGTAGGAAGTGGTTTGTATATTTTTAATTGTAGATAACGTAGATAAATTTGTCAAATTTATTTTTATGAGTTGTTTTTATTCCCCAGTAATATTAGATTTGACATATTATAAATAAAAATATTACAATTTATTTTAAAAAATCTCATAATGATTAAATGTCTTGTTTTGTATTATTTCTAACCTTGCATTTGTTCATTGTCGGGCGACATCTTTTTAAATAATTTTTTTCTTTTGGAATATAAGGTGAAAGGTAATTTTTCTAATAAAACATTTGTTATTTGATAGGCTACATCAACTTTGGGTTTGTTTTAACGATTTGTCGATCTATTTGTTCAGTAACCAACGATTTTTTTTTAAGATGAGGTGTATGTTTTCATTCGCAGATGGTTATTTGTTTTATATATGTAGCTGAATGAATGTGGTCATTGTTTTAATTATTTGGATAATCATTTAATTGACAAATCACAAAATGACAATAAACAAAATTAACTAATTTGTTTGTTTAAAGATTATGCTACTTTCTAAAATGTTTTTAACTTCTTAGGTTTTTGGATATTCATTTAATCTCCTGCACCTTTGCACCTTAAGCTTCATGACATAGGCATTTTCTCAAATCACTTGGAGTGGAGTTTTAAAGGACTTCATGTATGCTGGAAGTCATGAATGGGTAAAGGTTGATGGTAAAACAGCTATTGTCGGTATAACCAATCATGCTCAAGACTATTTAGGTGATGCTGTGTATGTTGAATTACCAGAAATGGGTGCAGTTGAAAGTGCCAAGGCTACCAGTGATGTCTATTATCTTGTTTCGGGAGATATGGTTAAAGTTAATGAAGAGCTTAACAACTCTCATGGTTTGGTTAGTCGGAGATATGGCTAAGAAGTTAATGTCCATAATTTTTTTTCAACTGACAATTGGAAATTGCAACAACACATAACAAAATTTATACAATCAACGTGTTTGATGGAAGAGAAGAAAAACATAATAAAATTTGTGAATGCAATAATAAACACAACGAAGCAAGAGAAACAAAGACATTAATGTTATATGTAATTAATGTTTGCACATACCAGCAAAACAGCTGGAGAATTTTTTTATCCCAAGTAGTAATCTAAGCAGAAGAAAACCTAACAACAACTGACAATTCAGTGGTCAAGCAAAAGAAACAAAGGCATTAATGTTAAATTTCAAAAAATTGTGAAGACATTGGCAAAGTGAATTGAGCAAACCTTAACGCCAACAAAGCAGTAACTCAACCGAAGTAAACAAAAAATAACCAACATCAAGTAGAAACTGACGATGATTAAATGACCTGCCATAAGAAAACCAAGGAAAAGCAAGGAGAGCCATCAAAAGAAATTCAGCAAAACCAGACGATGATTAATTTTTTACAATAATTAGTAGGACCATTGATTGAAGAAAAAGATGTCATATATGAATCACTCGCATATCATTCAGAAATATTTGTTAAGCAGAACCTAGTAATTATCTAAACCCCTGAACAAACAGTAAAATGATTCTAAAAGTAACAATAATCACTGGAGCATAAATGAAATCAACGGCACAACGACAAAGACAACGAAGGCACAAAGTAAATAACCATTATTTGAATGTAGAGGGAAAATAGAAAGAGAAAAAATAGAACACCTGAAAGCTAACGCATAAATTGAATTGCCATTATATTCAAGTGCAAGGACGAAAAAAGAAGTTATTGGCTAGTTTTCTCAATCCTCAACAGTGTGACCCATTTGTCAAATGTTTCCAAGCAATGATCTGAACCATAAAGATCTCTTTGCCAATAACATCATTCCGTTGATTTCATCTATGCTCCATCCAAAGGCGTTGGTTACTTTTGCCAAGGCTATTATCTAACAAACTTCATAGTGAATATAAATCACAAAAAGTAAACCAGTGCTATTTATACACTGTGAACCTAGAAGAAATCCTATATTGCTTTGTCTTAGAAATTTAGCAACAAATTTAGACACTTTTGGGGGTAGAGATCTTAAAAAGATATAGATATTGAAGGATTCAATAATTCCATTTGAGTGTGCAAAAAAGAAAGACTTACTACTATGTCAATCATAGTCAAAAGGTCATTGACACCTATTTTACCCATGTGAGATAGAAGAACTGAAGCGAGAACTTGCAGTGCCTTTAGACCTCCTTTCTTTTGTACAGTTCTCTTGCCATTAGTGACCAACTTATCTGATATCTTTTTATCATCTTTAAGCCCATTGGAATAAAGAAAAGAATCAAATTTCTTATAGCTAATCTGTGACTACACATAAACAACAGTCCCACCAGCAGCTAAGATACCAGTCGCAAGTAGTAGAGATTTCCTGTGGGCAAAAAAAGTTACATGAATGTAGCTTCATTGCTCTAAAAGCTCTTCATTAAACTGTATCAAAAGCAGTAGCAAGTATAAACAGTTCTAGGATAGATTTATGATCCAAATTATTTTAATATTTTGAGCAACCAACCACTCACACCGGCTTTTTTTTTCCTTCTCATTCATTGTTTAAAAGAACAACCTATAAGCACGGTAAAGAAAAACTACCACCTGTTTAGAAACCAAGCAGATAAAAAAATTCCTAAATACCAGAAACCATATATCTTCAACGTAAAATAATGCTAAGGTGGCTGACCCAAGATCTTTCGAAGTGAATCCGTAATGTGGCCACTATAGCCTGCTTTGTGAATCAGAGAATCAATTGCCTCCTTTCTCGTCCAACCTGAAACCAAAGTGCCAAAATTATAAGCAGGTGTCCGAGACATAAAACTTACAGGCTTTATAGAGAATTAAATAAGAAAAAATCTCAATCTAGCAAACAAAATCAGTGTAAAATATCGCAGTCTGCATGTCTTGGCCCATCTACCAGAAATAAATAAGAACATAATTGGTTAGGGTCACCATAAATGTCAGGAATACGCATCCCCTTCCCCGTTCTCTTTTATTTGATTGTGTTCTCTACTTCTCTCGGATAAAAAAAAACAACTCAATCAAGTCACCTTCATGGGCAGCCACTTCAGGCAAATAAGTGGCACTTCGCCTTGCATTGTTATTAGGGTCAGTAAACTCAATAATAAAACCATGTTTCCTAACCTGCAGGCCAGAATCACAAAATAAGTTGGAAAGGCAAGAATAATGACAAACAAAGGCACCAATAAAGCGAATCCTTCCTTATACCTTCGATTTCAAAACTGTAAATCACTCTCTCCCCTCTCTGTAACCTTCAAAGGAAACAACATGGCTGCAAAAAATTTATTGATTAATTAAATGATAACTAAGAATCAGAAATGAACATCACTCTCAATATCGATAAAGAAGCCGAATCAATAATCAATAACAGCTCAGCCACTGTGGAGGCGCGTAATCGACCGGGTCTTTTTGTGGGCATTTTTTGACATTGTTCATGCTAATTGATTAGCGTGAACAACTCAAACAAAATCGAAGCAAGATAATCCCCTCTGCAATGCACTGGGCACGTGAGACACCGCCTGTAGCTGGCCGTACAATACATTCTCCAAATTCACCACTAATTGGCCTCTAATACTGCTTTCTCCAGCTCAATTGACGCTCTCGACCACCACAATCTCTATCGCAGACACATGAGGGTGACTCACAGCAAGCCGCTTGACCGGAGGGACATCACATTCACGAACCCCTCTGTAAATTAAAACCTCAATCTCTTTAGGGTTTGAATCGGGTAGCTGGGTTGTTTATGTGGGTTCGGATCTTCGAAATCTCCTCTGTAGACGATGTTGAACTCGGTCTCTTCAGGGTTTGGATCGGGTTTGCTGAGTTGTTGATGTGGGTTCGGGTCTTCGAAATCTCCTCTGTAGACGATGTTGTTGTTATGAACGTCTGCCTCGACCGCGTCTTCGGGTTCTTCAGGTTCTTGTTGGTGGCGCTTTCAAGGTTTTTGACTAATCTGAGAATTTGATCGTTTTTGTAGTTATGGCCGTCTGCCTCGACCGCGTCTTTGGGTTTTTCAGGTTCTTGTTGGTGGGGTTTTTGACTGATTTGAGAATTTGATCGTTTTTTGTCCCTGCGATTTGTTAAAACCGAAGCAAAGAAAAGAATAAGATGATAGTAGAAAGCGTCTGCAAATGGATAAAGCCTGGCTGTAATTAGATGTTGTTGGAAAATGATCAGCCTGGCCGAGATAGATGGAATAGATGTTGCAAATTGATTTGCAGATAAAATGTGCCCGAGACGAAACTGCCTTTAAAAAAAAAACAAAAGCAGACATATACCTGCGATTCACCGTGACAAATTGCCAGTCCACAGTGACAATGAGTCACGGTGAACAGTAGGCATCCCGAGCTGTTTTAGCTCTTTTGTTAATAGATTTTCCTACCTTTTAAACACTCCATTCACCAGCTTGTTGTACGAAATCAGATTTATTTTGCAGTTTTTTAAATAAAAACTAGTTTTATTATTTACTATCCACCACCTCATTTTGTTTTTGAGCTCTTCAAACGTTATTGTTCATAATTTAATAATTTAAATTAAACATGATATTCATTCATGTATATAACTTCTCCTACATATAAGTTTTTGTACATTCTCCATGAAAATCTTCCTTAAAAGACCAAGATTTGCAAGAAACTTTTATATGATTAGAGTATGTTATCACAACCAATTTTTATTTGTTTAAAAATAGTTATTTAAATTAAAAAGTGTTTGGAAGTGTTACAACCACTGTTTTTTTATATGGAAATGTATCAAAATATTATATATATTAAAATTATTTTTGATATTAACACATTAATAATATGAAAAATATAAAAATCCAAAAAAAATGGTGGAGATGTTTTTTTTTAAAAAAACTAAAAAACAAACAAGTTATAAATGCTTGACGGTATTCCCTTTTTTTTTTGTGATGCAAACTTTATATTGTGCCATTTTGTTGAGAGATGTGACAACCCTAAAATGGATGCCAAATCAACTTTGTGCATCTGCTGTGGTGCTTTTGGTGGAAAGCCCAGGTCTGTGTCCACAACTTTACAAATGCCACGTAGTCAAAAAATCCCAATTCTACTTTCCAGGTAGATCTAAAATCAAGAAAAGACAACACAATCTATTTTATTTTTATTTTTAAAAAAAAAAAAAAGATTCTGAAAGTTTACTGTTAAATTAAAGAGCCAAATCCCACAACTCATGTCCATGATTTCATTCAAACAAGGCTAAGATATTTCCCGAGACTAAAGAAATAAAAAATTAGAGCCAGCCAATGAAATCTGGGCCGACCCACAAGCTGTAAAATCAAAATTCCCTGACTCCACTAGAAGCCAAACCAGCTCGGCCAGGTGGCCCGTCAAGGAATTGCCGACTGGCTGTTATGCAAATCCACCCCGAAATGGGAGTTTGTTTTTTTAAAAGTGTTTTTTTTTAAAAAAAAATATTTTAAATTAAAAAATAGTGTTTTTAAATTATTTTCATGTTTTATATCAAAACAATTTTTAAAATATAAAAAATATTATTTTAATATATTTAAAAAAAACACTTTAAAAAACAGTTTTAATATCAAACAGACACTACACATTAGTAGGTCAAAATAGAGACAGGATACAACAAGGTGACAAATACCACCTTACTTTACAGAAACAATGGCCTTAAAAAGCAAACTCCTTAGCTTATTATACAAAAGAAGGGCTATAAAGCCACGTGAAAGTTGAACCATCTCAATCACACACAAGTGTTCCAAATTATTGCAATTAGGGTTTGCATACCCACCTCCACATGCTATAATGATCAAGACAAAACTGAAAAGGTAAATCGTGGATAAACATCAAACCATGTTTTTTACCTTTTATGTTATTTCTTAGCATGTTTTTTCAAGCTAAAAAATTATGATATTAGATAAAATTTTAGTATATGATTTATATAAATTTTTTTTTATTTTTTAGATGAAATCACTTCAAGTTTGAAACTTGTATGGGTTCTGAATATCATGTGATGAATTTTATTGATTAGAATAAAGTGGTGAGATTCAAACTCGTGTATTTTTTGTTATACTCTAGTACCATGTTAAAAAATTATCTTGATCTAAAATTTTTAATTGCTATATAAGATTTAAGATATAATTTATATTATTTTTATAACATAAAACATACTTTGTGTTACAAAATAATAAAAATCATATATTAGGACTTCACGTAACAATTTAAGCTTCAAGGTGAGATGATTTACTAATATAGTGTTAAAATTTTGTTGATCCAACGGTCACTGGATAAAATCTCAGCACCCTCATTCTATTTGATAAAAATTAAAGCATACTTAACTAAAAAGCATAATTTATATTATTTTTGTAGCATAAAGCATATTCTGCGTTACAGGATAATACAAGTCATATATTAAAATTTCACGTAACAATTTAAGTTTCAAGGTGAGAGGATTCATTGGCATGGTATCAGAACCTTGTTAAACCAAAGGTACGAGTTCAAATCTCATCGTTATCGTTTCTAATTGATAAAAATTAAACACAGGTTGATGCGGGCTTGGATGCAAGTTTCAAACCCAAAAACATTTCACCTAAAAATGTATGTGTTAGAAAATAAGGTAAATAAATCCTCTATTAAAGTTTTACCTCACAACTTTAAGCTTTAAATAATATAATTCAAAAATAGTTTGTATGCTCGTGAATTCTATAATCACTCAATAATTTGTTTTTCTCCGATAATGATAACATTGATTCTCGACTTAAATAGTTCTTATCCATTAATGATACACGAATTCCAAATCGAAATATTAAAAAAACATTTGTTTAATTGTGATTGCATGAGGCTATTGAATTCATCATGGGTGCATGTTGTAGAATTTCCACTCAATTGGCCGATTGTTGATTAAAAAAAAACATTTATTATAAAAGCTTTCATTAATTAATCCACTCAAAAGCATTTTTGATATGACGCTATGATGAAAGGTAAGAAGTTCAAGTGACCTCTTTTTTGTCGGAGGATTTCATTTTTTACATTAACTTTATTTTTTTTTATTGTTACTTATTATTATCTTATCTGATTTTTTATTTATCAAATTTAAATTTTATTAT
The DNA here is from genome assembly GCA_032356905.1 of Salix exigua. Taxonomy (NCBI): domain Eukaryota; kingdom Viridiplantae; phylum Streptophyta; class Magnoliopsida; order Malpighiales; family Salicaceae; genus Salix; species Salix exigua. Next base: position 11,426,122 of record CM063602.1, on the reverse strand, counting down.
TTTGTTGTTATTTGTTTTATTTGAGGCGATTCATGATTTTTTTTTAATTTCATTCCCCTTCGGCTTTTTATATTTGGTTGATTGTTCAAATGACTTTCTTATTGTTTTTTTTATTTGAAATAATTTATTAAATTATATTTTTTAAACTTAATTATCCTTAAACTTTTTAATCTATCAAATTTAGCCTCTATTTGCTTTTAACAAACTTGATTTTTTAAAATATCAATAAATTATTTTCAGCTTATTTTCCTTGGCATAATAAATTGAAGAAAATTATTTTTTTAACTTGTTTTCTATGATAATGCCAAACATTAAAAAAAAATTCTTTTCACGAATTTTTCGTAGAAACCATTTTTTTTATTAAAATAATAATAATAAATAAACATAGCCTAATCATAAAAGATTTTACATTCTTTAAAACCTAAATAATTTGGATTTATTTTACATAACTCGTCTCTACTTTCATAAAAGTAAAATCTTTTTATATTCACCTTTACTTGTATAATCAAAGGCAGATACAAAAAAAAAACAATTATCATCTCTAATCATTAATACGATTTGGAAAACTTATATTTTGAGACTTTTTTTTCACAATTATACAACCAAACAGAATTAAAACTTATTCATTAACATGATTTTACATTAAACAAATTTATTATAGGATTATAATAAAAATAAAATAAAAGGTGTAAGTTATTGACCCTATTCATATTTTTCTTCTATATTTTTGAAAAAAATAAAAAAATAAATGCTACTAAATCACTATAATCAAGTTAACGAGCTGGATTATTAAATCATCAATGGTGTGGTGCTGTAAAGTGGAAATAAACGAAGAAGAGGCCAGCTGGTCCCATGTGTATGGTCCCCCAAGTTCAACCAAATAGTAAGTTGGGCCGCCTTCTGTCTAGCCCATTTAGTTGCCGTGAATTCCAACAATGGGCTTTTGCTGGATTTGTGGATCCAGCTGGACTCTCTGATGGCTAAGTTTCATAGCTGTTGAGCCCAATAGCAGTCTTGAGCGATAGTAAATTGCAGGGTTATAAGAACTGGCCCAGTAGCTTACCCTGACAGCCTATCAATCTGAGATCCAACCCGATCTAAGTTAATAAGAAACCGGATTTTATTTTTGTCAAAAAAGACATCGTTTAGTTGCCTGTTTTACTGAGTTTTTTATTTATATAAAAAATTAATTGATTTTATAAATATTATATTTTATAATTTTAATATTTAATTAGTATAATTATAATTGATTAAATTCGTTATTTTTTTTTTCAACCAAAATATGATTGAATATTACTGTTATAATTTTAACATCAAATCATAGTAAATTTTCTCCTTTTCCATTTCCATGGCTCGAATAATAAGAAACCTTACTGTTATTCATTACTTAAATTATCATTGCATCATTTTGGAGTTTATTTTGATCTTTTTAATGGAAAAAATTAATGAAAATATAAAAATTAGAGAAAATTCTTAACTATCACTATTTGTTGGACTGAAGAATGATATTATCTAAAGTCTATTGTGTTTGAAGTAAAATTGATAAATAAATAAATAACAAAAAAATACATAAGGGCTACATTAATCTCTATCCCATATACACAGTGATATATGGGATAGACACATCCACTATTGAGTAAAATCCAAATCATTTTAAGCATATAGTAGGTGGTTCAGTGGCAAAAAATTGAGATTAAAGGGTTTGCTTCCTTGTAGTTTTAGATTTGAACCATGTGGTTGCTAATATGATGATTATCGAAGGTTTAAATGATAGTTAACTTTAGAGTTCGTGGGATTAATAAGGTATACGCAAGCTGACCAGTATATACACATTAATAAAAAAAAAACCAAAATCATTTTTTCACCAAGAAATGAGATGGGTTTGTATTTTCTTTTATAAACCTTAAAAGATATAAACTCAATGAATCTCTGAGTTGGTTGTTTTGTATAAACTCAAGGACCGTTTTACTCCACTCCTCCACCAAACTTCTGGAACAAGCAGCTCCTTCCCTCAATTCCCTCCTCTTCAGTGTTCTCTCTCTCTCGCACTCTCCTCTTAACGCGATGGCAATTTTCAAAAGCCGACGACGTATACTTTTAGTCATTGTTAACTCATCGATTCTTTTCTCTTAGTTAATAAATTAATTGAAAGCTTGATTTATTTAGCATTGTGAACTTTCTTCTTTCTTTTTAATATTCGATTTTTAAATAAATTATACTTTCTTGTTAAAAATAAGTGCTTGCTTTTTCTTTCAATTTCGTTTATGTACTTGTTTTTACTCATTCATGTATTTACTTCTGTCTGCTGCTACTACTTAAATTGACCGCATGCTTAGTTAAAAAGTTGTTGCTCTATGCTATAGTATCCGGTTCTCGACGGCAAATTGACCGCATGCTTAGAGATCCGCCAACCCTTTTCAATACTATAGAGGATTTCCTGTGGTTCAAATTATCAGCCGTGACGAGATGCACGTGGTGGGACCTCATCTCAGGTCCTGAATGAAAACTTGGTACCATACAGTTTGGAGGATTTGCAGGCATATTTGAATAAATTTGAGCCATCATATTATACTAAAAATGGGAAGGACCCTCTCGTATACCCTTATGTGTTACTATCAAGTGTCCAGATGCTACCTGCTATCTTATATTTGTCTAAGGAAGTCTGCAGATGAAGGATACGATATCGACGCTAGATCCATGTATCAATCACACTAGAAGAATTGTTGCGCCTTTAAAATCCATTCACTAGGATCTCCACCATCGAACCTAGGAAAATCCAGTCGAATTGTTCTTGCTTGTATGCCTGCATTAACTTCACACAAAGGGTTAGTAGGTCCCCTTGTATTTGTAGAAGTCCCTTCTCCCGAATTGAGTCTTGTTGTAACCTGCGCTAGACCTTCATAACTGGAGGCCAAATTGTTGAGTTGTTGGAGAATGCCTTCCATGAGTATTCCATGTCTAGCTTGCTCTTCTGTCAGCTTTGTAGTAACTTCTTGTAAATGATGGACTGTATCTGCTAATTGTGATAGCCTTGGGCACTCAGCCATGTCGCGAGAACGATGGCTGTGATACCACTTGTTAGCAGCTTAATAAAATTGAAAATATTGAATTTTGGCAATTGAAGGAGCCAGGACCTCCACACTGATTTTTCGTATGATTTAGAAATTAGATGCATATTCTATTCAATTCAAAACTTAAATAGACATTCCTAATACATTGATAACTACCCATGATTAAATTAACTATCCCGATAACCCTCCATTACAAAGTAAATAATTGAAATAAACATTATAGTCACTGAATAACAAATAATTGCTCCCTGCCCCCATAGTAAATATTAATTAATTTCTACCCCTTTATAAATAAAAAAAACCTAAATTCTTCTACCCCAGCTCATTTGTTCGGTTCGGCGAAATTTCTACCGTTGGGTGTTTTACAAAATTTCTAAAATCTAAATCTCTCGGCGTTTTGTAAACCTAAATCTCTACCCCCAGCTCTCGGCGTTTTGTAAACCTAAATCTCAGTTCATTTGTAAACCTAAATCTCTACCCCCAGCGCATTGTTCGGCGTTTTACAATATTTCTACACCCAGCTCATTTGTAAACCTAAATCCGAGAGAGAGAAATGTCAAGACAAGCTGTATCGATTTTTTCTTCAAGGATTTCATCCTTTTCTTACTCACAATCTCGCTCTTTCATGGCAGCTCCACCACCACCACCATCATTGTTTGTTGACAAGAAGGTAAGGTTTATTTTCAAGGAATTACCGGAAAGAATGTAACTTTTCATGCTTAACAAGCTATTGAATATAACACTAAAATAGTGTATAAAGTTTCTTCTTTTTTCTTTTCTTGATTGTGTTTGTGATCTTATTTCGTTTTTTAACTGGATTTATGTGGTTGGGTGGCGTAAAATAGAGACATGTTCTTTTTTATTAAGAGATATCTTCATTGCCCCATTATGACTGATGCTATTATGATTTTATGCAGCTGAAACAGGAAAGCGGGACAAAAATGCCTGCAATTTCATCTTCCTCTGGACGTAATGCTGGAGGTATTACAGCGATATTTAGTTTTACTAATTTATGATCACGCATGTGATATTCCAGGCACCTAAACCCCTCAACATGAATCGTACGGGTAAAGAACCTTGTATAATCTTAGGACTAAATTAGGAATTTTGAAGGGATAGATTTAAATGAAAAAAGAAGAGAATTTAGTTGATAAGAGAAGAGAATTGGATAGAGAAGCAGCGGAGAGAAAGAGAGAAGGGAAATGTCAATTTCATTCACATTTCACCCACTTGCAATCAATACATTGATTCTATGCATTTTAACCTGGACTCTTAGAAATAGCATACACCCTATCCATATATTGCCACATCATCACTACAATTGGTTTTTTAGTTCTTATAGTTGAGCATGTTTTCCATTTGTTACTTCTTAAGATATCATTCAAATGCATAAAAATTGAATAAAAACATTGATTTGACCAGCATCATGTGTGTGATCTTGTTGTAGCTGTAAATCTTATAGAAACCTGTTTTTGTAAGATAATCTGATGAAGAATCCATCTCTTAATAAATATGTGTACATTATCTCCAAGTTCACAAACAGTCAATCTCAGCATGTTCTAATTTTTATACCTTTTATTTTTTTTATTTGCCTTCATGTAGTGTCATGTTCACCTCTGTATGCTTGTACTTTCCAAGATTAGAGTAGTTGTAAAATTTAGGATCATCCTGAACTTTGGATTCAAAATGAATATTCTTTGTGATCCAGAGAACCTTAGGGTTACTGTTCAACCTAATCAGTTGCGATTCCAATAGAATTTCATTTGCTTATGAATCCTGGATGGACTTCATTTGTGCTGAGTGGTATTTTCTTTGGACTTATTGTCTTTGTGGCCTTGTGAATCTCAGGACATCAAGAAGAAAAACCACCAAAAGCAATGACCACCAAGATATGCATAGCGATTCGATCTTTTGAAGATCTAGTTCCTGGAAACACTATTTCAGGGCTTCCAGCTGATGTACGGAAGATTAGATTGCCGGAATCACGTGTCTTATATACTGTGTTACGATCACCTCATGTTGATAAAAAGTCCAGGGAACAATTTGAAATGCGAATGAAGAAACAACTTTTGGTTGCAAAAGTTCAAAGCCATGAATTGAGTAATAAGTATTTTTGGTTAAAACGCCAGCGTATATTTGGAGCACAGTATGAAATTCAGTTTCATTGCAAGACCCGTATGGATAAGGACAAACTCCAGAAATTGCTGCCTTGAAGTAAGATTCTAGTGTACTGTCATTGTGTCTGGGAAATGTGATTCTTTGAAATATTTGTACTCTGGCTCTCGCTAATTATTGCTGTTTCATTTTTGTACCATGCTACACTCAAGAAAAGTATGGAAGTTTTCTTTATGGAATAAATATACTTCGGTCTCCTGCAGCATATATTCCGTTGTATTTCACCATCAGGAGACCTGCTTGCCTGAGAAGAAATATCTATCAACAATGTTGAAGAATTTCTGATCCAAAAACTGTCAGAAAATCGATCAAACATTGTCTTCTTTTAGTGGGAATCAAGAATTTGCCTAATGATCTGGGATAATAAGCTGTCATAGCTTAATCAATCAGTAAAGATTTGGCATACCTAACTTATGCTCTTTCATTTGTGTCACGGGTCATGTCAGATAATCTTCAGCTTTAAAATTTTAAAACTATGTTTTTTGCTGTGAAAGGACAGAAAATAAATAATGAATGAAAGAAAATCTAGCTTGTGAGAAACAGAGAAGGAAAAATAATGGTCCCTGAATATTGAAAACTATGATTGGCTAGGATTTCAGATATAATATCTACATGGTTTAAGATCATGATTTAGGGGTTTATCGCAGTTGTTATATTCTACTGGCTAGGAGTGGACTTGGTAACAATTTTTCTGCACAAGACTTGTCAAGTGCAGAATCCTATAGATCTGCACAAAAGAATGGTTGTTGCTTGGATCCAAGACAAGACTTGTGAGAGCTAAACATAATCAATTGATGTAGGTGCAACTCTAGCTTTCTCTTAGGAATGAGTTAATTCCATCTATCATAATTCCCAGCCTTGGTAATTATGGATCGAGTTTTTTATTAATTGATTTGGTCAAGAAAGAGGTTGTATATAGTATAAATCATATTATGGGATCTCATTTAATAGTGTAAGATTTTAGGTAAGATGATATTTTAACATGGTATTAAAATCTTGTTGACCCAACGGTCACGAGTTTGAATCTCATCACCCCTATTTTATTTGATAAAAATCAAGTACAGGGTTAATGTGGGTCTGTGCAAGTTTCAAGTCTAAAGGGTTTTTACTTGAAGGTGTGTGTTACAAAATAATGTAAATCATATTCTGAAGTTTCACATAATAATTTAAGTTTTTAGGTGAGATGGTTTCTTAACATAGAACACAAAGAAATGTGCGCTACAATACTGCTGCAAAGATATGGGCACGACAAGAGCCCATGCCAATGATTGTGCTCGAAAAATCAGCCTGGAGGAATGGAAGTTTGCCCAAGAATGAAGCAAATGTTTACTTTCCTTGGAATTTTCAACTTCATTACACATTGCTTTAGTCTTTACTTGATCTGTTTGTACCATTCTACACTCAAGAAAAGAATGGAAGTTTTCTTCATGGAATAAATATACTTTGGTCTCCTGCAGCATATATTCCGTTGTATTTCACCATCAGGAGACCTGCTTGCCTGAGAAACATCTATCAACAATGTTGAAGAATTTCTGATCCAAAAACTGTCAGAAAATCGATCAAACATTGTCTTCTTTTAGTGGGAATCAAGAATTTGCCTAATGATCTGGGATAATAAGCTGTCATAGCTTAATCAATCAGCAAAGATTTGGCATACCTAACTTATAATCTTCAGCTTGTAGATTTAAAATTTTAAAACTACTTTTTTTGCTGGGAAAGGACAGAAAAAATAAATAAATAAAGAAAGAAAATCTAGCTTGTGAGAAACAGAGAAGGAAAAATAATCTGCCTTTAACTGCAAATTCAATTTTCCTACCAGATATCTAATTTCAAGAAATCTTGCAAGAACTTCCTTACAGAATGAGAGTTGAATATGGTCAAATTGCTATAGATTAACTTCTCCAGTGATTGAATTCCACGCCAATTGATCTTTTAATAAGGCAAATGAAAATCCTTTGTATTAAACTAACATTGAGTTCTTCAACATTTGAATGCGCTAGTTAAAGCAGTTGAGAAGATCCTTTCTACAAGCAAGCATGGCGGAGAGAAAAGAAAATCAGATTTATTTGATTATGTAATCTAAGCATCGCAAAGGTCGAGCTAGAATAGAGAAACACATTCAAATCGCAGCAGATAACATGGTCAAATCTACACCAGCAGGTTTCTTTTTCTTTTCTTTTTTTCCTTTCCTTTCCTTTTTGCCTAAACAATAAAGCAAAAACAGTGAGGGAATTCACCGAGTAAATGATCCTTCCATTGATACACCGATAAATCAGTTAATACACCATCCCATCTAAGAACTCAAACTCAAACGGTTGAGAATACAGTTGTAGATTACAGGTTACTGTTATTTCCATTCCTGTGTAACAAGTTCTGTAAGTTAGAAAAGTAGATTTACGCTTATTTTTCATGTATATATTCTATTGCCGTAACACTTGAACAATTAATCGAAATACACTGAATATTCACATATCTAATTCTTACACAAACTATTAGGTGAAACTCTAGAATATGGTTTATCCTTTCAAGTGAAAGCTTTTTGGCTTGAAATTTGCACGGACCTATATTACCTTGTGCTTGATTTTTATCAAATAGAATGAGGATGGTGAGATTCAAACTCGTGACTATTGAGTTAAAAAGGTTCTGATATCATGTTAAAAAATCATCTCACCTGAAATCTCAAGCTGTTAGGTGATATTCCAGAACATGATTTATATTATTATATAACAAAATCTTAAGCTATACCAGGTAAAAAGATTGAACTTAGGAAGGGCACCTCAACTTTATATCCCTAAGGTTAATCCATCGCTTTCCACCAGGCTAATCCTAGTGGGGCTTTCTCGACCATCGCTGTCCTGGAAAGGCTCAGCAACATGGTCCAGTGCAGGCATTTAGACAACTGAAAATATTGTTCATTGGTCATTCTTAAAGGCAGTGATACTATGATACAAATCCAAAAGAAAAAGGGTGCCCCGAAGACAGCCTGTGGAGATTGAAATTTGAAACAATCATGGAATTGAAATATGATGGAGATGTTTAATGATCAGAGTAATCCTGTTTTCACTGTAAGAGAACTATACAGAAAAAAAATAAGGGAGAGAATCTTTGTAGCTGGTAGCTTTTCTCCCATGAAAGAAAAGACAAACAAAATTTAAAATCTATCCTTAAATTCTTCCTCTTGTGTCTTTTTTTTTCTCTCCCCCTCATGGCCCGACCATCCACACAATTTCTAAGCACTTTTTTTTTTTATAAGAAACCAAATTTACATTATCGTCACAGAGGAGAGTAGAAGAAAAGAACAAGACACAAGTGGTTGCTGGTCTTTCTTTATTCCTCACTCATTTTCTTTCCCACGTGAATATCAACGTTGCTGCTTTCAACCTCGATTTATTTCCCTGGAAATAAAAAATACCAAAGAATGTTAGGAAAAAACTGATGTAATTAATTATGAAGTGACAATCATGGCAGGGCTGGGATTAGAAAAAGGAGATGTTCATAACTAGATGAAGATGGACTTGCCATTTGATCTCTTGCAATGGAGGACTGCCTCATAAATAGAGCTATCAGAATCACAAGACCTTCGCCAACAATCGTCAGCAGAATTAGCTACGCTTATTCTTGGAGATGTTTCTGCTGAACATACCCAGCTCTTCATCGCCTGAACTTTTGAATCCATACTTTCAGCTCTAGAACTCGACCTGTGGCCTCGGATTCTTCGAAAAAATGGCCTGAGAAAATCCAAGTACTTCTGAATCATTTGCTTCGACGCTCTCCTGCACCTTTTCAGTGATGAGCAGCGACGAGGTTTATTACAGGCTGAAACCACGGTTTTTGGTGCGTGGGAAGAGGTGGGGAGGGCTGAGGTTGAATCTGAGACCTCATAAGCCTCTGTCCTTAATGGATCGAAAAAGAGAGGCATGACATAGCCATTGGAAAAGAGCTCATCAGCATGAACAAGAGTAAGAGGAGATTGTGAAATGGGGAAGTCAAATTTGAAGTCCTGAGAATTTCCGAAGAATCTCTTAGATGGTGGCATTCTTGGGTCCATCTCAATGAAGAAAGCTTCATCTGGGGCATCAATGGAGGCCCTGAGAGAGCTGTCTAGGCTTTCCAGAGATGGTTTCAGGTTAACCAACCAACTATATGAGAAGCTTTCAATAGAGAGAGACTGCGAAGTTTCCATTATTGTCACTCTTGACAAGAAATTTAGGAAAAGAGAAGACGAGATTGTTAGAAATATTAGGGGGGAAAGAGGTACACCTCTTGAGCGCCCACACACCACAATATATATATATATATATATATATATATATATATATATATAATTATGTGTATATATATATATATATATGTATGTATTAATTGGGTATGTGGCTCTTGCAAATGACACAGTGACCAACGAAGTTTATTATAAGTTTAGAAAATACTATAATTATATAAACTATGAAATATTTTTAAAATATTTAATTGTGTTCATCTATATCTTATTGGCTAAATAGAAAAACAAATAATACTGAAAATAAAATCTCAAATTGGAAAAGAATAATTAAAAAATGATCATTGTTTTAGATCGGAAGAAACTCGTTCTCAAGTTAATTATTTGTCAGGCATAATCATCACATTCAGAAACTATCCACCATGAAAACACCTCATATAATATTGTTCAAGCAAAACCTACTCAACCAAAAAATCAATTATTAGTTTAATGTGTTGTTCACTCCACCATGGATCTTTACTATTTTTGTTTTATTATGGATAGCTAAAATCATTATACGGTTCATTTTATCATGGATTTCACCATTAGAGTTTCAATAATAGCACACAATAACTAGCTATCAAGAATCATCAAGCTCGTATATCAACCGATAATCTAGAAAAAATTAGTGGCTTCAAACAACAACAACAACAACAACAACAACAACAATAATAATAATAATAATAAAACTACTAGAGAGCAGAGATATCAAATCCATGCCGGAACGTGCCGTTCCATTTATAAAATCGGGACAATATGACGTCGTTGTCCGGTTTAATTCGTCCGCTTCAAAATTCGCCAATTTCGCCGAACGCTTCTGCTCCGGTTTAAAAACAATTTTTTTTAAAAAAAATAATTATTTTTGACATCTATACATCAAAATAATTTAAAAATACCAAAATATTTTAAATAAATATAATTCAAATTTTAATTATGTTTGTTAAATTAATATTTTATTTTATATATATATATATATATATATATATATATAATTAATTATATATGAACGATAACACCAAAACGGTATGCCTGAATACTCCGAACCGGAATGTTCCGTTCCAATCGAAAAACCGGAACAACGACCGGAACGATATTGATAACTATGCAAGAGAGAGGTATAATATATATTAAAAAAAAATAGGAAAATACAAATAAAAAAAATGGAGTAAAGAAATTAATTTTATTTTTCCAAAAAACAATCATTCGAAATGGAGAAAAGGGAAAGAAAAACAGAAATGGGTGACACCCATTGCATCTCTCTTTTACCCCCACCAGCTTTATTCATGTTTTCTTCTTTGAAGTTCAAAGAGAAGCCGTTGTGAACCATTGGGATGGGCTAGGTCATATCGAAACTTGGTCCTGAAAGGACTTGTTAAGAGTTGCTAAGGTCAGCTGGCACATCGATATCAATTACGCCATTCTATTAAAAAATCTAAGCCATTAAACTCGAGAACGATTCTATTAAAATTAAAAAAAAAACATATTTTTAATCATAAATCATATATTTTTAAATAATTTTAGTGTGATAATATTAAGAAAACAATTTATTTTGAGTTAAAAAACATCTATAGTACAACATCAAAAAAAAATATTATTAGGTCAGACTTCTAAATACATTACATTGGAAGTCTAACCTAATAGTTTATCTCTAACAAAATGAACCTTCATAATGCAGTTAAGAACACGAGAGAGACCCGGCAATAGACCGGTTCATGCACATACTGCAGCTAACTAAAACAAGTAATGTAGACTAGGGATAATAATTTAATCCAAGCTTGATGGAGGTTGATCCAATCCAGCCTGCATAATATGTAATTTTTGAACCGATAAATAATAATAAAAATAATATAATAAACATGTAAACAATAACAAGAAATGAATATTTAATAAATACTTGAAACTCGATGGTGATGAATAATAAGATATAGATATCACAAAATCCAACCCAAAATTATAAATTCTTACCTGTAATCTGTAACCCTAATGCAAAAGTCATTAGGGTTTGTTCTTCACGGTGTTTCACTTTCATGAAAAATATCACTTCTTCATCGATGTTGGTTGAGCTGTTTGCAGGTCTTATGGGTTTGGTGAGTTGTTGTAGACTTCTTTTTGATCCGCTTATATGATTTTTCAGTTATTTACTCTGCTACGAGCTTGATGTGTTCTTTTTTATGTATGATTTTGTTTTCTTGTTGTTTTTCCCTTTAGTTTGTTGATCAGGAGCATGTTCCCTTTTCAGCTTCCTCTTATTTACGCTCTTCAATTTTGTTTATCTTTAGTCTTAATACACTTATATTTTGATAAAAAAAAATCCATGGAGAAAAAGAAAATGTTTTGCTTGACTACTCTCTATTGTTTATCCAAAGGCAGCACAATCATTGCTATGCTTTGAATGTTTCTCACAAACCTGTATTCTAACAAAGTCAACATCGCCGAGCCTGCTTTAGTGCTGTCTGTCATCTTCTTTAACTGATTCATATAATTCGGACGCTCAGAGGGCTCGAATAATGAAGTGCGTCATTAAAAGAATCTATTACGAGGTCCATGGCTCTGCTCCGAGCTCCAACTTGCGAGTAGGTCCTCGAGAATCAATGCTGCTAAGCTCCAAACTGGTAAGTGTCTCCAGGCCTATGATCAGTTCGAGAAAGATCAATGTCGACCGACATTATGAACCGAGAAGAACATCATTATTAAACCAGGAACAGTTTCAAGTTTTTGTCCCGAGTTTCAATAAATTTCCATAACCTGCAGATTAATCTGAGAAACAAACTATTGACATGTAAAAACAGACATACACTGCAAACAAATATTACTGTTTTTTTTTAATTATTTTTTATACTTTGTTTTTTCTTACAAATCTAAAATTTGGTTTCGTTATGCTGAGAGATATTTAAGTTGTATAATTAATGATTCAAAAACACTTGTTTAGAAACGATCTAAATCATGAAAAACACATTTTTTTTATGTGAGAAAACCTCACTTTCCTTAAAATGTACTTCGTCGGTCCAGATAAGCGAGTAAAATCCTGGTTGTTCTAAATTTTTATAAAAAATATACATTTTAACTTGACTGAAGACATATTATGCAAATCATAAATCCTCTACTATCAAACTATATCCCTTAGGAACATGATGAAAAACACATTGCTAACATCCTAGTTGCACAAATAAAATGCAATAAAGCTTCAAGGACACACAAAAAAAAAAATCATTAACAGAGTAAAAAAAAACATTATTTTAAAATATTTCAACAAATAAGTATCTTTCTTGATTAATTCTAACATCGTTAGTTTTATCATCAGTATAGTTAGTATATATGCTGGTGTCCTATTATTATTATTTAATATTATTTTTTGAAAACATATTTGTTATTAGTTTTTTGTTTACATATATATAACTTTAAATAGGTATAAACTTTACACTTTTGTTGAATGTCTTTTATTTAACTTACTTTAATAACGACAAGTTAAATATCTTTACTCGTTAATACAATATATATTTACGTACATCTCAAACAGGAGAGATGGTTAAAGAAAGAAAGAAAAACTATCGGTAGGTTTCTCTGGGGTAGAAATCGCAGGCCTTTGCATCCACTAATGTCCGGTTTGGGAAATCAGTTGCGTTAATTTTTAAAGTGATTTATGTTAAAATATATTAAAATGATATTATTTATTTATTTTTAAAAATCATTTTTGATATTATCAGCACGTCAAAATGATCTAAAAACATCAAAATATATTTATTTAAAATAAAAAATAAAATAATTTTTTTAAAAAAATATTTTTGAAAAACGCTACAAAACACCCTCTAACGGTCCGAGAGGTGGTGGCTTCGAATCTTTATCGAGAAAAAAAAATGCTATAAAGAAAGTAGGTCATTTTCACTGGGAACCGAAACTTAAGGTTATTTACAAAAGAAAAATGTTATAAGAACAAGAAAACAGACAAGGACCCCTTTGGATGTCGGAGAATGAAATGGACAATGACCAACAACTGTGGGACAAAAGCCAAAAATAGAAAGTGACTCGAGGCCAATCGGTCTACCCTTAGTATGTTTTAGTATGTGTTAACATTACCTTTAAAAAATTATTTTTGATATTTAAAAAATTATTTTGGATATTTTAGATTATTTTTATATATTGATGTTAAAATAATTTTAAAATAATTTTAAAACATACCTTAGTATGTTTTAGTATGTGTAACATTACCTTTAAAAATTATTTTGATATTTTAAAAATTATTTTGATATTTTAGATTATTTTCATATGTTGATGTTAAAAATATTTTTTTAAAAATAAAAAAAATATTATTCTAATTCATTTTTGAACAAAAAACACTTTCAAAAACAATATCAATTATACTCATAAACAAACACTCAAACATTTGAAAAGGAGTAATTAAATTTCATAAATAACACTTTATGTTAATGAAAATTATCCTAATCTCTATGGAAATTCTGTCAGAATAACCATCAGGTGAGACTAAGTCACTGTTTGTTATTGTATTTTAAAAATATTTTAAAATATATCTTTATTTATTTTTAATTAATTTTTAATGTTTTTAGATGATTTTTATATGTTGATGTCAAAAATAGTTTTTAAAAATAAAAAAAATATTATTTTGTATATCTACATAAAAAAAACTTTAAAAAATAATATTAAAAATATTCAGTTTTACATTATTTTTCTGTACATCTTTCAAAATTATAATTTCTTTCCCGGGGCTACAATTAGGTTGAAAACGTAATCTCGAAACGTCCACCCGGTGGCTGGTTTGTAATAGCCAGCTGGAAAACATGAGCGTGGAAGCATCCAGTATAAATTTAGTAATACAGTGATTTGCTACAGAGCCAAAATCTGTATTTAGTAATACACTTTTTAAAAAATTATCAGAAGGATTTTTTTATATATTAAAACAATCTAAATAATTAAAAATAAAAAAAATATTTTTTTCGAATTATTTTTAAAACACAATCATGAACAACAACAAAAGTGTTTCCTCTATATGCAGATATGGCACACTGGGATCGACCAGGACTGACGTCATAAATGGCTTTAATTTATTTATTTTATTGTTTTCGAGAATTGCAAAGCACTGAATTCTATGCAGTCCAAAGCACATGGGAGGTGAGGCAATGGTCACTTGGGCCAATTAAAATAATTTTATAAAATTGAGATGTCGTTTCATTAAAACTAAAGGACATTTCGACCCCAACTCAGTAGGACTCTTTCATTTTCCTTACCTTTATTTCTGTGCCATGCTATGTGAGCTCATCATAAAAACACTTAAAGATTCTACGGGATAAATTAGGTAATTAGCACAGAAAATAAAATAATATAGAATGAAAAGGTTTTTATGAAATTGTATAATTGGTGTACAATATGGTTTGGACAAGTGATTTAAAAAAAACAATATCGTCATTAAAAACTATGAAACAACTAAAAACATTTGATTTTAAGAGGAGTTTCATTTAGCTGAAGCAACAACATCTTTATTCAAGTTTGCTGGGCTTGGCCAGCACAAAAGGGCCATAGCAAGCAGGCCAACAATTGCTAGAAATCTAGCAGCACACGAAATACAAATTTCTGAACGACTCCACTGCTATAACGAGTTGTTCATTTATTATTATCATCTTAGAGATGCATGGAACATTTATTGAGTTTTATTATTTGATGCTTCGCTTATTGACTCCTTACTAATACTGGGACACGGCCATAATTTTGAATAAGATCGGTATCATGCCGGCGACAGATTACTGTTTTCCGGTGATGTAATGATCCCCTAGCTCGTCGTCACTAGGAGGTTCCGGCACATAATCATTCAACTTCCAGAATCCATTGTCCATTTGGATCATACCATTGTTCTTCACAGCCCCCCATTTTGGTGGTATTTTATACTTGTCCGCCAATATGTCTAGACGTTTGTTTAGCAGTGATATATCGAGATCGACCACTAACTGGAATTCTTCTTCTTTCCCCTGGTAACCTGCTATTGCATGTAGATAAACCTCTGAATTATGGGGCTCGGCCGTAGGACTCTTGAGGTACGGGGACTTGCTGCTGTCGATTTCCAATTCTTCACCTACATCTCGGTAGAAGTCCGGAAAAAATTCTTTCAGAAAAAGAGGAACAGGATCATCTTTGTTTCTTATGCGCAATACATGAAGATCGTCGGTTAGACCATTGAATACATCTTGGAATCCTTGATCTCCTACGCTGGGACTTGCATATGCAAAGACTGTGACAGGAAATCCTTTGTTCCACCCAGATGGCTTGTTCCAGCCATTGGCAACTATGTCCATCCCGTTCAACGTTGCCAGTGCTGCACCTAAGCTATGGCCCGCCACAGTTATGCTCACTGCCTCTCCTTTCTGAGCATACATGTCCACGAGCTTCCTGACTTCAGCACGAACCTGGCCAGTAGGAACGTACGTACGCAGTAAGATAGATTAGATTTCACATGATTATATATTTTGAGGCAATGACAGAACATTGATTTATTTATTTATCTTACCTGTGTCCTAGCACTGGCCTTATTGTACTTGAACTTTTCACTGTAGGCCACATATCCATTGTGAAACCCACGGTGCACCTTGGGATTGTTGGCTGCTCCAAAAATATCAGAAGCTGGTGTTAAATCCATTTCAAGATTCTGTTTCCATTCCGGATACGATATTGTTCCTCTCCAGCAAACCAAAATATCCCTTCTCCCCAAGACTCTCTGGCCTTCATCAGTTGTTACAGCCACGTAGCCGATCCAAGCAGACCCTTCGAGCACCTTTGAAATGACTTCTGATTGCAAATAGAAGTACTTGGTTACTTGATACTTGAATGGATTCCCATTCTGTAGATTCACATTCATGAAAAAATCTTCTGCCGGATAACGGGAAAGACCATATGAATCTGATGCCGTCACGCAATTGAAGGCATCGCCAATTGCGTCAACCCTTTCACCGTAGTGAATAAGATAGCGACGGAATTCAGTGTTGAGAGGGTGGTCCAAAAGACCTGCCCAGTTCCTCGCGCCATTGAAATCCTTCCAGTTTTCTGCTATGCTTGCCATATCGATGAATCTCGCCGTTAAAACTCAAATGCCTTCTGTTTTTTGCAAGTTATTTATGTGACGTGCATATATTTCATGGTTTTGCATCCTTTATATAGAGGCAATACTGCTGCACTCAAATGGAAAACTTTAAACACGTGCGCAGGAAAAAAAAATCTATACCAATCAAAAATTAAATAAACCAACATGAAAGACAAATTGATTAATAAGGATATGGATTTGACTGGGACGTGTATGGTAGAGATAACGCATAACCTTGGAGCCTATTTTAATTAATTCTTGGATTTTTCTCAATGTCTTCGTCAGGAGGAATAAGAGGCTCTCGTGTTCCGACCCAATATGGCACAAAAAAAATATGGATTGGATATATGTGTGCACGTTGATTTTAAAGAGAATTTAAAAGTGTCACAAACTGTTTTTTTTTTTTTTTAAGTAAACTTAAAAGTCATTAAAGCATCGAGGATTGAAATAATATTTTGATGTTTTTTTTTTCAACACCACCAATAATAGTTACTTTCAAGATTATTTTTATTTTTTTCATGAGATTTATCGGTCATTATTATTGAATTAATTAAAATAAAATAGTCTTTTTATATTTTGTTTTCACAATATAATGTTATTTTTTCTTTAAAAGAAAAATAGTATATACATATTATGTATTAGAGGTATTTTTGACAAATTGCACATTCAATAATCTAACCAAACACCTAGAAGACAAAAAAAAAAAAAAACACCTGTGCAAGCGAGTTTATCTATTTTTATTGTGGTTTTGGGTAGTAATTAAATCCCCAAACAATCCCGTGCAAGACGAAGGTTTGAACCAAAAAACTATTAGGGGATCTATAATCTCATTCTCACTTGCTTCGATGTAGTTATCGCTTCTATTAGTTTTCTCTGTGTTTGCATGCACAGCTTGACTGGCCCATGAAAAGGAAGGAATGGTTCTCCCTTCTAACTTGAGAATATTTAGCTGTCAACGGCACAAAAATGGTGCCAGCTGCCCCATGGAAAACTATAAAACAAAAAAAAGGAGTTAAACGTTGTCAAAATCGTTTTTTTACAGGAAACAGAAATATAATATAAACTGATTATAAAATCATAAAATTATAAGTAAAATATTTTATGTTTTTTATATATGACCATGTTAGAGAATAATATAAATCATATTGTGGGGCTTCACTTATAAGTTTAAACTTTTAGGTGAGATTGTTCCTTAACATGGTATCAGAGCCTTGTTGACCCAATGGTCACGAGTTCGAATCTCACCACCAATATTTTATTTGATAAAAACATAGCACAAAGTGATGTGGGCCTATACAAGTTTCATGCCCAAAAGATTTTCACTTGAGGGTGTGTGTTAGAAAATAATATAAATCATACTATAAGTACCTCACTTACAAACTTAAGCTTTTAGGTGAGATTGTGCTTTTAGATGAGATGGTTCCTTAATAGACCATTCCAGCTAAGCAGTAAATAACAATATAACACAATTAAAATTTGATTATTATATTGGATTGTTATATTTGCATCCTAGAGTAGTAGCACCACTGCCTGTAGTCTGCACTGCACCATCATTTCAAGCTCAAATGGAAAACTTTAAACACGTGCGCAGGAAAAAAAAATCTATACCAATCAAAAATTAAATAAACCAACATGAAAGACAAATTGATTAATAAGGATATGGATTTGACTGGGACGTGTATGGTAGAGATAACGCATAACCTTGGAGCCTATTTTAATTAATTCTTGGATTTTTCTCAATGTCTTCGTCAGGAGGAATAAGAGGCTCTCGTGTTCCGACCCAATATGGCACAAAAAAAATATGGAATGGATATATGTGTGCACGTTGATTGTAAGGAGAATTTAAGAGTGTCCCAAACTATGTTTTTTTTAGTAAAATTAAAAGACATTAAAGCATCGAGGATTTTGATGCTTTGTTTTTTTTTTCTCAGCAACACCAGTAATGGTTACTTTCAAGATTTTTTTTATTTTTTTCATGAGATTTATCGGTCATTATTATTGAATTAATTAAAATAAAATGGTCTTCGTATATTTGTTTTCACAATATAATGTTATTTTTTCTTTATAAGAAAAATACTATATACCTATTATATAATAGAGGTATTTTTGACAAATTGCACATTCAATCATCTAACCAGACACCTAGAAGACAAAAAAGAAAAAAACATTTGTACAAGCGAGTTTATCTATTTTTTATTTTGGTTTTGGGTAGTAATTGAATTCCCAAATATTCCCGTACAAGATAAAGGTTTGAACCAAAAACCTATTAGTGGATCTATAATCTCATTCTCACTTGCTTCGATGTAGTTATCGCTTCTATTAGTTTTCTCTGTGTTTGCATGCACAACTTGACTAGCCCATGAAAAGGAAGGAATGGTTCTCCTTCTAACTTGAGAATATTTAGCTGTCAACGACAGAGAAATGGTGCCAGCTGGCCCATGAAAAACTATAAAACAAAAAAAAAAAGAGTTACATGTTGTCAAAATCGTTTTTTACAAGAAACGAAAATATAATATAAACTGATTATAAAATCATAAAATTATAAGTAAAATATTTTATGTTTTTTATATATGACCATGTTAGAGAATAATATAAATCATACTATAGAACCTCACTTACTAGTTTAAGTTTTTAGGTGAGATGGTTTCTTAACATGATATCGAGCCTTGTTAACCCAAATGATCACGAATTCGAATCTCACCACCCCTATTTTATTTGATAAAACCAAGCACAAGGTGATGTAGGTGCAGTACAAATTTTAAGCCCAAAAGACTTTTCACTTGAGGGTGTGTGTTAGAGAATAATATAAATCATACTTATAAGTACCTCACTTACAAGCTTAAGCTTTTGGTGAGATGGTGCTTTTGGGTGAGATGAGTCCTTAATAGACCATTCCAGCTAAGCAGTAAATAACAATATAACACAATTAAATTGGGTTGTTATATTTGCATCCTTTATATAGAGTAGTAGCACCACTGCCTGCAGTCTGCACTGCACCATCATTTCAAGCTCAAATGGAAAACTAAAAACACGTGCGCGGGAAAAAAATCTATACCAATCAAAAATTAAATAAACCAACATGAAAGACAAATTGATTAATAAGGATCTGGATTTGACTGGGACGTGTATGGTAGAGATAACGCATAACCTCGGAGCCTGTTTTAATTCATTCTTGGATTTTTCTCAATGTCTTAGTCAGGAGGAATAAAAGCTCTCGTGTTCGAATCTCACCATCTCCATTCTATTTGATAAAACCAAGTACAAGGTGATGTGGGTTTGAGTAAATTTTAAGCCCAAAAGACTTTTCACTTGAGGGTGTATGTTAGAGAATAATATAAATCATACTATAGAACCTCACTTACTAGTTTAAGTTTTTAGGTGAGATGATTTTTTTTAGGTGAAATGGTTCCTTAATAGACCATTCCAGCTAAGCAGTAAATAACAATATAACACAATTAAAATTGGATTGTTATATATAACAATACAAATAAAAATTACAATTTTAATTACAGATTTGCAATTATTAAAAAAACATGATTGTTTGTGTTAACAATCACTAACAATAATTCCCACATAAGAACAGACTCCACATGTTCCTATGGCCCTCAAATTCAACTTGCAGAAGCAATTGATGCAGGACTACGTACTTCTAGGGGACAATTTGTGATTATCTGGAAATAGAGTTTAAGGTTCATAATAGGTGTTTTAGGGATTTAGAAATTCAAACAAGGGCTTAAAACTACTAACCTAAGTGTCTGTTTGGGACGCTGTTTCCAAAAAAATCATTTTTATTTTTATTTTAAATGAATATATTTTGATGTTTTTAGATCATTTTGATGTGCTGATATCAAAAATAATTTTTAAAAAAAATAAAAAAACATGTAAAAACACAGAGTTTAAAAAACTATTACAACCACTCTCCCAAATAAGCCTACCGTAGAGTTTAAAGAATCACTCCTTAATGAAAATACCACACGCTCCATCCATCAAGTAAAAACGCAACACTTCATAATAAATATGCCATGCTAAGATTGAATGACTACAAGTTTATATAGGATTCAAATACTAATCTTAATGGAACTTGGATTCAGATTCCTAAGAAAGAAAAACATGTCCCCTTCTTATTAGTTTAAAGATTTTATTTATTCTTTTTTAGGAATTTTTTTCTTTCAATTTTTACTTTCTTATTCCGTATTGTTAGGCTTTTTCTTTCTTTATGTTATTAACATTTTTTTTTGTTTTTATATTATAAAAGATTGCAATAACTTTTTGACAAGTGAAATTAGGATAAATACAATTTTTTTTTTATATTTCCTCATAGTTATAATATCCTTAGTTTTTTTAGAGATTTGACATATAAAAACTTTTTAAATTTTCGATCTTCAAGGGTTTTGATTTATAAATCACAACAATTGTTAGTAGTTTTTGTCGTGTGTTATTGAATCATCATGGTTAGAGTTCACAAAGAAAAAAACATTTCATCTTGGATGAAGATGGTTTTCAACTAAGAAGGTTATCTTGCATGTTTTCATATTAGAGAATAAAAGAACAAGCTTTCATATAATATAATATAATATAATTTTTTAACACGATATAAAATATATAATATAAATTTGAATTATAAAATATTTTTTTGTCTCTTATATATAATAATTTTAGTTAAGTAGTAAATAACAATATAAAACAATTAAAATTTGATTGTTATGTATAACAATACAAATAAATATTTCCAATTTTAATTGTGAATTTGCAATTATAAAAAAACGTGATTGTTTGTTTTCACAATCACTAACAATAATTCCCAACAAATTCCACATGTTCCTTGGCCCTCAAATCCAACATGTTTGATTTTTTTTTAAATAATAATTATTTGGTTGATTTTTCTGGGGTCATTGAATTTTATTATTATATAATTAAATAAAAAATAATACGGGGAAGTATTTAGGGATTTGGAGGACTAATCTAGATTAATAAATATAATATATTTTTGACTCAATATTTTTTTTCAAAAAATAATGTTTTTTTTAAAAATTTGTTTATGTTAAGCCAATTTTTCCTTTTTTTAGATTTATTAAGTCAATCATATAACATTAGATTAATACCCATAAGTTTTAATTTAATTCGTGAGCTATGTAAGGATTCAGGTATTTGTTTTTTAAAATAACATGTTAAAATAGATTTAACTAGTTAATTGTCCGCACTACGTTGCGGGCAGAGCAAACAATTTTGATAATTGTTGAAATTAAGCAATTGTGAGTATCGAAGGTGAAAAAATGGCAGAACAACCGAAGCAGGCAAAAGATGCACAAAGAGACAAAACAGAAGGAGCAAAAAAGCAATGCTTCAAAAAATGCACAAAAAATGAAAAAAAATACAAACACATGGCACAACAGGAATCATATGACTCCCCCCCCTCTAAAAAAAAAAAAACTATAACCCAACCGACCTATAAACCCAACCGTCTCCATAAACCAAACTAACTGAAGCTACTATTCTAATCAATAGTAAAAGCACTCACATTGCAATCTAATCGGCTGGTGTGTCTTTGAGGAGCCTAATTTGTTGTGTTTTCCAGGCATCTTGCTTCTTGTTCGCACTTGGTGGATGACGATTAGGGATCCTTATTCCAGTTTCATGGGGATCCTTATTCCAATGTTATGGTTCTTCAGTTGGTTAGTCAACAAAGCAATTTAGCACACAAAAACAAAAGAAATTGAAGAGTTGGACATTCAAAAGAGAGAGAAAGGAGTGAATCCCAGTAGGCCCCATCAGCCCCTATCTTTGAAAAGAGAACAAAGGCATAGCTTGCGTGTGACTTGTTAAAGAGTTTAAAGGGTCGAGTACGTGGCGCAGCAGGAAGAACGGGCAAAAAAGGCAAAAAAAACCAAATCATAATCCAACCGACCTGTCGCGATGATGATTTTCGACGCGCCAGCAGCACCGCGATCACCCCGGCCAAATTTCAACTTAACCTTAACTTTTGCGCGCCTTTTTTAGTTTATTCCTTCTCTTTTGATTTGTGCATTTTGACCCTCAAGTGACAATTAAACTTTGATTTGACTCTTAATTTTGCATAATTAGCTTAGACAAATTCAATTAGGTCTCCAAAAATTCCAATATTATCAATTGAACCCGAATAAAATTCAAGAATTTCATTTTTCATCAATTAAGTCCTTAATAAAATTAATTTGATCAATTTAAGGCATAATTAAGTCCTTGCACTTAATTAAATTCTTCAATTGGACCCTAAATTAATTCTCAAACATAATAACATTTTGAATTAGCCCATGATTAAATCAAATTGGCCTATAAAAAATATAATTATGATTTTGACTTAATTTTCACCTCAAATTTGTATTTTCTCTCATTTTTTGGAATAAAAGAGATACAATTCGGCTCCGAAAATATTTCAAATTTCCACCGTGATTTTCTACCGACACCAAACCCTTTTTATGTTATTTTTATATTTTGGGGAGAGTAACCCAAAAATTGGGTTACGACAAACCCATAAACCCAACCGACCCAAGCTACTATTCCAATCTACAATATAATCACTCACATTGTATAGTAATTGGCTGAGCTCTTTTAGTATATAGGATAATGACACTTTCAAAGAGTTTTCCACAACAACACATGAGAGTTATGTTGTTGTCATGTTTTTTACACATATATTAAAATTATTAGGGTGTTATATTTTTATAATTTAAACTTTCTTTTGAAATGACAAAATGGCATCTACAAAATAAAAATTGTGAAATTAGAAAAGGGGTTTAGTCAAGAAGTTATCTTTTTCATTTTTGAAATAATGATTTGTTGTATGTCATATGATCTATTGCACTCAAGTCAATAATCTAACTTGTATAATGAATTATAGATATTGAAAAAACCACTCCAATGTTACATGTGGCTGAAAATGAGTTAGTTGTTTGGGCTAATAAGAGTAATTCATCTGTTTTAGTATGGTCTTTCTGGCTGATTGCCATGACAACAAAATTGGAAGGATTTTCTGTTATAATGGTTAATTTTGCTTGGACTGGATGTTTATTGCTTATTGTTTTGTTTTATTTTGTTTTTGTTTTTCTAGGAACCATTCAAGGTAGTCGTTAATATCAAAACAAATATCTTTGGTATAACAATTTCCATTACAATGAGTGCAACGCAACTTATCTTCAAAAAAAGTGTTTTAGTTAAGAATTATCTTTTCAATTTTTTTAATGTACTTATTTTTTGAGATATGTTTTCTGAATTCTTTTAGTTCTTATTAAATAAATGAAATATAAAATAAGTTTTTATTTTAAATCAATGTATGAATATAAAAAAGCTTTTACTAGCAAGTTATTCTTTCAATAGAATTTCATATATATATATATATATATATATATATATATATATATATATATATATATATACTAGCTAATACCTCGCTACTGTCATGGCGGTAATTATATATTTTTCAACAAAAATATTAATTATTTTTTTATAATATATTTTTGGTCAAAATAATAAATTTGTGCAAAATTCTTATGAAGTGCAAGTTTTCTATAAAATATATGAATTTTAAATCGATATAAATTTATCTAGTTTAATAGGTTTAAAAGATATAACAAACATAAAATTATCATCATCATTGAAAAAGCAAGAAAAAATACATCATCATTAAAAAAAATTAAT
Source organism: Salix exigua (assembly GCA_032356905.1). Classification (NCBI taxonomy): domain Eukaryota; kingdom Viridiplantae; phylum Streptophyta; class Magnoliopsida; order Malpighiales; family Salicaceae; genus Salix; species Salix exigua. The sequence goes on along the minus strand of CM063602.1, from coordinate 11,401,869 downwards.
CATATTTTAAAGTAAAATAGAAACATGTCAGGAGTGGGACTTGAACCTCCAACCTCTCAAACAGAATTTTTGTCTCCCGCCTTATAAACTCACTCGGTCACCTTAACATTCGTTCATCTTTCTCAAAAATATATATTAAATTTAATTTTAATGTGGATTCGCTATAAAAAATGTGTTGAGAGTGAGATTCGAACTCATGCCCTTTGAGAGGACCTTAATCTGACGCTCTTTAGACCATCCCGGCTACCTCAACAACCGTTTATCTTTAACGAAAATATATATTAATAGTAGATGTTACTGTGGATTAGCACAGTAAAATCAGGACGTGTTTTATTGTATAGTTAATAATATATATATATATATATATATATATATATCCTTTTATCATAGCGCAGGAAAAACACTGTAGATTGCTACAGTGTTTTTTGGGAACATAAAATAATAATAAAAAATTTAAAAATAAAATACAATGTAACCGACATAAATTAAAATTTTAGAACGATAAGTACAAAAAATAAATGAAAATAAAATCTAAAAACACAAATAAATAAAATATGGATTATTTTTGTCCAAAAGAACAAAAACACCAAAAGAATATATATATATATATATATATATATATATATATATATATTATCATGGCGCAAGAAAACATTGTAGATTGAAAATAATAATAAAAATTTTAGGAATAAAATACAATGTAACCGATATAAATAAAATTTAAAAACTATAAGTACAAAAAATAAAAATAAAATCTAAAAGCACAAATACATAAAATATAGATTATTTTTGTCTAAAAAAATACCAAAAGAATATATAATATATAAATATATATAATATATATATATTATTATATATATAGTAATATATATTACTATTATAATAATATATATTATTATTATTATATATATATATATAATGGCGTGGGCACAATGTTTTGCCCACGCCGTTTATATTATAGGTAATATATATATATATATATATATATATATATATATATATATATATATATATATATATATATATATATATATATATATCAAATTTTGAGATAATGATTGTGGTTTTTTATATAACAAAAAAACACACTAACAACATGTAAATATTATATTTTTTAAGTTATAAATTTTTTATTCCAACCTGCTGCGCTAGTTGTCTAGTAAAGCATGAACTTGGTCATGTACAAAATTACGTCATGTATTTGACAGAAAGAAATTGACAAACACAATAACTTTAAAATAATAAATTAAATATAATTAAATTGGTATATAATCCTTAAAAAAATATGGAGCCTTTTTCTGATAAACAAGCTTGAAAAAATGTAACACTTGAAGCCAAATCATGATCTGCATAACTTGTTTTTTTCTCCGCCCTTTTTTCCTAGACATTTTCTTTTCACATTTGTACAACCAATGTTTTCTTCCTTTTTCATGAAAATTTGTTTGTAGATTAAATTATTTTTGAAAATATTTTAGTTAAAAAATATATTAAAAAAAATTATTTTTAATATCAGTTGTGTCAAGTTGGGCCTGTTTGGAGCATAAAGTTTAAATTTATTTTTATTTCAAAGTGTTTTTTTTTATATTTTTAAAAGGTATTTTATAGGTTAATATCAAAAATAAATTTTAAAAACTACATTATTCTAATATATTTTTAATTAAAAAAACAGTTTAAAAAATCTGAAAAACACATCTCCACAGCCATGATAGTGTGAAAAGCTGAGATTCCGTATCAACTATCAAGTGTTAGGTTACATGCGCAAAGCCCTTTCGGCGGCTGATCCTCGCGAAAACCACAAAATTGCAAACGATTAATACACGTGCCACAAAACCCATAGCCTATAGCTCTAGCCGACCATCTGATCCAGAAAAACAAATTTCAAAGTGTAGTTCACCAACCACTCTACACGTGTCATCTTCTTCCTATTTTTCTTCTCTACATAACTCTTTCCCTCTCATAAATAATGCATGGCCATTGCTCTATTTCGTAGCTTAATTTAGCTCTTTCGAGTTCTTGACATTAACACTCCTAGCCTGCAGGGTGCTGAGTTTATGATCATGGCTACTTGTTTAGTCTTATTTCTCTCGGCTTTAGTTTGGCTTGGAGCTAGGGCTGGGGCTAGCCACATTGGTCTGGGTTCAAGATTGCTGGCTCGTGATCAAAATGAAGCTTGGGTTTCAGACAATGGTACGTTTGCTTTTGGTTTAACTCCAGCGGCCAATGCTGGTGACCAATTTCAAGTAGCCATTTGGTTCGCAGATCTTCCTGGCGATCGAACCATAGTGTGGTCAGCTAACAGGTATGCTTGCTTGTGAACCTTTTTATTATACAAGGAAAACCTTGCATGAGTCCCTGATCTATATATCATTTTTAATTTAGTCCCTAAACTAGTTTATTTTCAGTTGGATCCTCCATGTATCAGAAATTCTCAAATGGGTTCTGTCCATATCATTATATCTTTCATCCAGTTTTTATTTTATGAAATAAAATGATGTCATTTAAAAAGGAAAGGAAAGAGAGAGAGAAAGTCAACACCATTTATACTTGTGTAGTCTTTACAGAAGCTTTCTTACTTTTCTCAGTGATAATCTAATATATAGAAACTCCCTGGTCAACAAAAACGCATTCCTGGAGCTGGACATCACCGGCAACCTGGTTCTAATCGACGGCGAAAGAACAGTCTGGATGTCAAACACCTCCGGCGCGGGGGTTACATCAGCAAGCATGGAAGAAACTGGCAATTTTATTCTCCACACTAACAATAACCACTCAGCATGGCAGAGTTTTGAGCACCCTTCTGATACTTTACTTCCAAACCAGCCTTTAACAGTATCCCTTGAACTAACATCACCGAAATCAACTTCACAAGGTGGCTATTACTCACTCAAAATGTTACAGCAACCTACTTCATTAAGCCTTGCATTAACATACAACCTGCCTGAAACCTACGATGCTTCACCTGAAGCTTATGCCAACTTTTCCTACTGGCCTGGACCGGATATTTCAAATGTTACTGGGGATGTTGTCGCGGTCTTGGATGATGCGGGGAGTTTTGGGATTGTGTATGGTGAATCATCAAACGGAGCAGTTTATGTGTATAAGAATGATGGTGACTATAATGGATTAGAGTCGGCCACAAATCAATCAAGCACTCGGCTAGCAGTTCTTCGAAGACTGATACTGGAGACTAACGGGAATTTGCGACTGTATCGATGGGATAACAATGTTAATGGTTCTCGGGAGTGGGTTCCAGAATGGGCTGCAGTGTCAAACCCTTGTGACATTGCTGGAATTTGTGGTAATGGGGTATGTAATTTGGACAGAAGCAAAACTAATGCTTCTTGTACATGCTTGCCTGGTACTTCCAAGGCAGGAGGTGATAACTTCTGTGCAGGGAACTCATCATCGATTGGAGGATGTGATTCACAGAATGAAAATAAAACATCCGAGTTCAGGATTTCATCTGTGCAGCAAACAAGTTACTATTTCTCCGATTTCTCGGTGATAGCAAATTACAGTGATATTCCTACAGTGTCGAAGTGTGGCGACGCCTGTCTATCAGATTGTGAGTGTGTGGCTTCTGTTTATGGACTTGATGGCGAAAAGCCTTATTGCTGGATACTGAGGAGCTTAGACTTTGGCGGGTATGAGGACACTGGATCCACCTTGTTCGTGAAGGTTAGAGGCAACGAATCGATGGCTCCAGCAGGCTATAAAAGTGGGAAAGATGAGGAAGATGATACAAGAAAGAAGGTTGTGATCATACCTTTAGTTCTTGGTATGACAATTCTTGCTGGCCTGCTATGCCTATTACTATATTACAATGTTCATAAAAAGAGATACTTAAAGAGATCTATGGAGAGCTCTCATATTCTTCCTGGTGCTCCAATACATTTTACTTACCGCGACTTGCTGATCCGTACCTGCAATTTTTCAGAGCTACTTGGAACAGGTGAATAATTATCAGATAAATACAGAGACGGGAGATTTGAGTCTACTGAGTTTTAGTTATGATTTATGCATGCTATTGTCGTTTTGCAGGAGGATTTGGAAGTGTTTACAAAGGAAGCCTTGGAGATGGAACTTTGGTTGCTGTAAAGAAGCTAGACAAGGTTTTACCTCATGGGGAGAAAGAATTTATAACTGAAGTAAATACCATAGGCTCCATGCATCACATGAACCTGGTTCGTCTATGCGGGTACTGCTCGGAGGGATCGCAACGGTAAGAAATGCTTCTCAGAATTGAAAACCTCAAATGTCATCGATTCATCCTACATTTTCATATACAGAAGATTACGAGTCTAACAAATAGTTTTGTTTTCTTGAAAATTTGTTCATTTCCTTTGGCAGTCTCCTAGTTTACGAGTTCCTGAAAAACGGGTCATTGGACAAATGGATCTTTCCTTCGTATAGCTGCCGGGACAGACTACTGGATTGGTCAACGCGCTTCGATATAGCCATTGCTACTGCACAAGGGATTGCTTACTTTCACGAGCAATGCAGAGACCGGATAATCCACTGCGATATCAAGCCAGAGAATATCTTGTTAGATGAGAATTTCTGTCCCAAAGTATCGGATTTCGGACTGGCTAAGATGATGGGAAGGGAGCATTCGCATGTCGTGACAATGGTTCGGGGAACTCGAGGTTACCTGGCCCCAGAATGGGTTAGCAACAGGCCTATTACTGTGAAGGCTGATGTTTACAGTTATGGAATGCTTCTTCTGGAGATTGTTGGTGGCAGAAGAAACCTCGACATGTCTTTTGATGCAGAGGACTTCTTTTACCCTGGGTGGGCTTTTAAGGTATCGAAAGTTTTCTCCCTCAAGCTTAAGGGTATTTCCATGGCGGTAATTCTCATTTAATCTGATCATGATACCATGGATTTTTGCAGGCGATGATGAATGATACACCACTGAAAGCAGCAGATCGCAGACTAGAAGGATCAGTGAAAGAAGAAGAGCTGATCAGAGCAGTGAAAGTTGCTTTCTGGTGCATCCAAGATGAGGTCTTCTCGCGACCTTCAATGGGGGAAGTGGTGAAAATGCTGGAAGGATCAATGGACATAAACACGCCACCGATGCCACAAACTGTTTTGGAGTTGATTGAAGAAGGCTTAGAACAAGTTTACAAGGCCATGAAGAGAGATTTCAATCAATATAGCTCCTTCACCGCTGCTACTGGTCATCCATCATCTCAGGCTACATGCAGTTACTCAACAATGTCACCCAGATAGGATAAGAGTCAACAAGATTTCGTTTGACTTTTCTGCCTAAGATTTTTGGTCAATATTGTATTGATTTAATTAAACATCCAATTACACTGTGTTAAATTAAATTTTAATTTACCCTCGCAGGTTCTTATGTGGTTTTTCAATTTCATCGAAAATCTTTTATTTGTTTTCCACTTTATGAAAAGTTCAATTTTATCCTTAAAGTTAATGGAATATCTCAATATACCCAAAAGATAGGAATAAAAAATAATTACAATTGAAAAAAAAATCATTAAAAAACCTATTTTATTTTTGAAAAAAAAAATGCAAGATAAAAAAAGTTTTTTTTTCATCAACATTATCCGGTAATCCTTTGAAAATAAAGAATACAAATAAACTAAAAACAGATATGGAGTCTTTATAATTTAATTAAGAGAATTAACCATTATTGTATCTCTCACTACCATATTATGGATTGTTAATATTGTATTTCAAAAGTATTTTTGATAATTTTTAAAATTAAAAAATTACTATTTTTAGATTATTTTCATGTGTAGAAATTAAATATAATTTTTTTATTATTATATTTCTGACTGAAAATTATTTTTAAAAGTAATCTCAATTACACTCCATAAATGCACTATATCTATATCTATATTGTTTTTTTTATCCAGTTGTCCATTAAAATCCTATGATATTTATTGGAGTTTTCATAATTCTTTATACTTATCATTACTTTTTATTGAATAAATCATTCTATTTATGTTATTATAGAAAAAAAACCTGAAGAAGAAACATGCACTTTTGAATTATTATATTAAAAACCATCATGTTAACTTGTAAGTGTTTTATATTTTACTATCTGTTGTTTTTTAAATTATTTTTTACTTGAAAATATATTAAAAAAATATTTTTTAAAATTTATTTTAATTAACACATTATAATTTTTATAATAAAAAATATATTTAAAAAAAAATCCACACCGGAAACGAACACCACATTAGAAATTTACAAGACCGAGCGATGATAAAGAATAATAATAATAATAATAATAATAATAAAAAAAAAATTCATAAGTTTTTGAATCCGACTCCCAAACGGGCCTTATCTTGTTAGTGGGCCATGATCACTTTACACGCAGCCCACTCACCAGAACCCAATTTCACTTTTTTTCACACTCTAGTTTTCTAGCTATTTAATTATTTAATTTAAAAACGAAGCTAAGCTAAAACCCTTTCCCTCTCATATCTCTGGAAAAAAATAAAACTATAAAGAAAACAAACGCCATTGGAGAGACGACGAGTAGAAATGGCAAACGAACAGGACATGAGTAACTGGACCGATTTACTCCACTCCTCCACCAAACTTCTGGAACAAGCTGCTCCTTCCCCTCAATTCCCTCCTCTTCAGGTTCTCTCTCTCTCTCGCACTCTCCTCTTAACGCGATGGCAATGTTCAAAAGCCGACGACGTATACTTTTAGTCATTGTTAACTCATCGATTCTTTTCTCTTAGTTAACAAAAATAAATTAATTGAAAGCTTGATTTATTTAGCATTGTGAACTTTCTTCTTTCTTTTTTAATATTCGATTTTTAAATAAATTATACTTTCTTGTTAAAAATAAGTGCTTGCTTTTTCTTTCAATTTCGTTTATGTACTGTTTTTACTCATTTATGTATTTACTTGCTGCTGCTTCTGCTGCTGCTCCTACTACTACTTAAATTAATTTTTTGACCATTAGAATTAGTGCATTTTGTTGTTTGTACTAATTTGTTGAGTTTATAATGTTTTTCTGTATGTTTCAGAGAAACTTGGATCAATTAGAAGCATTATCGAAGAAACTCAAGGCTAAAACCATAAGAACCGAGGCTCCTTCCCAATCTATTGCCGCTACAAGGTTGGTTTTTTCATTCACCATCCCATTTTCTCTCTATTACTGTTTAAATACTGTGTTCTATGATGTCATGTCTATCAAAGGCAGCATTGATTGGAATCTTGGGAGTAAGAAGAATCTTGAGTAGCTGGGGTTTATTTGTGTTGTTTTATGCGTTCACAGGCTTCTTGCACGTGAAGGAATAAATACCGAGCAGCTTGCACGAGACCTAAAGTCTTTTGAATTGAAGGTGAAATTTAGCTTATGTTTTAATTAATGAGTATAGGCTTGCCTTGGTTGACACGGTCTGCAAATTTACGTTATCGAACAGTTGATGAAAGACTATAGACTCCAAAAGTTTGTTGAAAAACATTTTTTTATGTTGTGTTGAATGAAATTAAAATTTGATTAGAAGTTTGTTAATACACTGCCTTGTTATTGTGACCATGCTGAACTTGCTTTCGGCTACCATTTTGATTTTACGTTTTGTGTAGTGATGTGTTTTCTTCTTTTGAAGTTCCTGTTTCTTTTTCTTCAATGTAATATGCAAGGTTCACAATTGGAATTTCATTAATTATTACACCTGCCTTTTCTCTTCCTAGACAACATTTGAGGATGTGTTTCCTGCCGAGGCTACAAGTGTTGAAGAGTATCTTCAACAGGTAATTTTTGCTGCTTTTTTATGAACTGAGCAACAGATCTATGATAATAGCTGCGATTATTTCTTGTTTGTTTAGCTCCTTAACTCTGTGATCGGTTTTTGTGGTTTGAGAATATTTCACGCTGCTATTCTGTCGACTGCTCAGATGTGTAGTTGACATGCTCTGTTAAATTTAGTTATTACCAAATAACTAAAACATAAACACGTAATCTAATGGAACAAACATGTTGTTTAAGCTTCATATCTTTTAGGAAGGAAAAAGATTTAGGGAGAAAAACTTCATCAGTTTTCCTTGTTTTTCTTCAAGCTTCATGAACTGTCCTAAAAACATTCTTCCTGTTATGTTCAAGTTGGGGAAAAGCAAAATAGTACCCCAGGAAGCTGTTCTAATCTTTAAGCTGGTGCTAATGTGTCCATATATAATAGCATAGTTTTGTTTTTACCATCTATTTGTTTGGAACTACTGAACTGGAACTTTCAATACTGATGGTAATTCTCTCTTGTTTCATGAGTTTTGTCATTTGCAATTACATATATGGATGATCGTGGTACATGCAATTGGCTGATAAATGCTTTAACATCTTACACAATATTTCCTCATTTGGTTGTGCAACTCTGCTTTGTCTCAAGTAGTTGCATCGTGCTATTTAGATGGATGCTTTTGCTTCCTAAAAGGTGGTTGTTACTGGTTTTATGGTTACACCATGCAATTTTTGTCCATAGGTTCATGAAATGGCAATGGTGTCAGCAATCCAGGAAGCTCAGAAGGATAACGTAAGAAGCTTTAATGATTACATGATGAGAGTTTTGGAGGTTAGTGCCATACAGCATGTATTTGAACTGTTGGTATAATTTGTTTATTGCCATCATATGTAAGCTTCTAAATCAATCACAGCTTATGGCTTCTTACTAACCATTTTTATATGTTAAGTGACTTTAGTTCCTATTCTTTTCTTAATGGTTTACTTGTAATTTTTTTAAAAGCTGCAATATTACAGACATACAATAGTCCTGCTGCAATGAAGACTAATCCACCCAGAATGAATATGGGATTCACGTAAAATAAATTTAATGCCTGCGTGGCATTATTACCCACTAAATTTCCATCCTTTTTAATATCTGTTTTGACGGTGGAGGATGGGAAATTAGTATATAAATGATTTTTCAAAGCTAGTTTGGTCATTTAAAGGCACGCAGTTTTGGATTTAAGAACCAAAAGAGGCATTGAAGTTTTCTTAAAGGTTTCTATGCTCACTGTGTTCTTACTTTGGTTGATGAGTCAAAGTTGATATATTGCAGGAGGATTGGCAAAAGGAAAGACGTGACTTTCTTCAGAGCTTGAGCCGAATTTCATCATCGCCCAGGACTAAAATAGTTGATTCAAGTACTGGACGTGCCCATCCTGGTCAACTAGCTTCTCTGGCTTACAGTCCTCATGCTTCTTCTGGTCCATCTGGCATGGAAATTGTTCCTTTAGCTAACAAATCCATTGTGGAGAAAAAAGCTCCGGCCTGTGCTGAGGTTGTGAAGAATCTGAACAGTGCACGAGAGCATGGCTCACAATTCAAGGTAAGGCCGGTTTGTTTGCTCCTTTTCTCTGTTAAAACTTGTTTCCACATGTTGTTGAAACACATCTATTTCTTGAGTTTGTGGAGAAAAAAGCTCCGGCCTGTGCTGAGGTTGTGAAGAATCTGAACAGTGCACGAGAGCATGGCTCACAATTCAAGGTAAGGCCGGTTTGTTTGCTCCTTTTCTCTGTTAAAACTTGTTTCCACATGTTGTTGAAACACATCTATTTCTTGAGTAGCTACAGACTAGGGAAAACTAGAGAATCGAAAGATTTGATAGCAACTTTATTTTTATAATGTACCAGAAGTGTCAGCGTGGAGGGTGTATCTACTAGAGAATAGAAAGGGTATTCCTTTTCAATGATATTTACCGCTCAAATCTCATGGACATTATACTTTTGTTTCATCTTCTCTTGTGTTTAGGTTCTCTTAACTTGATACTATTGATATATGTATATTTTATTTCCTGCTTGCTATTCCTGTAGCCTGCAACAGCTTTCAAAAGTGCTTATGAAAGCTTAGGTGTTGAAGTATCTGGTGGTAAATCTGTTAACATGCAAAAGATATGGCACCTTGTTCAGGTATACTTTTTATTTATTTCCTTGTTTTCCTGAAATAGATTCTAGGGGGACTATTATAGAGTTTTTAAGTTCAGTCTAATGAACAATTTTTTATACTGATACTTACAGTAAGTATTTTGAAGTATTATTTTCCATCTAAATATATATGTATACTTTGACAGACATTGGTGGGTGAAAATACAACCATGCAACCGAGTGTCTCAAGAAAAATGTCATTAGCTATTGGTGCAAGGCGCCATCTTGAATGGGGCCATGAAAAATACATCATGGATACAATACAAAACCATTCAGTACAGGTAGTAATTCTTTCAGTATCTTCTTATTTTTTGGACAACATATTATTTTTCAGAATGACATAAATTCTTATATATGTGTAGCAGTATTCTTTTTGTTCACTGCTGCTACCTTTGTTCTTTGTGCCTAACAAATTGTTGCTTGGTAGAGTTGATTACTTTCATCATTTTTCTGTTCTCATGTCAGGCTGCTCTTGGGGGGGCTGTTGGGAATTTACAAAGAGTTCGTGCATTTCTTCGGGTTTGTTAATATTGCTATTCAACTTGAACTTCCTACCTGGACTTGTTCATTGACATTTTTCTTTTATGTGAAATCATATTTTTCTTGTTTTTCTTATCTTTCCATGCAGATTCGATTAAGGGATTATGGAGTTCTGGATTTTGATGCAGGTGATACTCATAGGCAGCCTCCAGTTGATACCACTTGGCAGCAGGTCATTGATAAATTCTTATTTTAGGGCCTTGTTGCATGTGAATTTTGCTTAGGAATGCTTTTAATAGTTTTTGGTCTCCTAAATGCTTGTTAAATGAAAGCCATGGGGCATTGTTTAAGGGGTTAATAAAGTAAGAACCACAATTCATCTGTACGATAGTAGCCTTTGTGTTTTTCTCTCTTAATTATGTGTCCACGCCATTTTATTTGAAATTGCACACCACTAATATCTACACTATCTTGTTTTAGAGAGACCTCCCGTGGCTATAATTTATCTATTTGAAAACAACACTAGCAGTGGTTGTTAGGATAAATTCAGAAGCAAGAATAATAATTAATATAGTGTGCATGCAAGCATGTGTATCATTTAGTTACACTCATTAATTTGGGCCAAGTCATTCAGCAGAATATTAAATTCCTTTTGAAGCTATTTTGACAGACCAAAATAACAGGATGCTAAATTTATTTTCTGCTATAAAGACATAGCAGAGTACCGAGCAATCGTGTTTAATAATCTTTCATCTAAAAAATCTGTGTTTCCATACTATATCATATTTTCTTTTTTCAACAGATCTATTTTTGCTTGAGAACTGGGTATTATGAGGAAGCAAGATCTGTTGCCCTGTCTTCTCGTGCTTCACACCAATTTGCTCCTATGGTACTGATTTTCTCTGCTTAAGATAAAAAATTATTTACTTTATAAGCAGCCTCCATCATTAGCTTTCCCTTTCACAGCTCATGGAGTGGATTAACTCTGGAGGTATGGTGCCTGTGGATATTGCAGCTGCCGCTTCAGAAGAATGTGAAAAAATGTTAAGAATGGGTGATCGGGTGGGTCGGGCTGCATATGACAAGAAAAAGTTGTTGCTCTATGCTATAGTATCTGGTTCTCGACGGCAAATTGACCGCATGCTTAGAGATCTGCCAACCCTTTTCAATACTATAGAGGATTTCCTGTGGTTCAAATTATCAGCCGTAAGAGAGTACCATGGCGGGACCTCATCTCAGGTCCTGAATGAAAACTTGGTACCATACAGTTTGGAGGATTTGCAGGCATATTTGAATAAATTTGAGCCATCATATTATACTAAAAATGGGAAAGACCCTCTCGTATACCCTTATGTGTTACTATTAAGTGTCCAGATGCTACCTGCTATCTTATATTTGTCTAAGGAAGCTGCAGATGAAGGATACGATATCGATGCAGTCCATGTATCAATCACACTAGCAGACCATGGGGTTCTTGCTGAAGGTACTGGAGCTGGGCAAAAAATTGGGGTAATGGATGCTTATGCAGAGGTCTCTAGCATAATTAGGCAGTACGGGTCTGCATATTTACGTCGTGGAAATCTCTCAATGGCACTAGAATATTATGCCCAAGCTGCAGCTACAGTAGGTGGTGGAGAAACATCATGGACTGGGAGAGGTAATATTGATCAGCAGAGGCAGAGAAACGTGATGTTGAAGCAATTCCTCACTGAGCTATTGCTAAGGGATGATGGTATTAATTTTTTACTGGGTCCAAGAGGTGCTGGAGAAGAAGGTGAATTGGCACGATTTTTGACTGATTCTAAAGCAAGACAGCAATTTCTACTTGAGGCTGCTCGCAAGTGTCAAGAAGCTGGACTAGATGAAAAGGTTAATTTTCCTCTCCTTGCCTTTTGACTCTCTTGGTTTGGAAATCCTTCTTTTTTTGAGTTCTTCAGGGCTTCACTTTTTTTCTCTCTAGTTATGCATCTCTATTTCTCCAGAAATGTTTATCTACCTATTGGTAAAGTAATATAGTGACTAGCTGGGTTTCTTACCTCCATTGCTCTTTCGCATCACATTTTCTCTTTGTTGATTTGCCCTGGTCCGATTGCCAAAATCCAGTCCATAGAAATTCTGAAGAGAGTTGGGGCATTCTCTATGGCTTTAGATACAATCAATAAATGCCTGTCTGAAGCAATTTGTGCACTATCACGTGGTGGATTGGATGGTGAGAGCTGGAATGCTGGTCTCATTCATTCTGGCAATGAGATTCTGGAGACATTTAAGTATTATCCTAATGAAAGGTAATTATGATCCTGTATTTTCCCTGGCTTCCTTTTTGCATTGTTAAGTTTGGGATGATAATTTTCTTTTGATATATTTTACTAGAGTACAAGTGCTTGAAGCTTTTATATAATTGAACTGAAAGCAATTTCTGAAGCATCAAAAGCTTCAACTTCATGGTTTATATTGTGAATGTTGTCTGCAACCTACGCTGTTAAATTTTTAAATTTGAGATTAAATTGTAATTGACTAGAGAAATCTCTAACTTCTGTTCTTGAAATTCAAGCTGTTGGTGATGACACATGATACAGCCTAATCTGTGTTGAATACTTCATTCACTAACATTTCGTGCACCAAGTTAGTATTGAATTGTGTGTCGATTTGTCTTTCACCCATATTTTTGCACTCATTTTCACACCATCATGAAGATTATTTACTTGCATGATGTTTTCTTATTGTTGAACCTTGTTGATGGTGCTGGCTTCTCACCTCCTGAACTTCATCCTTGCCATCAACTCGAGTTTGGAACTTATTCTACAATCAATGAATTCTGAACTGTTGGGATTCTAACAAATTGACAAGGTTACTAAAGTATGCATAACAAGTTCCTCTGAATTTTTAACATCCCTTCTCTAGGATTTTTATAGTTTTCAACATCAGTGTTATTTATTCTTTTCATGTCTTCTCAATAGTTTTCCTGAACTCAATCATTTGGTTATGGTACCCAGTTTTCAAGAAAGAGATCATGTCCTAGAGCAAGAAACAGTATTGAGACAGCTTGAGGCAATATTATCTGTTCACAAGCTGGCGAGAACTGGCCATTATCTTGATGCTTTAAGGGAGCTTGCCAAGCTTCCTTTTCTTCCACTGGGTCCACGAGTGCCAGATGTCATTGTTGACGCGCTCCAGAATTTATCTCCTCATGTTCAGGCTTGTGTGCCGGACCTTCTGAAGGTTGCTTTAACATGTTTGGATAATGTGACAGATTCTGATGGATCACTTCGTGCCATGAGAGCAAAGGTATTTTGGAAAATTTATGCTCTGATCTTGTTATTTTTTTTTTTTATAGATATTGATGCTCCTTTGCAAATGCTATTTTGCTTGTGATCTCTTTGAAATGCTTGCAAAAGAAATGGTAGTTTTGAAGGATAGTGAGTGAAGATTGTCAAAAACTTCAACCTGGATCATAGTCATATGATCCTATAGTCTAGACATATAAAATCTTTTGAATTTCTGAGAAGAGTGTGAGCGGGTAAGTTATTGGTGAGATTGCAGAAGTAGAATCTGTGGGATCATATAATCTTAATTTTTGAAGCAAATTAAGTCTTTTTTTCTTACTAATCTGTCTGAACATGAAATATGGATTTTCTTTTACCCAGTTTAAAAGACAAGTAAACTTAAATCTGGATTGCAAAAGTATAACTCGGCTTAAGTGATGACACAAGTCCTAAGGTTTTGGTGACCATATCATCATTTTCTAGATAAATCCTCAAATTCCTAGCATGCCTTTATCACAATTATGTCATTATAAACAGATGAAAAACTCGATATACAAAAATTTTAGTTGAGACACCCAGTTGTGAGAAAAAGTTCAGGCACACAAATGTACTGTACTTGAAAACTGAGAAAGGCCCATTCATTAAAAATAATGATGATGAGCTAGAAAAATATTTGAATGGGTTTTGATAGTTATTTCTACAGATTATATGGAGAGCCAGAAATGATGATGAAAATGACACCGATGTAATATGAACTCGTATATGCTTCCAAATGCGTGCCCATGCACAATTCTAATATCTATGATTTGCAAAACACATAGTGGCCATCAGGCGCACAATGATTTCCTAGTGATTGTTATTATTATTTTTCTGTCACCTTTTTGCAGATTGCACAGTTCCTTGCAAATAATATGAATCGGAATTGGCCTCGTGATTTGTATGAGAAGGTTTCTCGAAGTTTGTGAAGTAAATAAACGGTGGTGGTTTGAGTTGTCAATTCATCCCTCAGGTAGAAAAATCTGGTAGAGGCAGTATTTCAGGTTATCATCATTCATGTAGCTCCTTGAACAGTCAAAAACATTTTAACCTAACCAAAATGAACTCTGCAATTTCGTATTTCAAACTGGAAGATCCTCCTATCTATAGTTCTAGACTTTGAAATGTGAGCTCCATATGCTTCTTCTTCTTCTTCTTCTTCTTCTTTAATCTTTTAGAATAAGTTTATGCTGACAATTTTTATGTCGTTAACCATTTCCCTCTTGAGGTGTCGAGCTTTGCTGTTAATTTTTGCAGAATATATAAGCCGATGATAATCGACTGTTGTTGGTTTTCTCCTGCGCAATTGAAACCAGAGGATGACAAAGATATTTGAGGATTATTTGATCCAATCACTGAACATACGAGTGGAGGTCGTCTTCAAGAGGGGTATCCTTTTATAGTTTTTTCATGAGCGGTGACATGGTTCCTCAAGTTTAGGAAATTGGCCAGTTTTACATTCAGTTTTATCTTCTATTTGAAACTGTAATCTTATTTAAACCGTTCGGCCAAAGTTCAGTTCAGTTCTTGATTGAGTAAAAATTCAATTTTTTTCTCTATTATTCTTTTTCATCACACTTGAACCCATGTCACTTACCTCATTAAATATATTTTCTTCCTACAAAGTTCCAATTTAATCAAATACATCCCCCTCCTTTTTTATTTAGGCATTGCTGAATTTCAATAAAAAAAAAGAGGGTGATTCATCATTAA
Source organism: Salix exigua (assembly GCA_032356905.1). Taxonomy (NCBI): domain Eukaryota; kingdom Viridiplantae; phylum Streptophyta; class Magnoliopsida; order Malpighiales; family Salicaceae; genus Salix; species Salix exigua. Next base: position 11,386,468 of record CM063602.1, on the reverse strand, counting down.
TTTCAAGTCTCAAGTCTTTATCTAGGTTTAGTTCATTTATTGAATCATGATAATTTTTTCTTCTCACAAATCCAACACATGCCTTCCAATTTTAAAGATGGGAATGTGTTTTTCTTTAATCCAAGTTTAAATCACTATTTAAACTTAATTCACACATTTAAAAATAATTAAAAAAAATACTTCCTTTAATTCCTTCATAAACCACGCATTCAATTCTTCAACAAAAACAAATAAACATAATTAGATCAACATTCATTCAACATTTTTTTATTTGACCAATTTTCTCTAAACTGCTGAATTTTTCATCAGGAGATGCCTGCTGCAAATGGAAGACCGATTCTTTAACAAAAGATTATGGTGTCATTTAAATTGTTTGTACTTAAAAATCCTATGCTGTAGTTTTCTGGATTATTCAATAATTACCAGGCTTGTATTAGTTTTTGATTGTGTATGTATAATACTGCTGTTCCTGAATGAAGATTGAGTGATATATGCCTCACTGTAGTGTCTGCAGTATTTTTCACGATGAGGCGGGTGTTTTGAAGTGCGGTTGATTTTAAAATTATTTTCATTTAAAACTGTATTAAAACAATATATTTTTATTTTTATAAATTATTTTTGACATCAATATAAAAAAATATCTAAATATACTAAAAAAAATAAAAGAATTTTTTTTTAAAAAAAATCATTTTGAAATGCTTCCCAAGCAGCCCGATATTTTAGCAAATGGTCTTGAAGAAATCTGTATTGAAGTTTCATGGCACAGACAAAAGTTATGAGTTGCTAAGCTGTCGAAACTAGTAGTATCCAGAGCTATGTTCTATGCCAATCCACCAATGCAAAACCCAGCAGGTAATCTGGAGTGAAATGAAAAAACAACTATGCTGCCAACAAATGTATTGGTTTATTTTTTAAAATGATATTATTATTTGTATCTATAAAATAAAATAAATTAAATTGACGTACGTACATGAACTCAATGGAATACAAGATTTTACCTTGAGTGGTTGGGGTTTAAGAACTAGGTAACATTACATGTCAAAAGTGTTTTTGAGAAAAAAATATATTTTTTTTTTATTTAAGTTGATTTTTTTTATGTTTTTAAATATTTTGATTTTTTATATATTTTAAATTAATTGTTTTAAGTGTTTTTAAGTCATTTTATTTTTTATTTTAAATTGATTTTATTTGGTTTTTTAAAATTATTTTGATATATTGATGTTAAAAATATTATTTTAATATAATTGTTTTAAAAAATAATTTTAAGAGGCTGAATAAATAATAGTACTCTTGGTTGTCCATACGCTAGTTGTCCCATATGAAAACTAGGCCCATGAGCCTGTTTTGTTTTCTTACAAGTCCACTACATTTCAGCGTATATTATTAGCACCGAAAATTGAACAGCAGACTATTATTATTATTATTATTATTATTATTACAAGAAAAGAAAGGAAAAAACAATTATTATTATTATTAATAATAATAGCGCCAAGGCTCCATTTTACCAAACAAATCTCTCAGTGGTTCTCCTCTGCAAGCTCTCCAGGGTACAAATTCACCATTTACCTCTTACAAATCTCTCTTTTCCTAAAATGAAAATCCCTTAAAATCTTCTTTTCATTACAATCTTAACTGTCTTGGGTTTTCTTTCTATGTAGGGTTTGAACAAAAACATGGAGAACATGCAATATGCAGAGGAGCTGGTAAGAGAATTTCTTGTATTTAGAGGGTTTACTAATGCCCTACAAGCTCTTGATAATGAATTATCCACTGATATCGGTAAAGAGTTTCAAGTTGATAAGCTAATAGACTTGATATTTGCTATTTACATTCCTAGATTTCAAGTTGATAAATTAGTGGGTTTGCTTAATTTTTTTAAGCAATGCTTTTCCAACTTATCGGAGAATGTTCTTGTTGATACTTTGTTAAAATTGGAGAGTTATATTTTGCGGTATTATATTGTTAACGCCATTCAATTGGGGAGGAAGGATATGGTTCTGGAGTTTTTTGGGATCAATGGGAATGAGTTGGCGCAAAAAGGGCATGACTGGACTCCATGGTTCGGTAGGTTTTGTTGGTTCCTTTTGTTCTTGTGGTTAAGTTTGGTGTTTTGGATTCCGAGTTTGTTTTATCTTTTAATTCGGGGTATGTGTTGTAGCTATTCCTTATGTGAAGAATCCTAGCTTGGATCCTCAATTTCGGATTTATTTCTCTAAGGAATGGTATGAAGGGTTGCGGTTGTCTGTAAGGAATTTTTTCAATGAACTCTTCAATGGTACTCATATCCTTTTGACTGGAGTCACTATGATGATATGCTTTCTGAAATGTTCTGTTTCCCTGTTATTGCCACCAACTTACCTTGTATTTTATATTAAGATGATGCACTTTGAAATATGGAGTATCATTTAGCCTGTCCATGCTTCACAGCCTAAACTGTTTCTCCATCAGCTGGTTGCCGATTTATGTGAATTATTTTTCGATTATAATGTACTCAATTTGTGAATTTAAAGTCTCAATGGCAAAACCTGTGCCATCTTATGGGGTTTATGAGTCCCCTCAAATCACCAACACACTCCTTTCATGTAGATCTATCCCCTCTTCCTGCAATCCTACAAGAGAGCTACTTGACCTTTTTGGCACGAATTATTACATGATCAAATGTTGCTTTGGTTTTCTGTTCATATTAAAGTGTTTTTACTGGTTGAATTGTGAGGATTTTTCTTAACTAAGCCACGCATCCCGGCGCTGTTGAAGATAAGTTCAGAGAAAAGCACTGTCAACCATCTAAAAAAAGATATCAAGCAGCTAAATCTTAAACTATCTCAACTTCAGGCTTTATTGGAGGAGAAAGAGGCTTTGATATTCCAGTTAAGGAGGTAGGGATGCTTTTCTTCCCTTCAATGGTTTATTTTTTTGAGTTGTGACAGCTGATACCATTTTTGGATTCAGTAGTGCTGGTAATGCTCCGTCATCATTGGGAACAAGTGCAGGACAAGCTAGCAGTACAACTTCATTTAGTGGCATGGATGAAGAAAAAAATTTATCTGTAAGTGACAAGGAAATTGATGTTCCTGCAACCCCGAGTATAGGAGAAAGAGAGCTCAATCCAGAACGGGCTGTTGGGGGACCTGCCAAAAATGTGTCTAGGCCCTGGAACGAATCAAGCCCTGTAGCTGATATTGAAATTGAAAATGGTAAAAGTGATGTCAGTCATATGAACTGTGATGACTCTTATAAAGGTGGGTAATAATTCTGTGTGAGTTTTCTTTCTTCAATTATGATTGCTTAGAATCCCTGTTACAATCTTATCCAAACATGCTGGGGAGTATTTTTTTCAAAAATGATCACTGATTGTTTTGATTAAATATGAAGCCTAGTGAGAATGGGCACTTTGAGTTGTATTACTGGAAAAATGATGGAATGCAATGTTATCAACCTGATATTGTAGTCATGTACCTAGTGAACTAATGATACTAGTTACATTTTGACTTGTATGTTGATGTTATTAAAAGCTAGGTGGCGCTGAGTTGGGGTATACATATGAGTTATGACTCCTTGTTTGAGCTAGATATAGCACACTATGTGTTAGCTTTAATACTTGACAAAATTAGATCCAAGGTCTGTATATTTATGGATGCCTAGATGTTCTGTTCCCCTGATTTAAATTCTTGTTTGTTACCAGAATTTATTGGCCAGTGATACTGTTTTGAGCTTCTCTCTAGTTGAGTAATGATTTGTTGTGATATTGCAGATGATGGTTTCCAAATGCAGGGTGAAGAAGAATTCCCAGAAGTGAAAGTGGACTTCCAGGTGAAAATGCTTGTGAAGGGTTTATTGCTTGTGGATGTTTTTTGTTTTTTTTGCTTTTTATTATATATTTCCTTTCATGCCTTGGTGTTTACTTTTTTTTATTCATTATTTTTATATAGTTTTCTGACTTTTAGAAAGACCATGTGTTTTAGGAGACATTTTTAGGCCACACCAGTGCAATCAGTCGTTGCTGCTTTTCTGCATCTGGGAACAATATAGCTAGTGCTTCTGTAGATGGAACAGTCAGGTACATACTAGTGCTGGAGTAGTGACAGGAAGATCTAGGCATAACCTGATTGATTGCATTTGTTGTTTAACATCTTAATTGTTTGTTGACTTCCAATTTAACTTCCCTTCTCTCACCATGCATTTTTTGATGAAGGATATGGACATATGACTCATCAACTTCAGCATCAAGAAATGCAACCATATATTGTGGGGCAGAGATTATGTCTCTTGACTGGGAATGCAAATCTGACCGCTTGGTATGTGTAGCGCAACTTCTAGTAAATATATGTTCTGTTCAAGAGATGATAGTTTAATTATTGAAGATTTGAAATTTCCGTTGTTAAGCACTATTGTTCATTTTGACAAAAGCTTCTCATAGGCACTGCTGATGGAGGAATCAAAGCATGGAATGTTGATGCAAAGAGAGTTGTCTGTGATCTGAACACAAGTGAAGCATTTCCCAGGCACTTACATGAAAAACTATATCCGCATTTATGTTTTGCCTTCAAACTTTCTCTTATCATCTTTTGCTGTCCTGCAGTGTCCTTGATCTAAAGTGCAGCCCTGTAGAACCGATTTTTGTTTCTGCAGCAGCTTCTAGAAGGTAGTTTCATGAAAAATTGCTGAATATAGAGTCATGTGCTTGAATGGAAATTCTTCTTTAATTTACGTGCTAGCTGATTAGCTCAACCAATTTAAGCAGAACAGTTTGTTGTTAAGAGATACCGCTACACAATCCTTTTTATTTAACTTTTTGTGCAAGCAGGCATGCTTAATCATGAGCAATTTAATATTTTTTGGGTCTGTGATTGTGTCTAGAATATGGTGCCCATCCTTTGGTGCCATTTTTTTTTGTGGTCTTATCAAATGAAACATAAACCTAGCAATCACCACTGATGAAAGAGAAAAAAGGCAAAACAGAAATGAGACATGCTCAAGGGAGCCTAATTCCAAAAGTTGGATTGCTGAATGAATCATTTTCCTCTTCTAACTAGAGCCATATTTATATACCTCAAAGATGCTATATGGAAATTGCAACTTGACTCCTAAAACTGTCCCTTTATCATGTTTGCTACCCATGGCTAATTACGAGTGTTGAGTTTAATTGAGTTTGTGCAATGGGCTAAAACTATTTTTACCCAATGGAGTTGTATCTGAGAACTTTATGATTATAATATCATTTAGAAGGCCATGTTTATGTTAATATCTTCTACATGCTTTCTGTATCGTATTTTAAGCTAGGGGGATTACAAGGGCCTCATTGTCTTTGCAGGCATGGCTCAAACTATATTGAAAGTTTAGGATTTGCTTCATTAACTGTATGGAACATGAAGACATGGAGAGCAATGGTATGCCCTTGTTTGTCCCTGATCCTTGTACTTGATTGCAGTTTAACATTATTTATTTGTTTCTTACTGAATTTAAATTTAATGAAGTCAGCTCTACCTCTTGGTGAAGATCCTCCTGCAATTACCTCCTTAAGCTTCAATCACAATGGAAAGATTTTAGCAGCTGCTGCAACTGATGGAATGATCCATATTTTTGGTATCCTTTTGTAATCTTAGGTCCTAGTTTTCCGCTCTTCCTTATTTCCTTATTTCAATTAAGTGTCTAATGCTTTACATGTGCATGAAAGAACCCTGGTTTTAAGGCTGCACACTCGAACCTATAGAAAAGAAAAGGCTTTCACATGCCCTGTGATATTCCCCCGTAAAACAATTTTGTTGCTTTTCCTTGTTAACTTTGGGGGGTACCCCAGTCATGTCTTGAAAAGAAATGGTGACCAATTTATGTGCAGTTGATGTTGTGTGTGCTGTCACATGCACATGGATATGTTTGCAATCACCTTAACTAGCCAAAGACATGGCCGCTGGTCTACAAATTACTGGGTGGCCTGCACATGATACTGCTATAAGCTCAATTCTTTTTGGACCTGATGAGACAAGTATTTTCAGCCTGGGTTCAGATGGGAAGGTAATCATCATGTATCCTATATATCATCTTTGGTTGTTGATTACATGCCATCCGGGTTATTATTTGTACTACACTTTTGTGTGTTTGTTGATTGCGTGTTTTGACTGTTATTGATGTCATGGCCATTTCACAATGTGATAATCTTATAGGTTTATTCAAACTATAATCAAATAAACAAAATAAAATATGAGAGAACCTGACAATTCTTTTGGTGGTGTCAGATATTTGAATGGAGTTTGCAAAACCAAGGTCATATCCTTTGGTCAAGGAATGATGCCAGGTACTTCTTCATTGCCTTTGAGATAAACTATGCTGGTTGTGATTCGATGGAACAATTGGTTTTGTCAATGTTTGAAATATGCCTTGAAGTGTCTTTCCACATACCTTTTATACCACTTTTTGATAGCTAGTGTATATGTATTTTTCCATAAATATAATGACGTGGGATGTTTTTGTTGTATCACTTTACTGCTTACTGGTTATTTTCCTTGGCATTTTTTTCTCACCATAGAAAAATTATTAGAACAAAAATGAGTTGTGTAAGTTTGGAAGTAAATGCAAGTAATGAAAAAATTGTATGATATCACGTGATGCTGTAAATTTTTATAGAAAACACTAAAAGACGTGGTCTTTTAATGTACATTAGCACTGTTCACCACTACTATGGATATTAACTGTTCATTATTTTTCATTTTAGTCCTCAAGTATTTTTTGTGATTATATTCTTTTCGGGCCAAATTAAAGGATAATTGAATCAAATTTACTGACTAAAGACAAGATTGAAAGGAGGAACAAAGTGGAAAAGGCGCTGAAAATGGATGATGGGTTTAAAGTTTTTACAGAAAGTTTATTTTAGTCCTTACACTTTACAATTTATACCTATTAAGTACCTCCATATTTTTCAATTTAATTTTGGTACAAAAGTTCATTATGGTAATTTATTAGTTCTTGATTTGAGAGAGAGAACCGATGTTGACACCAATTTTGACCACCAAAATGGTCGGTCTTGGTGTCCACAGGTTCTGTTTACTGAGGAGAATTCCATTCAGGTTCTATATTTGCTTGTGTTTTTTTTTTTAAAAAAAGAAGCTATTTATAGGTTTGTCAAGATGTTTAGGTTGCTTTCTAGATGTATAAAAAATATTTTGCATGTATTTAATTTTGAAGAGATTACTCTGATTCATCTATATTTTTTATATATATTTTATATAATTGAACTTTATTTTAAAAAAAATATCATATATGGATAGTATTTTTAATAAATGCAATCCTGCAAGATATTTTTTTATTTTGATTTTATTCAATCAACTTAGTGCGTGTCTGCCTTTACCATCATTTTATTAAATGATTAATTGATTTTAATTCAGTCGTTGAAAACAATCTAGTAAAAACTTTTTTTTTCTTTATTGATATTGATGGTTCTCAATTTATTTAATTAAATGCATGCATAAACTTTTTGATTTACACTTAATGTTAAAAATGTTGAAAAAGCATGCATATTCATTTTTTTTTGTTAGAAAAAAAAAATCCAGCTCGCGTCAAATAGCAAGTCTAATTTCTACTTACTGTTGTATAATTTAGATAAACAATACCCTACTAATACTCTCTGCCTGCGAGTGTGTGTGCCTGTTTTCCAAGATTTAATTTCCGGCTCTTCCCCCTTTATTATTCTGTGATTTTAACCAAGTGATCCAATGGCTGTGCCGCGCCGACAGGATTTTTCACGTGCTGTTGTATTATTTTACCAGACCTGTAGGGGAGGGGTTGTAACTTCGTCTTTTTGTTGGTTTTATGATTTGATAGAAAATGCTTCAATTTGATTTCATTTTGTAGGTTCTGTAACCCAGGGACCTCCATGCATTGTAGACATGAAATGGCATTGGATGCAAATGGAAGGAAACTACTAGTAACATCTAGTTCAGTAAGAGCACCCATTTATCAGGTGAAGCTCTCTACCCTCCTCACTCAATAGCCCCAAGGCTGACCTTCAACCAACCCATCACGATCATTTTTTTCTTAATTTGTTAACAATCTGACCATTTTAATTTATCACCCTCGCATCACTTGATTTCTAATAATCATTTTTCCTATAAATGTACTTGGCTCAGGTTCGAGGGTATACAAATGGTCTTAAAACTCTTCCACACAGTGCAGCTATAACAACAGTGGATTGGCACCCGACATTACCCATTTACATAACTGGATCTGCTGACAACTCTGTTAGAGTGACATCCATATTTTAAGTACCCATCTTTTTTTTATCTGTTTTGATGTGTTTTGTCTGGTTGGTTGGATGAAACATGAATTTCACTCCTGGTTATGGCATGTCCAATGTTTTGGCATGGGTTTGATTCATGATTGCCAAGGTTATGATGAAGGAAAGTGGTTCTTATGTTGTTTGGTGTTGAATTCTTTGTATCATAATGTCAACTCCATTTTTTTTTCTCCTTGTGATGTTTTGAATTATTTGTATCATAATGCAACTCCAATTTTTCTCCAGATTCAAGGGATTGTTTTATCTCCCGAGTTCCAGGTGCTAACCAAATCTTCTGTTTTGATAAGAATTCCCAAGATTTCCAGCTATAAATTAAAATATCCAAATCAAAGCACTACTGCCAGAAACCATCTGCGTAAATTTAATTATTTTATCTAAATAAGCAAGCTTGTTGAAAACAAAATTTACGGATTACTATTAACTTGCCAGCTTTGTGAGAGAGAAAAGTTCTGCATGGCAGATAACCGGAGACCCCCCAAGAACATACAGCAAATCCGATTCCCATACCAGTATAAAACCATTTCTGGAATTCATCGACATTTTCTTCGCCGCCATCATTTGCTGGTAGACTTCGAGGTGACATTTTTGGGTGATTGGGGGCCCCACAAAGTGAAGGATTACCAATAAAAGCCGAAGCAGTGAAGCCCTGAAGCTGCGTGCTTGACGGGATTCTCCCGGACAAGTTATTACAGGACAGGTTCAAATGGCTCAAAAAATTTAGATCACCCAGGGAGGTCAGGATTCTGTCTGATAACCGGTTTTCTGAAAAATCAGGCGATTGCAACTAATTCAACTGACCAATCTTTTCTGGCATTACTCCAACCAAATTGTTTCTTGACAAATTCAGCACAATCACCTCTAACAATGCTGTTATTCCTTCAGTAATTTCTCCCCTTAATTTGTTTCTTGCAGAATTGATAATCCTCAACAATCCAAGATTCCGTCCATACTCGTACTCACTTCCTTTCCATTCAACCAGGGCCTTGTTCATGTAGTAGTCTGAATTTTTTTTTTTTTTGGATTCGAGGAAACCTCAACCCCTAGAAAGTACTCTTTGTGGGTCTAGACGAGCGAGTAAAAACCTGGTTGTTCGAGGTTTTTACAAGAGATGCATACTCTGATTCGAACTTGAGACTTGCTATGTAGATCTCAAGTCATTTGTCATTATGTCACGCCTCTTGGGAGCTCTGAAACCAGCTGTACCAGATGTCATTGATACTGCGTAAGAATTCTCAATCATGTTTTCCAATTCACCTTCCTTAGCCATGGAAGCGAAATTGCTTAGGAACTTTGGTATGGTTCCAGAGATGTTATTCACGGAGAGGTCAAAGATTTGAATTTTTGCAAGTTGACATAGATGCAGCTGTATGCTTCCAGAGAACTCGTTAGAATGCAAGGAAAGGAATATCAAAGAAGATAGGCTTTCTCCTATCCAAGCTGGTATCTCTCCTGACAATCCATTTACAATTAGGTCCTAAAATATCAGCATGTTGCAATGATTTGAGGATGGAGGCAATTTTCCATAGAGGCTATTGTTGTGTAACATCAATGCTTCAAACCAAGACAACGATCCTTTTGAGCTAGGAACCAAAAATGGGTTATATCTTGAACTTAATTAATGATCTTGTTGCAAAATCAAGTTTCAATTTAAAGAGACTCTTTCCAATAGTAATAGAAAAAAATCACAAAAAAGAAAAAATGGATGAAGAAATTGCCTGAGAAATTTTTATCAGCTAAATTCAGAATATGGAGCTGCGGCCACTCCATAAAACAACCAGGAAGCCTCCCGGATGATAGGTTATCTGAGAGATCAAGAAAGCTCAAAGCCCGACTCATGATCTTACTACATATAACAGAAATTGACCCTATAAACTGATTGTTTGATAGATTTAAGGATGTTGTGTTCGAAGGAAATACTGGCAATGGATCCTCAAATTGGCTTGAACTAAAATCAATACCAATGTATAGAAGATATTCGGATGAATAATTTGGAAACATCCCACTCATCTGTTTGTTGGAAAGGTTTAAGAAAGACAAGTTAGGGGACAGATTCCAAAACCAACCACGAATAGTATCTGAAATTCTGGCACCTGAGATACCAAGTTCAGAAAGATTAGTTTGGCTGGCAAGCCATTTAGGGAAACCAGGCACCATATCAGATAAATCCAAATGCTGTAATTTTGAGAGATTCAGGAAATGAGCTTCAGATATAACTCCTTCCAAGGAGTTGAAACCAACATCTAGATGCTTAGGCTCTGATAAGTTTACAATAGTCTCAGGAATAATCCCATTTAATCGATTTTATTAAATTGACAGCACAGTCAGAGATGGCAGCATTGTAAAATCAGGTAATGATCCTATCAATTGGTTTCCCCCTAGATTAGGACAATAACTTTAGAATATTGTTGAAACCATGTTACAGAGCCATTCAATTGGTTGCCAGAGAAGTCCAAGACTCTCATGCAATAGAATCTTGTAATATCGGGAAATGAACCATGAAGTGGATTACCACATACTTTCTAGATCTTCAATGATTTATCTGCGCATCCTTTTAATTTTCGAATGAACTGAGAAAGATCGCCGGTGAAGGTCCTTTTAATCTTGCATCCAGTCACTGCCCTGACTATATTAATATAAATTATATTTCAGAGTCTTGCTTAATGATTTATTAACATGATATAAACTACAGTTTAAATCTTATCATTCTCATTTTATTTGATAAAAATTAAATATAAAATAATATAGATTTGTACAAATTTGAGGCTCAATATACTTTCACTAAGATCAAGGTGCTGTATAGAATAAAGTTGAGAAAGGCAATGAAGGTTTCAAATTTAACGTCAGTTTTTTTTTTCTCAGGTCAAGGGACTGCAATCTTGAGAAGCTTCAGAGCTGCAATAAACCCGTTGGGCGAGAGATTCAAGTATCTCAAGCTAGTTAGGTCTACAGTGAAATTTGGGAATGGATTCCCAAGAAAATCATCGCCGCCCAGGTCCAAATAATTCAAATGAGGCAACTCCAGCAATGAGTTACTGATCGTACCTCTCAAAACTTGGAACTCAGGATATGTCAATCCGAGACGAAGATCAAACAAAGTAACATGGCCTGTCTATTTTTTTCCCTCAAGCCAGGCACGACCCATGGACTGGATTTAGATGAGCTGGTCCTCTTCGCTGAAGGTTCTCATCAAGGATGTTGCTGTTATTTCTATGATTTGTGACAAATTACTATTATGCTCCTCATAACACACTAAATTATTTAAACTCATTATCATAAAAATTGATTTCGAAGATTGATCATGGGATCAATTGACCTATAAATAATAGTATGTATACTATAATTACTGGTAGATATTGTTAAGGACAGTTATAGATAAAACTCCAAAATATGATTATATTATTTTCTAATACACTCCCTCAAGTGAAAGCCCTTTGGGCTTGAAACTTGTACAAACTCACATCATCTTGTACTTGGTTTTTATCAAATAGAATGAGAGTGGTGGGATTTGAACTCGTGACCGTTGGGTCAATAAGGCTCTAATACCATGTTAAGTAATCATCTCACCTAAAAACTTAAGCTTATATGTAAGGTCCCAGAATATGATTATATTATTTTTTAACAAATATAAATTAGAATGTTTCTCTCAGAAAATATATCTATTATTTTGAAATTGTGTTGCTGCTGAATTGATAATTTTTTTTCAGAGCTTGAGCAATGTGTATTTATAATCTAAATTTTTACGGATATGTATATTTAGCATTAATTTTGTTTGATCTTCTTCCTTTTGTTTTTTTTGGAAAGAGGACCACCAGGCCTACTTACCAATTCATCTTCCATTTAACGGAGGGATGTGTTTTCGAAGTCCTACTAAAAAAGATGTGATTTTGGAGTGGAATAAAGTATGCATTAGTGAAGAAAGATTCATAAAAAAATGAAAAAGAAATGAAAACTCTCCATCATTGGAAGTGCAACACAATGGATTATGCTTTGCTCACCTATGTTCTTTGTATGAAAGGAATGATTGGTACAGCTGCTCGTCAGGAAATTACAAAACTATAATTGCTTTTTGTTTTTTAAGGTTTGGTCAGCAGGAACTGTTCTTCATGCTTTCAATATGTTCCAGGGTCCTAATGATGCTACATCTGCAATAGAAGCATTTCATTCTTTGACTGATCTCTTAAAGTTTCGCAATTTACTATATGTTGTTTTTTAAAATATTTTTCGTTCAGAATTATATCAAAATAATATTTTTATTATTATTTAAAAATCATTTTGGACATCAGTACATCAAAATAATCTAAAAACACCAAAAACATTTAGTTTAAAATAAAATATATTTTTTTTCAAAGTGTTTTCCAAACACATTCCTAGAAATCTGTTAGCCTCTAATTGTCACCATTTTTTAAATTTCAAGAATCAACCTGGGAAAGCCATTTGCCATATCAAACTTGGAGATTCTCAAAAAAAAATTCAGCAATGTTTCTCCGGCATTCTCTTACTTCCATACCAAAAAATAACAAAAGCCATAGAGATTCAGTTACTGAACTGGTAAGTGATCAAGCATAGCAGAACTGAAAACAAAACGAGGAATCTCAACCTCAAGCTTGAAGAACAAGATGCAGAAGGCGAGGATCTTGTAATAAGAAAACCAACTTTGAACACTTCAATGACACAAGCTTCTTGATGTATAATTTTATCTTGCAATAGGAAAACACTACATTAAAGTCTTTTTAATGTACTCAAAAAAAATAAAATGATGTCCAAAAAGACATCAATTTCATGAGAAAACAAGTAATATTGAGTCCTATTTTACAACAACAAAAAAAAACTTCTAATTGAGTGCTTTTGTGTGTAACTTTGATGTATAAGAAGATTATTAATTTATATATCAAGTACTACTACCTATATTTGTTTTTTTAAGTGTGTTTGGGAGTGTGGTTACATATATTTTTTAAAGTATTTTTCGTTTAAAAATACATTAAAATGATATTTTTTTAAAAATAAAAATTAATTTTTACATGAACACGTCAAAATGATCTAAAAACACTATTTTTTAATTTAAAATTTAAAAAATATATATTTTTTTAAAATCATTTTTGAAACGCAATGTCAAACATTTTCTAAATATATAACTGTGAATTCTTATTTTACCATATCGATACAAGTCAATACCAATAGAAAATATTATTTAATTAATGTAATTTATTTATCAAAGTTATATTGTATATTTTTATTATTATTCTTATAATCAAATATGGTTTTGTTTCCTGTATAATTGTCTTTTATGTCCTAGAATACTAACAAACACAACCTAAAAATTTGAAATTCAAAAGAGTAAATTATTATTTAAACCTTATGTTTTAGCGAAATATAAAAACAAATTAATAACTCAGTCCATTTATTAATTAAGTGTCAATAATAAAGAGTTGACCTATCGCCAATTTAATGTTTATACTTAGAGTAAATTATTGCTTACTCAATGCAAATTGCAAAGCGATAAGAAAACGAAGAAAGTATCTCACCAATCAACAAGAACATGTTGTCCATGTGCAATGTAATTATACCCTAATTAATCTAAAAATTGTTAGTGGCCTTTTCTAATTGTGTAGCCAACTGTAATGCTGCTGCTATGAGCTGAATTTTTTTTTTTTAAGAATTGTTTTTCTGTTTAGAAGTGTAGGAAATCTTATTTTTAAATTGGATTAATCCATTGCGGTTAACAAAAGAATCCATTAGACTTTGCATTGGAAACTATCCAATGCAAATTTGTGGTTGCTAATTTATATATAATAAATTATTTGTTGTTCGTTGCAGATAAATTAGCAGTGAAAAATTCGTTGCAAAAAAAAATAGTAACATATATTTCGTTGCTAATGTCCGTTGCTGAGTAATATTTGGCAACATAATTTCTATTGTTGTGTTTTATAAAGCAATCAAATATCCGTTACTAATTTTCATTGCTGACTATTATTATTGTTCAGTGATGGATTTTTCATTGCTAAACATATTCTGATGCTAATTTGTTGCAACATCATCAATGAATTTTTTTTCCGTTGCTATAATCCATTGCTAGTTGCCTCTTTTTTTTAGTAGTGGATCTAAAACATTAATTAATTTTTTTTTAATGAAATAGAGTTTAAAACTCAGTCTCAAACACCCTCCCTGGTTTCCTCTCTTGCAACATAGAATTATTATTAACACTTGACACGTCCAGTTGAGTATAAAAGAATTAAAATTAGCCACAACGTGTCACAGCTTTTGACCAGCTTAACGTTCGTCAAACTTTCAAAAAAAAACAATAAGTTAATCATCCATTGATCAATTATGAATATACTAGTTTGTTTTCTTAATAAAAATAATGCCTATTGCATAAAAGAAATACCTTTTGAAAGAAATTCAACTGAAGGTAACATGAGTGAGAGAGAGAGAGAGAGAGGATCATCAATCACATGATGCTAACTTTTATATCTGGGAGGAATTATTAGATAATTTTGAAATAATATTTTTATTATGTTGGCAATTTTTTCTAGTAATATGCACACAGACCATGGAGAACATGGCAGACACACTCCAAGCATCCAGAAGAGATAGCTGCCGGGTTTGTAATGGGATTGAGAATAAATGAAAATAATCTAAAAACATCAAATAAAATAATTTAAAATTAAAAAAATATAATATTTTTGAAACGCAGTGGAGATTTCTATAAGCACAGCTCGCAGCTCGTTCTTCAATTAAATTTTGAAGATTTCTATAATTTTGGAATGTTTAAGAACGTGGTAAAATATTTTTCTCCATAAGCTGTGTGAAAAAGTCTCCGATGCTTTTATCTGCGCGAAGTTGACTTTTGGATGAGATCAATTACAGGATCATAGCTCTCTATAAGATGAGGATTGAACATTTCCTGCAACGCAAACAAGAAAGAAAACAGAGGAAAATGGTTCCATACACATCCATTATTCCAGTGTTTCTAATCGTCCTTTTATTTCCTTCGTCTGTAGTTTCCCTTCCGATTAAGGGTAGATTTCTAAAATGTCTCGAGATAAATTCTGAATCTTCCTTTCCTTTCTCCAGTATCTTGTACACTCCAAAAAACTCTTCATTCACTAATGTCTTGCTATCTACTGCTCAAAATCTCAGGTTCGCATTGCCGTCAGTACCGAAACCTATGTTTATTTTCACACCATTGGAAGAATCCCATGTCCAAGCTGCTGTCTTTTGCTCAAAAGAACTTGGAATACAGATTAGGATCCGCAGTGGAGGTCATGACCATGAAGGAATCTCTTACACCTCTGTAACTGACGCACCTTTCGTTGTGATAGACCTGGCCAACCTTCGTTCCATTAGCGTTGACATCAAGAAGAAGAGTGCGTGGGCTCAAGCAGGTGCTACAGTTGGAGAACTTCACTACAGAATTTCAGAGAAAAGTAAAAATCTTGCCTTCCCAGCTGGTTCTTATCCCAGTATAGGTCTTGGTGGGCACCTCTCAGGAGGTGGCTATGGTCCCTTGTTTAGAAAATATGGCCTTTCTGCAGACAATGTCATCGATGCTCGTATAGTTGACGTTCATGGAAATCTCCTTGACCGGAAAGCGATGGGAGAAGATCTTTTTTGGGCAATCAGAGGAGGTGGAGGAGCCAGCTTTGGAATCGTCACTGCCTGGAAAGTAAAACTGGTTCCAGTACCATCAACTGTGACAGTTTTTAGGGTTCTCAAGTTCATGGATCAAGGTCTTACGAAGCTGCTCTATAGATGGCAACAAGTCGCTCATAAATTTGACGTGGATCTTTACCTGATCGTCGGCGTACGGCCGGCTATTGCTAGTGCCACAGGTAAAAAAACTGTGAGAACTGTCTATAGTGGTTTATTTCTTGGTGATACCACCAGACTCCTCAAAGTGATGGAAAAAAGTTTCCCTGAATTGAATTTAACAAGGAAGGATTGTATTGAAATGGACTGGATCAGTTCAGTTCTCTATGAAGCTTTCTTCCCCGCAAATTCAACTCCTGAAGTCTTACTTCAACGGAAGAATTTGTTCCCAGTTTACAGCAAGAGCAGGACAGACTTCGCCAGAAAAATCATAAACGAAACCGCACTTGAAGGTTTATGGGATTTTTTCATTCAAGAAGATAAACTCGCCACCTTATTGGTTCCTTATGGTGGAGTGATGGCTAATATTTCAAAATCTTGGACTCCTTTTCCTCACAGAAAGGGCGTCTTGTTCATGCTTGAGTACGCGACCAGCTGGAATGATCCTTCGGAGAGTGCAACTCATATTGAGTGGGCTCGGAAGGTTTATGAGTACATGACTCCTTATGTTTCCAAGAATCCGAGGGAAGCATATCTCAATCACAGGGACCTCGATTTGGGCATGAGCGACAAGGTCAACTGTAGCATTGAAGATGCAAGGGTTTGGGGTGCCAAGTACTTCATGAATAACTTCAACAGATTGGTTAAGGTGAAGACCAGAGTTGATCCTGACAATTTCTTCAGGCATGAACAGGGTATCCCACCTCGTCGTCATCATCATCATTGAAGAAAATGAGACTGTAGGGGAGTTCTTGGCTTGCGAAAGATTGTTTAGATCTCTCCTGGGTGTGTTCATTAATTAGTTATGTGTCCTAAATTAACATGAATAAGATATTGAGCTTATCAGTCACAAATTGGTCATGCCCTCTTCTGATGTCATGAGCATTGCATAAAATATTATGAGACTCACATGCATCCTTAATTTAAGAATGTTTATTCAAATAATTCCGCGTTAGTCAACAAGAAAATATTGGTTTTCTGCATCTCTGGAGAGCGGGCATGCACCAGTTGATAAGACCTAGAGGTTAGCGACAAAAGCCGATAAATTAAAGCTCCGAAGCTGAGTGATTGATGGAAATTTCCCGGACAGGTGATTGTAAGAGTGATCGAAGTAACGCATAGGGTTAGATCAAACCTGGTCTTGTTTTGATGTTATTATTCCGTACTACTATGATGTGAAAGCAGTTTTTGATGTCTAGTCATTTTGGTGTTCTTAGATTGTAACTGTTTCGATTGATCAATCTCTTGAGGGATGATGCCAATCAATTTTTTCCTCCATAAGTTCAGTATACCTTGAACTAAAGGACTTGGTATGCAGTTGGGGTTCCTCCCAGCCTGATCAACAATCGGCAATTTGTTGTCTGCTTTCATGGCAGGAATTAGATTGTAGGGAAAGAAATATCATGATGACAGGCTTTCTTCTATCTAAGCTCTTTTTTCTCCAGAGCCTAGACAATTTGTTTCATCTCAGGTCCAATATTTCAGCATCCTGAAATTCTCTGACAGGTGATTCTGCAGGGAGGTTTCATGTTCAAGCAGAAACAATGATCACATAGAATTTTGTATTTCACTTGACAAAATGTTGCAAAGTTCATGTAGATAGCTTAGCTAATGCACAACTAACCAGGGGTGATCATTTTCGGTTCGGTTCGGATTTTATCAATAAAAACAACGAAACTGGAAAGAAAAAAAAAACAGACCCGGTTTAAAACGATCAATTTCAGTTCGGTTTTTTTAGGCCTACTTTAACCGAGTTTTCCCTTCTCCCATTTAACCAAATTGAAAGGAAACCAAAAAATTTGAACTGAAATTATTTAATTCTTCAATTTTCAATCAGTGTTATTATTTTATATAAGCAGCATAGAACTTTACCAGTTTGTACTGGTTCAGAGAGTCCATCCCAATGAAAGACTAACACAGTATTAAATATAGCCGGAAACTAGAACAAATTATGCACTGCAGCAATGTTTAGAGAAGAACTTAAAATGACGGTGAAAAGCATCTCCAAATTCTCAAGATCATTCAGCATGTCACTTGTGCATCCTTTCTTCCACTTTTATTAGAAAACCAGCAATAGCATTGAATCTTGCACCAACTACAGGAATACCTGTATATACATCAAAGTATTTTCAAAATTAAGCAGAAAGAAAATGTTGGATGCTTCAAGTAGAACTAGATGATTCAAAGGGAGAGTGTGATGTACCAGTACAGCAACAATCAACAAACACCGATAATACAGAACTTCTCCACAGGTAAAATATTTTTGGGCAGTAAAGAATCCTGATGCCAGAAACAGTAGTACGAAACAAATTACAAGTCTATAATATTTGTTTTCACTTCATTATGAGCAATTTGAACCAAAGCCGATTCTGGAGAACCAAAAAGAAATGAATAACCATGTTACCTTGTAAGCCGATTCTGAAAAACTCAAAATCTAACTGAAAGAATTTGGCAGTGCTTTTTATCTAGCCTTATGAGCTGCCAGTATCGAGAGAGCAAACCCCATGATCCATCCAAAAACTGGAAATAGGCATGTCTCCATGATCGTATAAGCAGTAAAGCACCTGAAAGTCCACAAAAGAATACACAAAATCCATTTTCCATGCCAGTATAAAACCAAGCACTGAACTCATGAACAGTTTCTTGATTGTCTTGGATTACACCATTCATTAGAGGAGTTCCAGGCAAATCATCTCCGAGGCATTTATGGGTGACTGGCAGACCACACAATGCAGGATTGCCTTTAAAAGATGAAGCATCAAAGCTCTGGAGCTGAGTGCTTGATGGGATTTTCCCAGACAAGTTATTGTAGGAGAGATTCAAGTAACTCAGAAAAGTCAGATCACACATTGTGTCTGGAATTGCACCAGAGAATTGATTTCCTGACAAATCAAGAGATTCTAACGATTTCAACAGCCCAATTGTTTGCGGGACTACTCCAGTCAAGTTATTCTTGAAAAATTCAGTGCAACCAACTCATGAAGGCCACTTATTTCATCAGGAATTTCTCCAGATAAATTGTTGCCGGCAAAATCTATGACACGCAACAGTCCAAGATATCTCTCATACTCATAATCTCTTCCCTTCCATCCAACCCGTGCCTTATTTATATAGTAACGTCTAGAAAAAATTGTTCCACCTCTAATAGAAGTCAAGTAAAGATTGTAAATGATAGTCTCTGCTTCTTTCAGAACCATAGCAGTTAGATTATTGAGACACTTTGGTATGGCTCCAGAGATGGTGTTTTGGGAGAGGTCCAAGATCCTAAGATTTGTTAGTTGACATAGATGTAGTGGGATGCTTCCATTGAATTCATTAGATTGAAGGGAAAGGAACATCAAAGATGAGAGGCTTTCTCCGATCCAAACTGGTATTTCTCCGGATAATTGGTTTCTACCAAGGTCCAGAAATTTCAACATGGCACAGTTTTTTAAAGACATAGGCAATTCTCCATAGAGGCTATTGTTATTTAGACTCAATGTTTGAAGGGAAAACAATGATCCAACAGAGCTTGGGATTTCTCCTGACAAATTGTTGTTAGCCAAATTCAGAACAGCCAGTGTGCTCCAATTCATGAAACAATTTGGAAGTTGTCCAGTTAACAGATTGTCTGACAGATCAAGGAAGCTCAAAGTCTCGCCTGCAATATTGCATATATGTGAAATCGGCCCTGAAAACAAATTGTTAGAAAGAATCAATGAGGCTGTGTTACAAGGAAAAGTTGGCAGTAGACCCTCAAACCGATTAAAACTCAAATCAAACCCAGGGAAGGTATCATCAACTGCATCTACTGATGAAAAATCTGGCAGTGATCCCCTCATCAAGTTGTGAGATAGATTTAAGAAAGCCAACTTAGGCAGTAGATTCCAAAACCAATTAGGGACGATATCTGAAATATTAGCACTGGAGATATCTAGCAAACGGACATTTATCTGAGTTCGCAACCATTTTGGGAAACAAGGCCCCAAGTGGCATGAACTAAGACGAATGTTGTTCAATTGAAAAGCAGGGTCCCAATCGGGTTTGAATCTCAAAAATAGGGAATTATTAGACAAATCCAAGTGCTTTAATTTGGAGAGATTAGAAAAATGTCCGCCAGACACCAATCCTTGCAAAGAATTATAAGAAACATCCAAACAGTCAAGCTTGGAAAGGAATCCAATACTTTCTGGTATAGACCCGTTCAGCTGATTATTCGATATATCTAATTCTCTCAATGAAGAAAATCTAGCAATATCAGTCAATGAACCATGGAGTTGATTCTGACATAATCTTAAAATCTCCAGCGAGCTCTCTGTGCGTCCATATAAGTTTCGAGTGAGATCAGAAAGCTTCCCAGTGAGGTTGTTGTGGCACAAATCTAGCGTATGCAAGCCACACATCTCCCCAATAGATCTTGGAATGCCACCTTCAAGCTGATTACGAGATAGAACAAGATTTGTAAGAGCACCCATGTTTCTGAATCCATCCGGAACCAAACCTTGTAATTGGTTGCCAGAAAGGTCAAGGTCCACAAGGCTTTTACTAAATTTATACAGCCAGGGGTATATTGCAGAAGAGAGATTGTTATTTGAGAGATGGAGGACAGCAAGAAATTTAGAAGAGTTCATGAAAGAAAGAGGTGATGGAATTCTATCCGTAAGACTAC
Organism: Salix exigua; assembly: GCA_032356905.1. Taxonomy (NCBI): domain Eukaryota; kingdom Viridiplantae; phylum Streptophyta; class Magnoliopsida; order Malpighiales; family Salicaceae; genus Salix; species Salix exigua. The sequence goes on along the minus strand of CM063602.1, from coordinate 11,365,727 downwards.
ACTGATTCAATCGCAAGTCTTTTAGGCGAGGGAGGTTGGTAACCAATTGCAGCCAGTCATTTACCTCGCTGAGGTTGGAACCACTCAAATCAAGATGCTCCAAACAAGAAAGATGAGAAAGCCAGCCAAGATTTTCAACGTTAGCATCAAAACTATAACTGAGATCAAGAGACTGCAATCTTGAGAGGTTCTTGAGCTGATATGGGATAGTTACAGTGAAAAGGTTGTAGGAGAGGTTCAGGTATCTTAGGCTGCTAAGGGAGCCGATGAAATGCATGATACTCTCATCAAAATTATTCAAACTCAGGTCCAAGTAATTCAAATGCTGCAGCTCAAGTAATGAATCACTAACCTTGCCTGCTAGAGGCGTAAAATAATGCTCATACAAAGGTGAGGAATGAAGGTTAAGTGAATTAACATGACCAGTTATGTTGTCACAGCCAACTCCTCTCCAGTTGCAGCAATCTCTTTTCTCTTCTTCACCCGCCCAAGAAGAAAGAACACCATATTCATCAATAATGCCTTCTTTAAACTTAAGAAGTGCTTGTCTCTCTCTCTCTATGCACCCATTTTTGTCCCCTGCTGCCCCTGTAATGAATCCAGGAAAGGGGATTTGCAACAATAAAAGCACAATAATTAAAACATATTTTTGGGGCATTATTATCGCTATGAAAATGAAGCAAAAGAAACTTTTTTGGTGGGTTCTTATAATTATGATTTATGAGAAACCATTACCTTTTAAACATAAATTTCAAGTTAACTTGTCTTCCCCCCTTTCTTTTCTTCAAGATAATAATAATGGTTGGCTCGACAACTCTAAAGCTATATAGAAGTTGTCTATGTAACATCCCACCATAAAAGCTCCTAACAAAAATTTCCGTATATTGTTGACTTGTTGTAAGAAAACCGAACTTGAATTCTTATCAGCAAAGCTACATTAAAACACAATCAAGTCCTTCCGTGAATGTCACATCTCAACAGCAACCCGCCACTTCTCTCATGACTATCAATATGTTTGTTTTGGGTAAATTAAGGTGTAATTTCGTTCGACAAAGCTGCACATTGAAGGATATCTCATCTAAACTAAAGGGAAATGGGGGTGCGGCAAAACAACAAACAGCTTTCGTGCAAAAGCAATAAATAAATAGTCATCATCACAATTGTGTGCAGGGAACGCGTGACCCATCCTGACATCAAGAATCAAACAGAGTCATCAGCCAAGTAAGAAGAAACCAAGATGCAATCCTCGAAACCCAGGTCAGTTCAGCATAAAAGCAAGCAATCCACCGCCAGCAATGATCACCCAAGGTAGAAGGGTTCCTCTGTCATCAGAGACCTACTTACGGATTCACTTGTCGCCGGATATATGCTTGTTCGACCGCCAGTGCAATTGACACTGCTCCGCTGTTAACTCCAATGTTTGCCGTAGGTTGCCGTTGATTGGCTTTTCTTTTCATTATATATTCCAGGTCATCGGAGAGAGAAATTTATTTTTCTTTTTATAATGTGTAATTTTACTTTCCTTTTCTTTTTTCATTCTTTCTTAAAAAATTCTTTTTTTGGTGAACATGCGAATTATAGGGATGCAGTTATAAAATTACAAAAAAAAAAATTAATTAAATCTAGGTTTAATTAAAAGCATTGAGATGTTTATATGTGTAATATCACCCCTATTTATTTTTAAACTTTTTCTATGGAATATATGAGTTGTTTTTGTTTGTTACTTCTATATTTTTTTCAATATTATAATGATAACGATGATTTTTGAAATTTTCTAATTCCCCCTAAAATAAATCTAAAAATAATAAAAATAAAATAAAAAACACTTAAAGGTAATCATGTAATTTTAATGTTCAAATAAAGAGAAAAGATGAAGAAGCCCTTTTATGCAAGTTTGCTTCTTCTTTCCTTAAGAGTGTTGTTAAAAAAGGATTACTATGATAATTTTAAAAGGATAAAAAGGCCCCATACATTTTTTTAAAAAAAATAAGAAAAATCATTTTATGATGAAAAAAATATATTAACAATTTGTCTGCAATCAATCTTGCAACCCCATAGAAAAAATGACTTTACCTCAATTGCAAGTTTGTTTAGATTTTTTAGAAGGGTAAAAATGTTATTTTACTACTTGAACCATTTAAGAAATATATATAAAAAAATTAAAATAATTAAAATAAGATCTAAGATTAAAAATATAAGGACCAAGATGAAAAACACATATATAATAAATGTCATTTAAATGATAAAATTTAGCTAGCAATTCAATTCTCTTTTTACCTTCCACCTCGACCACATGATGTGTCTGTTTGGAAGTGAGATTGATTTTAAAAGTACTTTTCATGTAGAAATATATCAAAATGATATTTTAATTTTTTTAAAAAAAATATTTTTGACATCAGCACATTATAATCATCTAAAAACACCAAATTTTTTTTTTCAAAAACGCTTTCTAAACGTATTCTCAAATACTCTTGTCATCTCTCACCCAACCACAATTCAATTCACTTTTTCAAAATGGTAAGGAATAATGAAACCAAATCATTATCCATTGTTGTTTGAAATAGCGATCTCCTTTATATATTCTATAAAATAATAGTCTTGGTGTATGTAAGTTAACCCGGACACCCCAAACATAAAAAAATAAATGGGAAAAACATAAAAAATGTAAAAAAAATGGGGCTAAGGATTATTCATGACGTGTGTCAGCTGCCCCAGACACCCTGGTTACATACAAAAATATATACGTGGGAAAAATATCGTGGTGCATGTATGTTGGCCCAAACACCTCGATTATCAAAAAAATAAAAAAAAATTAAAGGAAGCCTGATAAAAAAAAGGAAGCAAATTTTCAGACAATAATGAACAGTGAAATTGTAAAAAATACAAAGTGAGTCCAGGGATTAATTGTTGTGCGCGTAATCTGCCTCAGACACCCCTATTATAAAAACAATAAGTCGTCCGTAATCGCCTCGACATCCTTGTTATAAAAACAATAAAAAACTCGCTTAAAAACATATTTCAAACAGTAATAACCACTGAAAATTACCGTTTATTAAACCAAAATAATTGTTGTTGCTTGAGAGATTCGAACTATTGCACCCCGTATGTACTTAGCAGCACATGCCTTAACCACTCAATCAAGTGACTTCTTTGTTCAATACTAGAATACAAATAATAATTATATTATTATATAATTTCAGTATTTTAATTCACAATGCTGCGAGTCTAAATGAAAACATTGTTCTGCGACTTCTTTTAACTTTATAGATGATCATAATAATAATAATAATAATAATCTTATAAAATATAAATCATAAATCTTATAATAAATAAATAATAATAGTACGGGAACAGTAATTTCCCTGAATAAGTTTTTTTTAATTAATTAATAATATCCCCACCTCGATGTGATTTTTCAAAGCTATGGCCCATCAATTGAGGTACCTCTTGACTTTTCCTTAGCTTTGGGCACCGAAACGGTCGGTCAAGTCTCCAAACAATTGCCAGCGTTCTCGCTTCAGAGTTTAATAAAGTGTTTTTTTATTTAAATAAAATATATAAAGACAAAACATTAAAAGAATTAATATAAAATAAAAAAATCAACTTTTGTTTTAAATTAAAATATAAAAAGCAAACAGTTGTTAAACTACCACGTTCTAACACACCACCGCCCCCTCACTTTTTTAGAGAATGACCAACAAGATTATATCTTTACCTTTAATAATAACTTTAGAAACCGAGAAAAAAAATATATATATATATCCACTTATTTTTACATTCAAAAGTATTTAAAAAAATAACTTTTGTAATATCTTAAAATGATTTTGACACAATGATATTAGAATTAATTTTTAAAAAATTATTATTTGAAAATGAGAAATATTTAAAAAAATAATAAACTTCGACATTGGCATCCACACAAAAACAATTTAGGGTATATTTGAAAGCATGAATAAAATTATTTTTTAAATTATTTTTATTTAAAAATACATCAAAATAATATATTTTTATTTTTAAAAAATTATTTTTTAATATCTCTATATAAAACTAATTTAAAAATACTAAAAAATTAATTTAAATTACATTATAAAAAATAAAAATCACTTCTAAAATGGAATGACAAACAGTTCCTTCACAGGAAAGTAATTGATGTGATGCAAGTACAGTGGGTAGAGTGGGAAAGTTTGACAAAAAACAGAGAAACGGCAGGGCCATAAAGACATCATCACTCTGACTGAGCTTATCACGAGTTCACAGCATCTTCATCTTCTTCTTCTAGCTGAGTTCACTCTTAAAACACATCTAAGATTTTGAAGAATCTCTGGTAGAGAGATGAGTGACATCAAGTATGGCTATCCTTACCCTGCTCAAGGTATTTATTTATTTTTCTTTTTTGTATAACCTCTTAAATTTCACGAAGATTTGTTGTTGTTGTTGTTATTCTTTTCGGATTATCGTTTCTCACGAGTCCCTTTTGAGCTATATGTAATTTCTTTTTTTTAATATTTATTCTATTTTGTTTTTTTATAGATTATATGGTGGTTTAATTTCATTTTTAATATTTGTTTTTTACCTTTTGGCAGGTTATTATCAAGGGCCTCCAGTGATGGCACCTCCACAGTACTATGCTGCTCCACCACCTCGGAGAGAGCCTGGTTTCCTCGAGGGATGGTAATATCTAGCTTACATGAATTACAGAAAAGAAAAAATATATCTTCGTTTCTATATATATATATATATATATATATATTTTGAAGTGTTTTGTTTGGTTAAATTTATTGTTGCAGCCTTGCAGCTTTGTGTTGTTGCTTCCTGATCGACGAGTGTTGCTGCGATCCCTCCATGTTGCTTTTCTGAGAGCTAGCTCATGCTTCTTCAGAGAAAAATTATGGTTATGTGTTCAATGATAAATATTGGAAATTGATGAAAGCTGTTGTTTGTTGCCATGGAACATTTTAGTCCGATTTATATTTGCATTTCTTGTTGTGTTTTACATATTTAAATAATATTTTTTAAAATTATTTTTCATATTTTTTTTGGTACTAAGCGGGGCAATTACACCCTTTTAAAAATCACGAGACATGATGGACCCGATAAGGTCAAAATACAATAGAGGATAAACTCCTGACGGAGGATCGGTTAGAGCATCCGACCCCCTGTCTAGTAGATCTCTACCCAAGCCAAAATTAGCCAACCAATCAGCCACATAATTAGCTTCCCTATACACATGAAAAACCTCAACATCCCACTCCCTGTCCAACATATCTTTTATATGCTTAATAATATTGTAGTACCTATCCAAACCCTCACCACCATTCTTAATTAGATCCACCCCAATCTTGGAATCAGACTCCAAAACCACTTTTCGAAATCCTTTATTCCAGGTGACTCGCAAGCCGTCATGGATAGCCCATAATTCCGCTGTTAATGGCGAGCAAATACCAATATTCCTCGCGAAACCTCCTACCCAATGCCCCATATGATCTCTGATCACTCCTCCTGCACCTGCCAACCCCGGATTGCCCTTACTACATCCATCAACATTTAACTTAACCCATCCTTCCGCTGGATAAATCCACCCTGTATAATTTGTCACTGTATTTCCAGGAATCTCCCCGATATTTCTGTTTTGCATCCAATTACTATCGGCCACCATTCTTCTTATAGCCAGCACAGTCCCATACCAATTTCTCTGATTCCCTCCGAAAATCCTATTACATCTCTCCTTCCATATGAACCATAATGCTACTCCATACACTAGTGGCCAATTCCGGAACCGATTAATGCTCCGCCTTGAAGATAAATTGGACACCAACCAGGTATACCAGTTTTGACTAAAAAATAATTCCCTTTCCTCCACCCTTACGAAGGCCTCCCAAATTCTCCTAGCCGTCGGGCAATCTCGAAGAGCATGCATTAAAGATTCCACTACATTAACACACACACTACAACATTTGTTGTCCGTTAACCTCCTTCTCCATCTCACTTCATTAGTCAGAATAGCATTATGAGCCACAGACCATAGAAACACTTTAATCCGCTCCATTCCATTCCATCGCCACACAATTCTCCATATAGGGTCTTGATCCATAACTCCCCCTTCCTCCCGAGCCCGGTAAGCTGTTTTAACATTAAAGCTTCCATTTGTGGTTCGATTCCAAACCATAAAATCTCCTGGTGCATCTCGCCGCGGAGGGATATAGCTAGCAATTCCCATCACTGCTTGTATCGTCAGATTGTGAGCAAAATCTTCCCACTTCCAACTACCGCTGCTATCTACCATGTCCGCCACTGAACAGTTCAGAGACTCAATCGGCAACTCTTGTTGTAAATGGTTTACAAGAGGACCACAACCATCCACCCAACTGTCTTTCCAAAACAATACTCGTCTTCCATTACCCAAACTCCAGCTGATATTTCTGTTCACCACATCCCATTCCCTGCATATGCTCTTCCATAGTAGAGAATCTTTAGATTGAGCTACCGGCCGGTTTGCTTCCCTATTAGAACTCATGTATTTGTCTTTGAGAAACCGAACCCATAGGTTATTATCCCTTAACAAACCCCAGGCCAACTTCATAATAAAAGCTTTGTTCACCAACTCTATTTTCCTTATACCCAACCCCCCTTCCTCCTTTGGTTGACATAATTGCTTCCAGTTTACAAGATGAATCTTGTCTCTGCCCTCCTTCTGACCCCAAATGAACCTCCTACAAATTTTTTCAATCTCAATACACGTTTGCTTTGGGATAGCCGCAGCTTGCATCGGGTACAGAGGGATGGTAGCAAGCACAGATTTACACAATGTGATCTTTCTTGCTAGAGATAGAGTGTTAGACTTCCACCCTGCCAAACGCCTTCGCATATTCTCTAATAAATAACTATAAGTTTGCTTTGTAACTCTTTGGTGCAATAAAGGCACCCCTAGATATTTGCCCAAATCATAAGAGACTTGATAGCCACTCCGTCTACTAATATCATTTGCCAATGCAGTTGTCACATTCTTGGAGAAAAAAATTCTAGACTTTGCAACACTGACTCTCTGACTGAGTCGAGCAAAACATATCAAGGCACTCGATTCACAATTTCCACCGCTGCATGCTTGCTTCGCAAATAAAAGCATATCATCCGCGAAACACAGATGCTGAAACCTTCATTCCATTTCTGCGCACCTTAAAAGGCTTCCAGCTATTCTCCTCCACACTCTTAGATATTAATTGCGTTAGCCTTTCCAAACAAAGAACAAATATATACGGAGATAACGGATCACCCTGTCTTATTCCTCGATTAGGACTAAACTCCTGAGAAGCAATGCCATTCCATAGAACACTAAAAGAAGAGGATTCAATACAACGCATGATGAGATTTATTAGATCTCCAGGAATATTTGCCTCAATTAATGTATCTCGAATAAAACTCCAGCTTAGCCGATCATAAGCTTTCTCCAGATCAACTTTGATTGCCATAAATCCTTTTTTCCTTTTCCTATTCCGCATGGAATGGATAATTTCCTGAGCGACGATAACATTATCTGTAATATGACGCCCCGGAACAAAACTGCTCTGCGTTTCACTAATCAGATGCGGCAACAAATTTTTCAACCTCCCAACTATCACCTTACTCACTATTTTAAAGATCACATTACATAAACTTATGGGTCTGAATTGATGAAAGTATTCCGGCATTGGAATTTTAGGAATCAGGACCACATACGTCTGGTTAACTTGAGCAATATCCATCGTACCTTTAAAAACATCCTTGATGTAGCTGCAGACAGAATGACCAACTACCTTCCACTGAGATTGATAAAACACTGGTTGATACCCATCCGGACCCGGAGCTTTATACGGCTTCATCCCAAAAACAGCTTCCTTTATTTCCTCATCTGACACTGGAGTACCCAATTGCTGCAAAAGACTAGGCTCGATACTTGGAAAACAACCGTCCAGTGAAGTCACCCCGTGGGTTACCTCTTGATCATTCCTGAATAACTTCTGAAAATACTCACGAGCCATTTTTTGAAGATTTTCCTCCTCCCACACCCACACATTTTGCTCATTTTTCAGAGCCTTGATTTTATTTCGTTGTCTTCGAATAACAGTTTTGGTATGAAAATAGGATGTATTCCTATCTCCAAACGAAATCCATTGACATCGAGATTTTTGGTACCAATGAATTTCCTCCTGATGAAGAATTTGCCTATATTCTGTTGACAACTCATCCTCCAAATTATATAAGAAAGGATTTCCATGTCGTGCTATAGCTTTCTGGATGCCTCCCAGCCTAGCCAAGACTCTTCTTTTACGTTGAAAAATATTGCCATACACCTCTCTATTCCAAACTTTCAAGTCAGCAGTCAACTTGTCCAAGGCTTTTGGGGCCTCAACTCCTGTCTCCCAACCTTTCTTTAAAAAATCTGCAAAATCACTATGCTGAAGCCAGGCAGCCTCAAACCGGAAAGGCCTGCGCTCTCTTTGAATCCTGTCACCCTGCTCTTTCAATTCTAAAAGAATAGGATGGTGATCCGATTTTACTCTGGGGAGAATGAAAACCGTTGTAGTCTGAAAAGAATGGCACCATTCAACATTACCAAAGCACCTATCCAGCCGCTCATACACTCTCTCACAACCATTCCGCACTCCTCTCCATGTAAATCTAGGACCCTTGCTCCCCAAGTCTATCACCGACACTCTCGAACCCATTTAGCAAACCCGTCAATCCTCCGATAGTCAACTTCAGCTCCCCAATCTTCTCTCGCATCCGTCAAGATTTCATTAAAATCCCCAATAACCATCCACGGTCGCCTAATGTTTCGCCAACTGCACCACTGCATCAAAACATTGCTTTTTTAAAATAGCGTTTGGATTCGCATATATCACCGTAAACATCCACGAACTATTCGTCCCCTCATTCACAATGCCATGTATATTATGTTGAGAATAACTCGAATTTTTATATTTACTCTTGATTTATTCCACAATAACCATATACCTCCGGACATACCCCGAGCCTCCACTCGAAATGAGACTCAAAATTCAACTTTGCAATTATTCTTTCAACTCTTACCCCACTCGACTCTAGGTTCAACTTATCGCCACAATATTACATCGATATAATCTTCTCATATCATGTACTAGCGTACAAAATCCATTATTACCAGCCCTCTACAATTCCAAAATAAAAATTCATAATATACTCGAATTTTTGTGTAATAAAAGACGTACTGCACATCATCTCTAAATATTAGTCATATATCCATCACGTGGCCCTCGACCTCGCTCTCCGCCATTAAAGTATCCTCCACAATGATGGATAATTTATCCTCCATCTCTATATTTGTTTCCACTGCATCCTCCTTAATACCTTCATCCATTCCTACTATGTCATCCTGAGGTTCAGGTTCCCCAATTAACTCTAATGGATTTGTCGATTTCCGACTTCCATTTCTACTCACATTACAGCCCATCGACAAATCTTGCACTTGTGTTTCCGTGTACTCGTTACAAACGTTACTTTCCATATATTGATTTTTCCTTCCTTCCCTTTTGCTTCCCAAGATTTTCCAAGTGTGTCTTTCCCTCTCGCTTCCTCGCGTGGAAATTTGTCTAGGTAAATCCTCCTTTGAATTTGTTATTGTGCTAATAGTGCCACTGTTCCTAGGCCGAGATTTTCCAGCCCATCCGCCGCATTACCTCTCTCGCCCATCGGCCCTAGCCCGATCTCTCGATTGGTGTAGGTCGGGCCGCTGGCCTCTTTTCCTTCAAGCCCGCTCGCCTCGTCTCCTGCCGGCCCGTGCCTCGTTCTCCTTCATTTTGCAACTTATTTACCTCAACCCGCTCCTCGATAATATTGCATTCTTCGTCAGCGTCTCCACTCACGACCACCACTTCCCACTTGGCTCTTCATCGTGCAATTCCACTAACGCCTCATATCGGCGTGTTAGCTGGATATCTTTTCCATAATTTCCTCTTTTTAATCGCACTTTCTCCTTTAATCCCGGATCGATGTTTCCTGTTTGTCTCCTCTCTGTAGATCGCAGCATCGAGCCTCTATCCGTCCGGCGAGACCGCCTCTCGCCTAGCATCCAGCTTGCCAAAAGACTCTACAACTTCGGTTTTATTACTTCAACTTCGGTGACCTTCTTCACTCGCCATCTCCCTTGGACCTCCGAGCTCCGATCCGCCAGCCAAACACCGCCTCCTGCTTGTGCCCATATTGGCCACATCTCAAACAGCACTGTGCAACCCTTCATACACAATCCTTCTAATTCTTCTCCTTAGCTTGAATTTAGCTAGTAGTGGTTTAGTTAGGTCAATTTCAACACAAAGCCTTGCAAAATTGCCCCTTAAACCGATTGTTGTGGCTCGGTCCACTTTTAGGGTTTTCCCTATCCGATCCCCAATTTTCCATAACACCTCATTGTCATAATATTCCATTGATAAATCAGGCAGCCTAATCCACACGGCAACTTTGTCGATGGAAGCCACCATTGGGTCAAAATTTGGATGCCAAGTGCGGACGGTGAGGTAATGTCCGGCCACCATCCATGGCCCTTCAAATAATACATGTGCTCATCATCCGCGATTAGCAAATTTTGCTAGATAAAAATCGTTCCTCAAATCGCCAGAGTGAAGTCTCCCGTAATTTCCACATACTTTTCAATTTTTGCATAAGGAACACATACCCCACATTCCCGCCCATTAGTTTTATGATAATGGTTTGTTTCCGTGGTTCTCTAATCGCTTCTTCTCCTCAACCGAGAGCTTGATCACTGGACAATCCTCCTCATCACACTCGTCTTCATCATCATCAGAAATTTCCTCATTATCATAGTGAGCCTCTGTTGTTTTTGGCCCCGCAAACAAACCACCCATAAGAGATGCACGGTAGCTGCTTTCCCCTGTTAATCCCATTGTATTACTGCTATCTCCAATCTTAACTTTCTTGCTCGATCTAGTTAACAAATCGGCTTCCTCAGTTGTCTTCTTAGTAGCTTCAATAGAGAGCATTGTAAAGTTTTATTTTCCGGGTTAATCTTCGCTTGCTCTCTCTTTTATATTTTTTGAGGATTAGTTCGCAAAGCTAAATTATT